>JARYHS010013630.1:85428469-85658255 GCA_031002005.1 Vandiemenella viatica
AACCGGCATAGAGCCACTAAACCGTTCAGCTACCGTACGAAGGCTATCTTAGAACATTACGGATTCGAGCTTCCCTCTTTTTATCGCCAGGGTTGGAGTAAATCCCCTCCCTGGCTTTTAAGGAGGCCCAGATTAATTTTAGAACTGTCACGGCACAACAAACTGCTAACCGCTGACAGTGTTTTTATTAATATTTTTACTGACATTTTAAATCAATATCACACTTTCACCCCGGTGTATACGGATGGGTCTAAGCAGGCTAACAGTGTAGGCTGTTCAGTAGTGTTCCCTCGAGCGACTTACAAATACAAGATGGATAGCAGGTGCAGTGTTTATACTGCGGAGTGCTATGCCCTGCTAAAGTCGCTCCAGCATATGAAGGTACGCCGCGACAAGAAGTACCTCATATGCTGTGATTCCCTTAGTTGCATTCAGGCATTAGCAACTATGTACCCAGCAGAACGTATAGTTCAGGACATCCAGGACGCCCTCCTTTCCCTCCAATCTTGTGGGAAGGAGGTGGTATTCTGCTGGGTACCAGGCCATGTGGGAATCAGGGGGAACGAGGCAGCTGATGAAGCTGCCAAGTTAGCCTGTGACAAGGTCCGAATCAACTTTGACCCGGTCCCAAAGTCAGACCTTGCCTCGGCGGCGAAGAGATTTGTTTTTGATGTTTGGCAGAGGCAGTGGCTGGAAGTTGAGCATAATAAGCTCCGGCAGGTCAAACTGACCGTGCAGCCGTGGAGCAGCTCCTTCCAGCGGGCGAGGAGGGATGAGGTTCTCCTTACTCGCCTCCGTATAGGGCACTGTCCTCTGACACATGGTTTCCTTCTCCGCCGAGAGGACCCACCGGAGTGTGATGCATGTGGCGTACCTTTGACGGTACGCCACATTTTAAGTGATTGTATTTTATTTTTAGACTTAAGGGCAGACGTTGGCTTAGGCAACGATCTGTCCCTTATTTTAAACAATGATAGTGACAATGTGGCCAAGGTTTTAAAGTTTTGTAGCTTGGCCGGTCTTGTCCCAAAAATTTGGGCAGACCGGCCTAGGTTTTAGATTGGATTGATGGCCTTTTACAGCCACCAATCCAAGTACTGTTTTTAGTTGTGACCTTGTTTACCTGGCTGGCCCCTTTACAGCCAGCCAGTTAGTCCGATGTTTCAAACTGGTTGGCCCTTTTACAGCCAACCAGTCAGTGTATGTATTTTTACTCTGTGTTCTATGTACTACTATATTATTATTATTATGTTTTATCTTTTCCGTCTGTGGGGCTGACCCCTTTACAGTCAGTCATGCAGACGGAATTGCAGTCAGTATTTTAGTATTTTACTGTGCTGTCTCTGTGGCCGACCCTTATACAGTCGGCCACTTAGACGGCAATTTTGTCACATTGTCACGTCTTGTATTTGTTAGGGCGCTAATAACCCCGATGTTGACGCGCCCTAAAGCACAAATAACAACAACAACAACAGTGTTGCTACCCAGACGTCAGTTGCAGACATGAGCACTAGCACAGCGTGCTCATGTGAGTGCAAATGCGGTGCAAAATCCGCTAAGATCACAACATCTACGACCGCGGACGTTGGTAGCAACACGTCTGCGTCCTCGACCACACCAGCAGCAGCGAAGAAGGATCCACCAGCACTGATACCGAAAACAACGCCACCTCCAATACCACCACGTGCTATCACGGTGGTAGCATTGCCAACTGCTACAAGTGAGAATGGAGGCAATCAGAAGATCCGTGGCCCAAAGTTTAGAATGACGGACCCGACTCACTTTGTGAAATCCCCCTCTTCGTCCCCTCCCAGACTACCAAGTAGTAGGGAGAAGAAGGGGAAAGGGGCGAAGAAGAAGCAGAAGAAGAAGAAGAACAGCCAGGAGTCAACTGAGTCGGAGTCGCCTGACTCTTCGGAGCCAGAAGAAATAGAAATGCTGGTGGCCGAGCCTGATCCCGTTCCTCAGCAGGCAATGATCGAAGACCCACCCGAACCGAGGCGGGTGAAACCAATTTTAGGCAGATCGGTCCAGTTTTAAGACTGATGGGTGACCTCTTTACAGTCACCCAATCGATATGCATGATTTTAATTTTTTGTATGGTTATTATTCATGTCTGTCTGGCCAATATACAGCCAGCAAGACATGTAGTGTTTTTTTATCCTCTTTTGAACCTGTTTGGCCCCTTTACAGCCTTACAGGTGTTGTAAGGTTTTAAGTCATTGTGGTCACTTTAAAGCCACTTCTGATTTTATTACGTATTTTATTTGCTGTCTGTATGGCCGACCCCTTTACAGTCGACCATGCAGACAGTATTTTAGTACTTTTTTAATCCACAGAGGTAGCTCAGTGTTTTTTTTTAAGTATTCTGTGAACCTGTTTGGCTCCTCTACAGCCATCCAGGTGTACAACGGTCTTAGTTTCCGGCGGCCCCTTTAGGGCTATATCTTATTTTTGTGATTTGTTTTATGTGCTGTCTGTATGGTCGACCCCTTTACAGTCGACCATGCAGACAGTACTTTTATTATGAATTTTAATCACAGCCTTTGCTGGTAATAGTTAGGGCGCTAATGACCTCGTTGTCGACGCGCCCTAAAGCCACAAAAACAACAACAAACAACCTTCTCTCGTACATCCCCTCATCACTCTCTCCAACAAGTGCAGAATTTTGAAACCTGGTCCTACCACCTGTCCGATGTTTCCTGCCCAGTTAAGCTTGTTATCAAATGTAATGCCAAGATATTTACATTTCAAGTCTTCAGCAAGCAATTCTTTCCCCACCTTATATTCATAATTTACCTTTTTTATTTTATTTGTGTATCTAATAAGCTGACTCTTCTTTGTATTTATCTTCATCCCGTGTGTACCAACCCAACTTCGTCGGGTGACTAAAAATAGTCTCAGGTAGTCTGTTAGCGTATAATAAAAACAGAAGGGGGCTTCTGTGGGATTGATTTTTTCCCAGTTTGATGAAGCATCTTCACTGATTTTATAAACATAAAGGGAAACTCTTTGCATTCATCTTTCCATACACGAATTAAACCATCTACCTGCAGTTTCATATATGGCACAGTATTCCAATTTTTCAGTAGTAATTCATTGTTAACACAGTCAAATGCTTTTACAAGATCTTCAAAAATTCATACAAGGCACATTTTACTATCCAGTCCCTCAAATGTGTTTCTTAAAAAATAATATATCGCTTTGTATTTGGCTGACCCTTTTCGAATTTAAACTTTGATGCAGTAGGGATATTATTTGTGTGAAAGAAAATTTTCCGGGTGTCATTGAAATATAATCTTTGTGAGCTTGCAACCGTGTGAGAGACGAGCTTTTGACGGTTTCTGTAATCATGCTTAGGTCCTATTCACTTGCTGCGACCATCTGAACTGCGTAACCTGAAAATGATTGCAGAGAATGCCATTGGAAATTCAACTTTCAAACCGAGCATGGAGGGTGAGCGGTTAATGTTTTGGCGCCGTATTCGGGAGGACGCCTGTTCGAATCCCCGTCCGGGCATCCATGGTTTCCCCAAATCACTCTAGGCGAATGCCGGTATGCTTCCTTCAAAATGCCATGGCAGAATTCCTAACCCGTTCTTTGTCCATGTCCCATACCGCCTCTATTGACTTCGATGTCGGATTATATAGTATGTTACGTGATTTAGTACTCTACGATACTTTTTTATACATCTGTGAGAATCCTGGGAGGAAAGAAATGGGACTGTTCTTGTCTTTTTTTAAAAATTGGCTTTAGAATTGCAAGAACGACATTGTAGTAAAAGTTTTATATTTCTGTGCTTTGATCTGTCACGCGCCAAACATTTTGGACTGATGGCTCCAAATATCCTGGACTTTTTACGACAACTATCATTGTGCTGTAAGTTTTGCTGTTTAGTATTTGTTACTTGTGTCAAATGATTCCTGAGTCTACCTCTATCAGTGGTCAAGTAAATACCATGAGGTTTGAAATAATGAAAAAAAGGGGGGGGGTTAAAGTATTAGTAGTACAGTGTTTTGGCCAAACTGTCGTGACAAACGGTTGAAAAGTCGTTTCATTGCCTGCCTTATGGGGCGGCAGATGGGTCATTGAGGTCACCGGAGCGGAGCTCAAAAACCTCTGACCAACCTCACCAGTGTTATCTGGCTACTTCGCTACGCCCCCTCCACGGGATTGGGTTGGAAGAAATACCCTCCCCCGCCTAATCTTTCAGGGGGAGGTAGGACTCTCCGGTAAGGAGAAGCACCTTTAGCCAGCGGGAATGTTGACCGGTGACCACGGAGAACCTCGTGGCGGCGGTTTTGTCACAACTGAGGGCGAAAACATTCCTCAACCATTTGACGTCCATATAGTGTACCGAAAGTGCGCAAGACAAGTTGTCTAGGGCCTGGCTGGACAGGCCGTACACTACTAAGCCCTGTTCGTGGCCGGGTTCCTTCAGCTTTTTGTTTAATGAATTTGGTTATTATTTTTCTTTTCTTGCCACCTTCCATCTTTTGATCTTGGTAGTTACGGTTTACTGCCAGCTGACTTGTGACCGTCATCTTGGCTATCTTCGTCTCGTGCTGGATGTGTCCTCGTTTGATGTCTTCAGTCGGAGAACACTAGTGACGTCAGGAACATTCTTCTTTTGCTGCATATTGGGTGCTCCGAAGGTGAACAAAGCACGAGGAAATCTGAAGAATGTTGCTACATTTTCTGGCGTGCTGGTCAGCCGCTGTTGCCATCCATCATCTTGTAGGTTGATGTGCGCCAACTGCTGTATGGGAGCAGTATATATTGGGCATGTTTGGAAGATGTGTGATGCGTTTTCCACTTCACCACAAACGCATCGGTCGCTATCTTTAAACCCTCTTCGGCGTAGAGTCTCACCAAGACCATGTCCCGTTAGTAAGCACGCTTGTGCATAAGACAGATCTAATGTGCTGCCCCATCCATTCGATCAGGAGTTGGCTTCTGGCATCCATTGGAATGTTTCTAGTCCTGTCTTACTTTGATCCCATATTTGCTGCCAGGATTCGTACAGTTTTCGCCTTTAGCGATGTTTTTCCGCTTTGAGCCATCTGGTAACTTGGGTAGTTCCTGATGCTACACGCGCTTCTGGGACACCAATTCCCGCCGATTTGTGCTGCAGAGCCTTGCTGCAGGTGGAAGTATAATGCCCGTTGTATGGCTTCCAGATCCATTGGGAGACACCCAGTTAGCACTTGTAATGTTTCATTTGAAATAGTGCGGCATGCTCTTGTCATCATTAATGGTTATGAGTGCTGGATGCTTACCAGTTTTCTTCTTATGTGTACTTGCGGGATCTTATAGCCCACATGGAGGCACCATACGTGTTAATAGGCACACACAGCGCCTTGTACAGTGTGACCATGACTGTTTTCTTGAGTCCCCAGCCACGCACACAGATCCTCATTAGGCCTGCCACTGCCCCTGTAAGTTTTCCTTTTGTTTGATCCATATGCGACAGGAAGGAACACTTTGGTTCAGCATTACCCCCAGACACTGGATTTGTTGCACAAATTTAATATTTTTGCCCCCAATCTTAATCTGTGGTGGCCTATGAATGTCTAGGGATCCCTTGAGGAACATAGCTTTGGTTTTTTCTGTAGAGATCTTCACGCGGTGCCTTGCTACCCGGTTTTGGATGACCTGCACGACTTCCCTTCCCATATCTTCCAAATCTTTTCTGCTGCCCCCTTTTATTACTATGACACTGTCATCTGCATATGCGATGATGCCCCACGGCTTTCCTTTGGACCCTCTCCGCTGTAGGGGTGCACAGAGTTACGTCGATGTTTGACTCCCCACGAGCGGAGGAATAGGTTGTGAGTGGGGAAGGCGTTAGCTATCTCCAAATGATGCTGCGTGATGGATTCATTGACAAGCAGTCCTTTTTGGTTTGTCTCTCTACTGTGCCATAGTACTGATGTTGCATTTATGTCTGATCCAATGCATTGCATTATTCTGTCCAAATTTTGAAAATGGAACTCTGTGCCAAATGCTCCTGGCAGTGCAACGCAGACACAATGTGTGTCAGAAAAATGTTCTATCAGAAGCACATCCAGTGCAGGATTTCCCTCAATAATAGCTGCTGCCGGCTCTTCTTCAGCATTTGAGCCCATAAGCATTCTGTTGACTAAGCCATATCCTCTTATATCTCCATTCGATACATATGGTTCTTATAGAAGCAGGACGTCATGGTCATCAGTTGCCATTCTGTGTTGCAGTTGTGGACCTGACGTCTTTTTGACCGTTCAGCTGTATTATGTTTAATCAGATGCGGTCTTGTACATTGCGTCTTGCTTTTCTGTTTGGCATTTCTATTTTCTACTTGTAGTACACCTGTAGATACACTTTAGAATCACTGTTTCACAAAGTTTTACTTGGGCACTAAAACCCTGTCTGTGACACACTTCGCTAGTTCGTCGGTTCTCACTTATGGTGACAAAGTTTGCATAATCCTGTAAGTATATTAGATCCTCTGTTTCACAAGATCTCACTTAGTCACTAAACAACTGTCTGTGAGACTCTTAGCTAGTATATTAAATCTCACTTATGGTGAGTCAATGTTTACACTTAAACACTCGCCACTGTCTGTTGTTTAACTGTTTCGCTAACTAAGCCCCAACTACTGCCTAGGCGCTGGATCACTACACTTAGATCAATAGTTCTAGATTGGCGATTTCAGCACTACTACACTAGATTGCTGTGGTCGACACTTTGCTGTAGGTACTCATCAGTTAGGCAATGCTCGTGGTTCTTAGGATCTCGTGATGTTGAGCCTCACTCGCACGTCACTGCCTGGATCTTGCAGACAACTCTTCGCAAGCCGACTGATAAATGTAACTGGGAACTGCTACATCCACAAACGGTTGATAGAAAGCACGGTTCAGAGATACACTGTAAGAGGATTTTTTTTTTTTTTAACTTGTGTTTAAAGGTTGGGTGTGATGCGGCGACGTGTGGATCGACGTTGCATTGTGTCGCTGATGCTACTGCTGCTGTTCTTGGTTTTGCTGGTGCTATTCGTCTTTTGGCTTGTCTCAAGTCGGCCCTTTCCCAAACCTCCAGAGGAAATACCACCAGGATATCCGCAGCGTGGGGAATTGAACATCATTTTCCTTGAGACCAGCTGCGGCCTCCAGGTAAGGGATTAATATAAAATTTTATGTGAACCATTCTGGTAGTGATAACGTTCTATTTACTGTTTGATTCGGAGTATCTGTTTTATTAAACATAGGATGCATAAAAGATCTAGCTAAAATACTGTTTTAAAGGCGTTACAGAGCTGTAATATCTTTTTGAAACTTGCTGAAGATTTTACTTGTCTCATTGACCTTGTGATGTGAAACGTTGGCGATCCTCATGATCATATCGAACAATCAGTCAGGGAACTCGATACAAATGACTAGCAGTTCAGATGGAGAGGTGCATTAAAAGACTATCATGACACCAACAGTAAGAACTTCCTTGGTACCAAAGAAAGTTAAACGGAATGGCGTTCAAGTAAAGAATAAACACTGAACACTGAAACTCATTTCCGGTTGAGACAAAACAGTCCGATATTAATAAGCGAGCTCCCATGTGTCATATTTATTTACATGCTTGAATATTAGTTCCCATATTCAATTTTTTTTCAGATTTCTGATCGGAAAAAGTAAGAATGGTCTGGCCATGGTACTTCGTATGGGTCGTCTTACAGCATTCCCAACACCACTAACTCCTTGAGTGTATCAACGACCACCACAGGAAGTGATGGTGAAATATCTCTAATACTCGACCTCGGGTGTCTGCTGGATGCAACATATGGTATCGGTTGGTCAAACCGACAGTGCAGCCGCGCACCAGCTCCTTCCAGCCGGCCAGGAGGCACGAGAGTTTTCTTATTTCATACCTGAGTGGGGACTCTTCTGGGCCGCGAATAATCTCTCCAGTGTCGATTTTACAACGACTAATTTTATTCTCTTTAGCTGAATGCTATCGAAGTTTTAGTTTTGCTTGGTAAGTGAGTTAGTGGGCATGCAGCCGATGCGCCCTAAACAACAACTTTCTAACACACAAAAATGATGCTATAGGCATCTTAAATATAAGTAACCTTACAGCTTTTTACTGGGAAGCAAGTAAAACAATTAGGACTGCAGTATAGCGCGGTCGACGAGCCCTAAAACCAAAACCACAACAACGACTGTAGTATAAAGCAGATACTTAAAGTCAAAATTATTTGCAAATAAGCAATTGTTTTACCAGTCTCAAAAAATATGTTGGAAAGTGGACTTCCAGTAATATGACTGTGGTTCAGCCATACCCTTAGTTTATACAACTCCATCTTGGAACTAATATAATTATGATTCTCAATTATTTATACCCGACTATTTACTGTAGTTCAAGAACTACAAACCAGAAAATAGTGAGAACATATCACAGTACCGAAAGTAATGTGGGCTACTGATAAATGATCATAAATTTGCAGAATCTTAAAAACAAAAAACAAAATATTTAGGAAGCTAATAGATTTCTAACAATATTAGAATCGACTTTGCTCCGCTCCCAAAGTTAGATGTTACCTCGACGGCGAAAAGAAGTGTCTTTGATGTACGGCAGAGGCAGTGACTGGACGTAGAACATATTAAGGTCCGGGGCAAACCGACCGTTCAGCCGTGGAGCAGCTCCTTCCAGCGGGCGAGGAGGGATGAGGTCCTCCTTACTCGCCTCCGTGTAGGGCACTGTACTCTCACGCACAGCTTTCTTCTCCGCCGGGAGGACCCTCCGGAATCTGATGCTTGTGGCGTACCTCTGACGGTGCGCCACATTTTAATTGATTGTATATTGTTTTTAGACTTAAGGGCAGACGTTGGCTTGGCCATCAATCTGTCCCTTATTTTAAACAATGAGACCAGCAGCGTGGCGAGTGTTTTAAAATGTGTATTCGCCGGACTAACGCCTTAAATTTTAGGCAGATCGGCCTAGTTTTAAGATCGATGGGTGGCCTCTTAATAGCCACCCACCCATATGCATTGTTTTTATTTTTTATGTTATAGTTCCTGTCTCGCTGGCCATTATACATCCAATGAGACATGTAGTGTTTTTAATACTTTTGTGAACCTGTTTGGCCCTTTACAGCTATCCAGGTGCTTTACGGTCTTTGTTCCTGGTGGCCCCTTTTTAAGCCAGGCCTTATTTTTGTGAATTATTTTATTTGCTGTCTGTATTGCCGACCCCTTTACAGTCGACCATGCAGATGGTATTTTCGTATATTTATTGGCCAACTTATTAGCTGGTCATTGTTAGGGCGCTAATGACTTTGCTGGTGACGCGCCCTAAAGCCACAAAAACAACTTTGAGTGGACATTTTACAGCCTCCCAACCATGTATATAGTTTCTTTTTTTGTCGTATTATTAGTTTTAAGCTTTTATATCTGGTTGGCCTCTTAACAGCCAAGCAGACATGGTTTGTGAAGTTCTTATTTTTAATTGCCCCTTTACAGCCTACATTTTAGTATTTTATTTATATTTTCCTTCTGTGTGGCCGACCCCCATACAGTCGACCATACAGACGGTAATACTGTAAATTTTAAGCCACATCGGATATTGTTTGGGCGCTAATAACCTCGTCGTCGACGCGCCCTCCTTTCTTCTTCGCCGGGAGGACCGACCAAAGTATGATGTGTTTGTAATACCTTTAACAGTGTGCCACGTTATAGCAGAATCATTATTATTATTGATATGTGTGGTTGCAACTAAGGACTCAGTAGGAAGCATGTGGGAGCATGGTTATAAAGTGCAAACCTTGTATAACATTTTATTACAAGAATCATGGTCAACGATTAAACTTATACAGAATATCACGAATAATATAATACAATATAATAAATAAGAAAGCTTCGATCTTACGGATTAGGATCTTAATAAATCCTGTACCAATACAAATACTGTATATGTTAATGCGATGACAACCTTGTGAAGCCATGAGAATATCCCTAATCACAATATCTCCACTTGTATTAAACATACAAACAGAAAATCCTTACGTGCTTGGAAACGTAATATAACACTGCAGGCTCTTACCAATTTACCATCATATAACAAATTACAGCTAGTACCAAACACAAATTTGTACACAGGAGGCAAAACACAGCAATTATTTTAAACAAACTGGAATCAGTTTACCTTAGCGTCCTTCAGTTTAACCTTAAGAATCAAGTTCTTACCAAAGGTTCTAACACACTATAGTGTGTACACGCCGGCGCATAAGTCTTTACCACCCACACACACTGATAAGGTAGCGGGAACGATTAGCACCACAGCTCGGGGAATTTTGTCCATTCCCGTAACAAAATTATTAAGCACAATTAACAAGAATGCAGTAAGCGACGCACTGTGTAGTTGGGATCATCAGGTATACTACCCTAAATACCCGACAGTGCTAGAAAATGGCAATTTATCACCTCGAAGCCACCGCCAGCCCCGCTCGCTGCCGTGTTCCGCAACCGGCGGAAAACCGCTCGCAAACATAGAGCGCAGCGGAGGAATTCCCTCGATTAATGCGAGCGAGGAACGGTCTCGGTCGGGTCACAAATTCACATCATGCGGTACTTCCAGGCCGCCTGGTCAAATTACAAGTCCTCGCTTATACCAGCAGACCTCTAACGTAGCAGTCAATTAGGGAAAATATTAGGCCCAACGAACCAATCCGCTGCTGCCGACCGACTGACTTCCCGGTTTCGTGTCCCCGAAAATCAACTCCATCAGCCGGTAGAGGGCATCACCAGAGCCACAGCGCGCTCTCAGAGCGAAACTAGCACGCGGGCTCTGCAGGAGCCAGCATCAGAAGACAATCGAGGGCGGGGAAAATAAACAATGCTAGCCGAGCACGGCTCAATTATTTAAAAATAAAATACAGATCTCGATCTTGTTTAGGACATTGAAAGTGACAGTCGCAACGCCAACCTGGTCTGGCTAAGGTTTAAAATTTTTGTGTGTTGGCTGGTCTTTAAAAATATTGGACAGGTCTTCATAGACTTTATGTTGCACGGTTGTCTCCTTTAGAGATGCCCGCCAATCCATTATGTTCTGATAATTTTAGTTTCCTTACGTGATAATTATGTTTTTTAATCTGGTAGGCCTAGTAGAGCCAACCAGACAGGTTTTTGTTAGATTTTAGATTTAATGACCTCTTTACAGTCCATATTTTTTTGTCTTCCTTTATTTGCTGTTGTATGGTTAATCTTTTTACAGTTTGATTGAGCCACGTGGCCATATCAGTTTTTAGTTAGTACTAATGACATCGACTTCGTCGCGTCTTGACGTTCCAGCAACATAAACTCTTAATTGGTAGTAGTGTTATTGTCCCACTGTTTGTGTTTCTTGTTATATGTAAATACTGACTGCAGATATCCGCTCTTGCACAGACTGTACCGTGGTTTGGCTTGAACGCGCGCCAGTCATGTGCCGTGGAGTCTGCGGTGCGCCACAACCCGTCGTTGCCTGTGTACGTGCTGCACACGTGTCCTTACGAAGCTCTGCAGCTGCCACTTGGTGCCCGCGCCGTGCATGTACCATTGTTTGCGTTCATGAACGACACGCCTCTGTACGACCCACTGGTGAAGAAGCAAGGTTTAGCGGAGAGCAAGTACCCGGTCGAGCACGCTGCTGATGTTATGCGCATGGTTGCTCTCTGGAAATATGGCGGAATTTACCTTGACATGGATTTCGTCATACTCAGGTATTTGACTTACCTAATATCCTGAATACTATAGTATATCTAAAATAATTGAGAGTGACTTGTCCCATCAGAGGTAGGCAGTGTCTTAATGTATGTTTGAGAAGATCACGTAACTGCATTTATTACCCCGCAGGGGCCTGGTATGCAAGTGTTATGAACGTGTCTGGCAAACTCGCGATATCTGTGAGCTGGTGACCACCGCCATTTTTTCTAACACTGTAAATTCTGTACGTACGTCAACGACCATGGAGGGCGTGATGGTGGAATTGTATGTAGGTTGCTTCAGTGCCTGGATCGCAAGGATAGTTCAACCTAAAAAAAGAAATTCCCTCTGCCTGGAATACAGGACACCCTCAGATCCCTCCAATCTTCTGGAAAGGAGGTCGTGGGCATGTAGGAATCAGGAGGAACGAGGCAGCTGATGAAGCTGCCAAGTTAGCCTGCAACAAGGTCAGAATTGACTTTGATCCGGTCCCAAAGTCAGACCTTGCCTCGGTGGCGAAGAGATTTGTTCTCGATGTTTGGCAGAGGCAGTGGCTGGAAGTTGAGCATAACAAGCTCCGGCAGATCAAACTGACCGTTCAGCCGTGGAGCAGCTCCTTCCAGCGGGCGAGGAGGAATGAGGTTCTCCTTACCCGCCTCCGTATAGGGCACTGTCCTCTTACTCATCCCCGCAGGGGCCTGGTACGCAAGTGCCAGGTACGGGTTTGGCGAACCCGCGGTGCCCGAGCTGGAAACTTGTGAGCGCCGCAAGTTTCCCACACCGTAAACTCCTACCATGCTTCAATGACCACCGTAGGGCGTGGCGGTGGAACGTTGTGTGCCTAGGAGAACGGGGATCTTGGCTTCATCGCCCGGATCGCGAGGACGGTAAAAACCTCTATAAAAAACCCCTTAACCTCAAGGTCGGATACGTGCCGAGGAGGTGCATGGGTGAGAGGCAGATCACTCGCTAACGTACAACCTCAGGGGCACCTGCGCACCCCTGTTGTATAAGCACTTCTTTTTTAAATTGGTTATACTCGTGGGACCGAAATGAAGCCTACATTAACCAAAAAACCCTGCGGTTCGGGTGTGCCGCAGTATAATAAAAATACACCCAATTCAAAGAAGCGGGCAAGGGCTGACAGCCCCCCTTCTGAAGTCGAAAACAGTAACAGCAAGGGTTATCTAATTGATAACGCCTTTGTAGTAATGACAAGAACGGAGGGATCCTTTGAAAAGATCTCTCCCTTCTATATACAGAAAGGCTTAGAGGGAATAGCTGGAACCCTCAAAAGCGTGAAAAAGCTGAGGAACGGGACACTGCTGTTAGAGACATCTAACAACAAGCAGGCTGTCCTACTCCTTAAGTGTGAGAAGCTCGGGGAGTTCGCAGTAAAATGCGAACTCCATAAAACACTCAACTCTAGCAAGGGAGTGATCACTTGCCGTGATCTGATTGATATGGCGTCCGAGGAACTCCTTAAGGAGTGGAAATCAGAAAATGTGGTCGAGATTCGTCAGATCTCACGAAGGGTTAACGGCAGTCTTGAGAAGACTGCCACCTTCGTCCTGACGTTCGACACTCCGACGTTGCCGAAGTCCATAAAAGCCGGATATCTTAACCTAAACATCCGTCCGTATGTCCCGGACCCGATGCGCTGCTTTAAGTGCCAGAGGTTCGGGGATACGACGTTGAATTGCAAAGGCAACCCCACCTGTGGGAAATGCGGAAAATCGGCACACGAGCAGGGTGTAAGCTGCACCCTCCCACAGGTGTGCGTCAACTGCTCCGGGCCACATCCAGTCTGGAGCAGGGAGTGTCGGGTGTACCTTGAAGAAAAGAAGGTACAGGAGTTGAAAGCGAAGGAACGATTATCCTATGGCGAGGCAAAGAAACGGTATAAGGCGCTTGCGCCACAAGCTTTGCCAAAACGCTGTCAACACCCGTCAGGAAAGAAAGTGTAGCGACGCAGACGTCCGTTGTAGACGCCGGCACGAGCACGATGTGTTCGTGCGAGTGCAAATGTGGTGCAAAACCCATTAAGGTCCTAACACCAAGGACCACGGGCGTCGGCAGCTTCACTTCTGTAAACTCGATCACATTGACAGCAAGTTCAGCAAGTTCACCAGCAAAGGCACAGCCATCCGCTACAGCAATTGCTCACTCTGCAATAGCAGATGCGACCCCTATTGCAGACACAGCAACTGTAAGGGAAGCAGTAACGGCAACGCCATCTGCCAGTAGCGGATGGCAAACAGTGCAGAAGATTAGGGGTCATAGATTCAAGCTCACGGACCCCACTATGTTCGTGAAATCCCCTCCAACTTCTCCTCCCAGATCCCCCTCTGGAAAGGAGAAGAAGGGGAAAGGGCCTCGGAGGAAGAAAACCCCGCAAGACTCCGAGGCCTTGCAACGAGAGTCGTCTTCAGATAATGAAGACGACTTAATGCTGGTGGACGAACCTGGTTCCGTTCCTCAGCAGTCACGGGACGATGACCCACCCGACCCGGGGCGGGTGAAGTTGAATAGGTGAGATGGCTCCCATACTACAATGGAACGTAAATGGCTTTCAGGCTCACAAAGAGGAAGTCCAACTCTTAGCACGGTCTAATCCATTGTGTCTCTGTTTACAGGAGACACATTTTAGACCATCGCACGAACCAGTGCTAAGAGGATATGACATATTCCGAAAAGACGATACCGAGGGTGATCGAGCGAAGGGCGGAGTGGCCGTGTTTTGTTCGGAACACGGTCCACTCCGAACCCGTTGCTCTCACCTCTCATCTACAAGCAGTAGCGGTGAAAATACACGGTCCAATACAACTGACCGTATGCTCTATCTATCTGCCACCCAGTTTGTCCGTCGACTACGACGACCTGGTTGGCATTACACGACAACTCACTCGGCCCTTTCTCCTTTTGGGAGATTTCAACGCCCACAGTGCGGTGTGGGGTTCCACCACCGATTGCCCTCGGGGCCGAGTGGTTGGTAGATTGATAGAGCAGGAGGAAATTTGTATCCTGAATACAGGGCAAATGACTCATTTCACCACTGCTACCGGTACGTCTTCTGCCATTGACCTTTCCGTTGTGCTCCCCCTCCATCGCGGACTCCGTGCATTGGGAGGTGGATCGCTGACCTACATGGAAGTGACCACTTCCCTGTTTGGATGCACGTTGAGTGCGAGCGGGTAGGAGGTAATAACCGCGTAAATGGAATCGTCAGTGGTGCAGATTGGCAGCTCTTCTGCCGTTCTGTACTGCTACAACCCTGTGGCAGTATACAGGAGAAGGTGAATCACTTCACAGAAGTGATTCACCGTGCAGCTGACGTCTCCATGCCGAAAAGCTTCCGGAACGCTGCGAAGGACCGCCCGTCCCTTGGTGGAACGACGATTGTCGTTCCGGCCATACAGGGTCGTAGACGGTCGCTACGTCGTTTTAGGTTGTGCCCTACAACTGACAACCTAGCAGCGTTTCGTATTGCTAGAGCTAAGGCGCGTCGAGTCATTAAGGAGAGCAAGAAGGAGGTCATGGCAGAACTTTGTGAGCACTATTCAATCGTTCCACACCTTCAGTCGAAAGTATGGGAGTCCATTCGCCGTATATCTGGAAGGTACTCTCCGCCCACCAGTATCTGGGATTACTGGATCATGGACGTATTAGTTACCGACGAACGAAGCATAGCGCAGCTGATGGCGGAGAACTTCGCCGCCATCACTATCGTCCGCTAACTTTGACCCTCGGTTTCAGCGACGAAGAGTCGCTGCCGAGAGGCGCCCGCTGTGCTTCGATTCGTCGAATACAGAGGCCTACAACTGCCCATTTACATTTTGGGAGCTGGAGTCAGCGTTGAATAGCGCTAACGACACTGCTCCAGGGCCTGATCTGATCCAGTACCAGATGCTGAGGCATCTTAGTAAAGATGCTAAAGAGTACCTTCTAGATATTTTTAATGATATTATGGACCGGAGGACACTTCCCCGACTCGTGGAAAGAAGCAACATTAATTCCCATTTTAAAACCTGGCAAAGGACAAATTGTTGCCAGGTAGTTATCGTAGTATTGCCTTGACTAGCTGCGTGGGGAAGACACTGGAGAGGATGGTGAATCGCCGCCTCGTCTGGTGTCCTTGAATCCCGTAATCTTCTGAGCCGCTTTCAGTGTGGATTCAGGAAGTTCCGTTCCACCTTGGACAACCTGATCCTGCTGGAGGCGGCGAATACAGGATGCGTTCATCCGCAGCCAACATCTGTGGGGAGTATTTTTCGATATTGAGAAGGGCCTACGATACTACCTGGCGGCATGTTATTTTAAATCAGTTACATGACTGGGGTTTTAGGGGAACCTGCCCCGTTTTTTAAAATCATTTTTATCTGGGCGTTGCTTCCGGTACCGAGTCGGTAGTGAAGTGTCTGATCTTTTTATTCAGGAAAACGGTGTTCCTCAGGGGTCAGTTTTAAGCGTGACTCTTTTCGCTATTGCAGATAAATAGCATTTTAAGTGTTATAAGGAGTCCAATAGGTATCCTTATATGTGGACGATTTTTTAATTTTTATTGCCTCATCCAGTCTGAGAAGTGCCGAGCGGCATTGCAACTCACGCTGAACAGGCTGGATGAATGGTCAGTGCACACCGGATTTTCGTTTCTCTGCCGAGAAAACCCGGTGTGTACTTTTTAGTCGTAGTAGGACTTTTTACGTGAACCCCACCTCACCTTGAGGAACACTGTTTTAACGTTTTACCAATACTGTTCGTTTCTGGGCCTCATTTTAGACACTAGGCTAACCTGTCTGCCACATCTTAAAGATGTGAAAGCCAGAGCCTCAAAAGCTCTCAATGTTTTAAAATGTCTGTGTGGCAGGTCTGGGGCGCTGACCGCTCCTGCCTGCTACAATTTTACAGAGCCTTTGTACGGTCGCGGCTGGAATACGGTTGTATCGTGTATGGTTCGGCACGGGACAGCTATCTCCGCATACTGGATAGTGTCCACCATGCTGGAATTCGGCTCGCCACGGGTGCATATCGCACCAGCCCCTATTGTCAGCATTTGTGCTGACTCGGGCGAGCCGCCGCTTACCATCCGCCGGCGACTCCTCATGGTGCGACACTACCTGCACGTTGCCATAACACCTGGCAGTCCCGTGCACGACATAGTGCTCCATCCCAACTACGAGCGGCTTCTATACCAACCGGCATAGAGCCACTAAACCGTTCAGCTACCGTACAAAGGCTATTTTAGAACAATACGGATTCGAGCTTCCTTCTTATTATCACCAGGGTTGGAGTAAATCTCCTCCCTGGCTTTTAAAGAGGCCCAGAACGATTTTAGAATTATCGCGGCACAACAAGCTGTGTACCGCCGATAATGTTTTTATCAGAATTTTTAGAGATGTTTTAAACCAGTATCACACGTTTACCCCGGTATATACGGATGGGTCTAAGCAGGCTAACGGAGTTGGTTGCTCCGTAGTGTTTCCTCGAGCGACTTACACATTCAAATTGGACGGCAGGTGCAGCGTTTACACCGCCGAATGCTATGCCGTGTTGAAAGTCGCTCCAGCATATGAAAGTAAATCGCGATAAGTGTTTCATCATATGCTGTGATTCCCTCAGCTGTATTCAGGCCATAGGAAATATGTATCCAGCAGATCGTCTAGTCCAGGACATCCAGGACGCCCTCCTTTCCCTCCAATCTCGTGGAAAGGAGGTATTATTCTGCTGGGTACTGGGCCATGTGGGAATCGGGGGGAACGAGGCAGCTGATGTAGCTGCCAAGTTAGCCTGCGACAAGGTCAGAATCGACTTTTAACCGGTCCCAAAGTCAGACCTTGCCTCGGCGGCGAAGAGATTTGTTTTTGATGTTTGGCAGAGGCAGTGGCTCGAAGTTGAGCATAACAAGCTCCGGCTGGTCAAACCGACCGTTCAGCCGTGGAGCAGCTCCTTCCAGCGAGCGAGGAGGGATGAGGTTCTCCTCACTCGCCTCCGTGTAGGGCACTGTCCTCTGACGCACAGCTTTCTACTCCGCCGGGAGGACCCACCGGAATGTGATGCTTGTGGCGTACCTTTGACGGTACGCCACATTTTAAGTGATTGTATTTTATTTTTAGACTTAAGGGCAGACGTTGGCTTAGCCAACGATCTGTCCCTTATTTTAAACAATGATAGTGACAATGTGGCCAAGGTTTTAAAGTTTTGTAGCATGGCCGGTCTTGTCCCAAAAATTTTGGGCAGACCGGTCTAGGTTTTAGATTGGATTGGTGGCCTTTTACAGTACTGTTTTAGTTGTGACCTTGTTTACCTGGCTGGCCCCTTTACATTCTATCAGTCAATGTATGTAGTTTTACAATATGTGTAATGTGTACTAACGTATTATTATTATGTTTTACTCTTTCCGTCTGTGGGGCTGACCCCTCTACAGTCAGCCATACAGACGGAATGCCAGTCAGTATTTTAGTATTTTATTGTGCTGTCTCTGTGGCCGACCTTTTTACAGTCGGCCACTTAGACGCCAATTTTGTCACATTGTCACGTCTTGTATTTGTTAGGGCGCTAATAACCCCGATGTTGACTCGCCCTTAAGCACAAACAACAACACAACAACAACAACAACAACATTCACTTCCAGTCTGTTCTGCTTATGCTGCTTCCTTATTCGCTTGAATTTCAGCCTGCACTTCATTACTATCAAATTATGGTCCGAGTCTATGTCTGCTCCTGGGTACGCTTTACAGTCCAGAACTTGATTCCTGAATCTCTGTTTGACCATGATATAATCTAGCTGATATCTGCCTGTATCCCCAGGACGTTTCCACGTGTGTATTCTTCTTGCATGGTTCTTAAACAATGTGTTCTCCACTACTAGCTTATATCTTTCACAAAATTCTAGCAACCTGCTTCCTCGCTCATTTGTTTCTCCTAGACCAAAACTTCCTACAGTATTCCCCTCTTCTCCTTCTCCCACTATCGCATTCCAATCACCCACGATTATTAGATTTTCCTCTCCCTTCACACATTGGATTAACTCTTCAACTTCGGTGTATATTTTTTCTATTTCTTTGTCATGTTCCTGTGACGTGGGCATGTATACTTGTACTAATGTGGTTGGGACTGGCTTAGTTTCTAACCTCATCAAAATCATCCTGTCACTAAACTGTCCATAATAACTCACCCGTTTCCCTACTTTCTTGTTCATTACAAATCCTACACCAGTGACTCCATTGACAGCTTGTGTGCTAATTATCCTGTGTTCCCCAGACCAGAAATCCTGTGCGTCCTTCCATTTAATCTCACTAATCCCAACAACATCTAACTTAAGTTGTTCCATCTCCCTTTTTAAGTTTTCTAATCTACCTGCCCTATTCAGACTTCTAACATTCCACGCTCCGACTCATAGAATGTTTCTATCCATTCTGATGACTCATCCCTGAGCAGTCCCCACCCGGAGATCCGATTGGGGGACTATTTTACCTCCGGAATATTTTACCCAGGAAGAAGCCATCATGATATATGTAATTTGAGAGGATTACATGTCCTCGGGATACCCTTTGGGTCTTTAATGCAGTGATTTCCCGTTGCCTTCTGCATCCCCATGCCGTTGATCATTTTTGATTCATCCGCCTTTAGGACCGTTTCCAACCCCAAGGGCAAGTGGGTGCCCTGAACCACTCTCAACTCTTCCGCCCTCTTTTCAGAGGCCGTCGGCAAGCAGTGGGTGACTCCTTATACCGGGAATCTTTCAGTCGCCAGAGCCTCGTCCGTGCAAACAGGGTGCACCACGTGAAGTAGAGGTTGACATTTGGTTGGAAAAGACTAGTATAGTCTCTCCCAAACCCTTACACCCCTATTTTATGTTATTTTTAATCAAAAATTCATAACGAGAAGCCATTCTGTATTAGGAAGTGACATGTATACACACTGTGGAGTGTACCTAGCTCACAACAAGATATTAAAATAATTTTTCAGAAAGGAGCCATGAGACTTGGCCATATTGGAATAGTTTTGCAAGATTTCATTTCTTTTTGGAAAAGTGGCCTGGTGTAAAGTAGTTAGGCCATCTTACTGAAGATTGAAAGGTGCCACCATATTAATAATGGTTGGGGTTTTCAAACCAATTTTTACTTCTGGCACAGCTTGCTGTTGTGTATGTGAAGTATGCCAGAATGTATAAGAACGCAATCTTTCTTGGCGTTGGCAATGTAAATATTATTCTCGGGTGACTAGCCGATTTAAAGGAGTGTTGTAAATACACTTACAATTGCACAATATTTTGGCGATTTGATTCGTTGTCGCCATCTTCACAGTTCACCAGAAGATGGCAACAATGAATCAGATCGTCGAAATATTGTGCAATTGTAAGTGTATTTACAATACACCTTTAACTCAGCTAGTCACCCGAGAACAATATTTATATATGCCAGAATGCTTCTGTGGTTCAGATTCTGTGAAAGTTTCCTAAACCTGGTAGGGCTACCAGGTTAGATAAGGTGGCTGTGATAAGGGCAAATTGTGCAGCCATTAAGAAACCCTGTCTACTTGGTCATTATGACCTCATGGGATTTTTTTTTTTTGTTGATAGCTTATTCTGAATCATCTTCCTTTTATCCCTTAAATTTTTTGCAAATAGTGAACTGTTTGCTATCTGCATTTCCCAATATTATAGGTAACAGTGCATTATAAATATTGAATGTTTCCCTCCACAATATGAGCTATTGTTTCAAACAATGGGCTCGCATCAGATTCTTTCTGGACTACTGCCATGCCAGCATTACTACCATCAATTAAGTGTGATAAGTGCTTAGAAGCACTGGTGTAAGCTGCTTTCAGACCTCAGGCAAAGTGCCAAGTTGCTGGAGTGGTTGTTGTTATATAGCCCATGCCAGTCAACAGTTTCTGCCAATATCATTGTCATGTACTCTGAGAGCCTCTCCATGCCCTGTTGGTGGAGCCAGCAGTGTGATGGGTTGATTCGGGTAGTGGGTCGGGAGGCATTACAGGGATGCTTGTGATAGAGTAGGGAGTTTGGAATTAATTCTTGCATTTTGTCGACCGATCTGTCTCATTTCTCTTAGTTGGCTAATCACTAGGTTCCAATTAGGGCCCCGCAGGGGCCTGATACGCAAGTGCCAGGTACGGGTTTGGCGAACCCGCGGTGCCCGAGCTGGAAACTTGTGAGCGCCGCAAGTTTCCCACACCGTAAACTTCTACCATGCTTCAACGACCACCGTAGGTCGTGGCGGTGGAACGTTGTGTGCCTAGGAGAACGGGGATCTTGGCTTCATCGCCCGGATCGCGAGGACGGAACAAACTTCTATAAAAAAACCCTCAACCTCAAGGTCAGCCACGTGCCGAGGAGGTGAATGAGTGATGAGGTAAATCACTCGTTAACGTGCAATCTCAGGGGCACCTGCGCACCCCTGTTGTATCAGCATTTCTTTTTATCATGTTTTTGCTCGTGGGACCAAAATTCCATCTCACAAACAAAAACCAAACCCCTGCGGTCCGGGTGTGCCGCAGGTTAAAAAAAAATACACCCAGTTCCAACAAGCGGGCGAGGGTTGACAGCCCTCCTCCGGAACAAGTTCAAAGTAACAGGAAGGTTTGTCTAATAGACAACGCCTTTGTGATCATGATAAGAACGGAGGGATCCTTTGAAAAGGTCTCTCCGTTTTACATACAGAAAGGATTGGAGGGAATAGCGGGAGGTTTGAAGAGCGTGAAAAAGCTGAGGAATGGGACCCTGCTTCTGGAAACATCTAACCACAAGCAGGCTGTTTCACTCCTTAAGTGTGAGAAGCTCGGGGAGTTCGCAGTGAAATGCGAACTCCATAAAACTCTAAACTCTAGCAAAGGTGTGATCACTTGCAGAGATTTAATGGATATAGAGTCCGAGGAACTCCTTAAGGAGTGGCAATCAGAAAATGTGGTCGAGGTTAGGCAGATCAAACGAAGGGTTAACGGCAATCTTGAGAAGACTGCCACCTTCGTCCTGACGTTCGACACTCCAACGTTGCCAAAGTCCATAAAAGCTGGTTACCTACATCTTAACGTTCGCCCGTATGTTCCGGACCCGATGCGCTGCTTTAAGTGCCAGCGGTTCGGGCATACGACGGCGAACTGTAAAGGCAACGCCACTTGTGGGAAGTGTGGAAAATCGGCGCATGAACCGGGTGCAAGTTGCACCCTCCCACAGGTGTGCATTAACTGCTCCGGGTCACATCCAGCCTGGAGCAGGGAGTGTCGAGTGTACCTTGAAGAAAGGAAGGCACAGGAGTTGAAGACTAAGGAAAGAATATCCTTTGGCGAGGCGGTTTAAGGCGCTGGCGCCACCGGTCTTCGCCACTAGCTTCGCCAAAACGTTATCAACTCCCGTCAGGAAGGAGAGCGTTGCTACGCAGACGACTGTTGTAGACACGGGCACGAGCACGACATGCTGGTGCCAGTGCAAGTGTGGTGCGCAGCCCACTAAGGTCCTAACACCAAGGACCGCGGTCGTCGGTAGTAGCGCTCCTGCTAACTTGACCACTACATCAGCAGGGTCAAGTCCACCAGCCAAAGCACAGCCATCCGCTAAAGTAGCTGCAGCTGTGGGTGCCTCTGCAACAGCAGAAGCAGCACCAATAGCAGAAGCACCAACTTCAGCAAATGCAGTGACGGCAACACCATCTGCCAATAGCGGATGGCAGTTAGTGCAGAAAGTTCGGGGTCCGAAGTTCAAACACACGGACCCCACCATGTTCTTGAAGTCCCCCTCTACCTCTCCTCCCAGTTCCCCAACTAGCGCGGGGAGGAGGGGGGCAAGGCCTCGGCGTAAGAAAGATCCGCAAGACGCCGAGGCCTTAGAACAAAAGTCGTCTTCGGACCCCGAAGATGACATTATGCTGGTGGACGTAGACCCTGGTCCGTTCCTCAGCAGACATCTGACACTGACCCACCCGACCCGGGGCGGGTGGTTTTAAAAAGGTAGAATGGCTCCCATACTTCAGTGGAACGTTAACGGCTTTCAGGCTCACAAAGAGGAAGTCCAACTCTTAGCACGGTCTGAACCTTTGTGTCTCTGTCTACAAGAGACACATTTCAGACCACTACACCAGCCAGTGCTAAGAGGATATGACATATTCCGAAAGGACGATACCGAGGGTGATCGAGCGAAGGGAGGAGTGGCTGCGTTTGTTCGGAACACTGTCCACTCCGAACCTGTTGCTCTCACCTCCACATTACAAGCAGTAGCGGTGAAAATACACGGTCCAATCCAACTGACCGTATGCTCTGTCTATCTGCCACCCAGTGTGTCAGTCGGCTACGACGACCTGGTTGGCATTATACGACAACTCACTCGGCCCTTTCTCCTTTTGGGAGATTTCAATGCCCACAGTGCATAATGGGGTTCCACCACCGACTGCCCCAGGGGCCGAGTGGTTGGTAGATTGATAGAGCAGGAGGAAATTTGTATCCTGAATACAGGGCAAATGACTCATTTCACCACTGCTACCGGTACGTCTTCTGCCATTGACCTTTCCCTATGCTCCCCCTCCATCGCGGACTCCGTGCATTGGGAGGTGGACCGCGACCTACATGGAAGTGACCACTTCCCTGTTTGGATGCACGTTGAGTGTGAGCGGGGAGGATGTAATAACCGGCGTAAATGGAACGTCAGTGGTGCAGATTGGCAGCTCTTCTGCCGTTCTGTACTGCTACAACCCTGTGGCAGTATACAGGAGAAGGTGAATCACTTCACAGAAGTGATTCACCGTGCAGCTGACGTTTCCATGCCGAAGAGCTCCGGAACGCTGCGAAGGACGCCCGTCCCCTGGTGGAACGAGGAATGTCGTTCCGCCATCCAGGGTCGCCGACGGGCGTTGCGTCGTTTTAGGTTGTGCCCTACAACTGACAACCTAGCAGCGTTCCGTATTGCCAGAGCTAAGGCGCGTCGAGTTATTAAGGAGAGCAAGAGGAGGTCATGGCAGAACTTTGTGAGCACTATTAATCGTTCCACACCTTCATCGAAAGTATGGGAGTCCATTCGCCGTATATCTGGAAGGTACTCTCGCCCACCAGTATCTGGGATTACTGGATCATGGACGCTATATTACCGACGAACGAAGCATAGCGCAGCTGATGGCGGAGAACTTCGCCGCCATCACTTCGTCCGCTAACTTTGACCCTCGGTTTCAGCGACGAAGAGTCGCTGCCGAGAGGCGCCCGCTGTGCTTCGATTCGTCGAATACAGAAGCCTACAACTGCCCATTTACATTTTGGGAGCTGGAGTCGGCTTTGAATAGCGCTAACGACACTGCTCCAGGGCCTGATTTGATCCAGTACCAGATGCTGAGGCATCTTAGTAAAGATGCTAAGGGGTACCTTCTGGATATTTTTAATGATATATGGACCGGAGGACACTTCCCCGACTCGTGGAAAGAAGCAACATTAATTCCCATTTTAAAACCTGGGAAAGACAAATTGTTGCCAGGTAGTTATCGTAGTATTGCCTTGACTAGCTGCGTGGGGAAGACACTGGAGAGGATGGTTAACCGCCGCCTCGTCTGGTGTCTTGAATCCCGTAATCTGCTGAGCCGCTTTCAGTGTGGATTCAGGAAGTTCCGTTCCACCTTGGACAACCTGATCCTGCTGGAAGCGGCGATACAGGATGCGTTCATCCGCAGCCAACATCTGGTGGGGATATTTTTCGATATTGAGAAGGCCTACGATACTACCTGGCGGCATGTTATTTTAAAACAATTACATGACTGGGGTTTTAGGGGAAACCGGCCCCGTTTTTTAAAATCATTTTTATCTGGGCGTTGCTTCCGGTACCGAGTCGGTAGTGAAGTGTCTGATTTTTTTATTCAGGAAAACGGTGTTCCTCAGGGATCTGTTTTAAGTGTGACCCTTTTTGCAATTGCTATAAATAGCATAGCATCCATTATAAGGAGTCCAATAGGGTACTCCTTATATGTGGATGATTTTATAATTTTTATTGCATCATCCAGCCTGAGAAGCGCTGAGCGGCAGTTGCAACTCACGCTGAACAGGCTGGATGAATGGTCAGTGCACACCGGTTTTCGTTTCTCTGCCGAGAAAACCCGGTGTGTACTTTTTAGTCGTAGTAGGACTCTTTTACCAGAGCCTCACCTTACCTTGAGGAACACCGTTTTACATTTTACTGACACTGTTAGGTTTCTGCGCCTCATTTTAGACACTAGGCTAACCTGGCTGCCACATCTTAAAGATGTGAAAGCCAGAGCCTCTAAAGCTCTAAATGTTTTAAAATGCCTGTGTGGCAGGTCATGGGGCGCTGATCGCTCCTGCCTGCTACAGTTTTATCGAGCCTTTGTACGGTCGCGTCTCGAGTATGTTTGTATCGTATATGGTTCGGCACTGGACAGTTATCTTCGGATACTGGATAGTGTCCACCATGCAGGAATTCGGCTCGCCACGGGTGCATATCGCACCAGCCCTATTGTCAGCATTTGTGCTGACTCGGGCGAGCCGCCGCTTACCATCCGCCGGCAACTCCTCATGGTGCGACACTACCTGCACGTTGCCATAACACCTGGCAGTCCCGTGCACGACATAGTGCTCCATCCCAACTATGAGCGGTTCTATACCAACCGGCATAGAGCCACTAAACCGTTCAGCTACCGTACAAAGGCTATTTTAGAACAATACGGATTCGAGCTTCCTTCTTATTATCACCAGGGTTGGAGTAAATCTCCTCCCTGGCTTTTAAAGAGGCCCAGAACAATTTTAGAATTATCGCGGCACAACAAGCTGTGTACCGCCGATAATGTTTTTATCAGAATTTTTAGAGATGTTTTAAACCAGTATCACTCGTTTACCCCGGTATATACGGATGGGTCTAAGCAGGCTAACGGAGTTGGTTGCTCCGTAGTGTTTCCTCGAGCGACTTACACATTCAAATTGGACAGCAGGTGCAGCGTTTACACCGCCGAATGCTATGCCGTGTTGAAGTCGCTCCAGCATATGAAAGTAATGCGCGATAAGTTGTTCATCATATGCTGTGATTCCCTCAGCTGTATTCAGGCCATAGGAAATATGTATCCAGCAGACCGTCTAGTCCAGGACATCCAGGGCGCCCTCCTTTCCCTTCAATCTCGTGGAAAGGAGGTGTTATTCTGCTGGGTACCGGGCCATGTGGGAATCAGAGGGAACGAGGCAGCTGATCAAGCTGCCAAGTTAGCCTGCGATAAGGTCAGAAACGACTTTGAACTGGTCCCAAAGTCAGACCTTGCCTCGGCGGCGAAGAGATTTGTTTCTGATGTTTGGCAGAGGCAGTGGCTGGAAGTTGAGCATAATAAGCTCCGGCTGGTCAAACCGACCGTTCAGCCGTGGAGCAGCTCCTTCCAGCGGGCGAGGAGGGATGAGGTTCTCCTTACTCGCCTCCGTGTAGGGCACTGTCCTCTGACTCATGGTTTCCTTCTCCGCCGAGAGGACCCTCCGGAATGTGATGCTTGTGGCGTACCTCTGACGGTGCGCCACATTTTAACTGACTGTGTAAAGTTTTTAAACATAAGGGCAGACGTTGGCCTAGCTAACGATCTGCCCGTAATTTTAAATAATGACAATGTGGTGAAGGTTTTAAAATTTTGTAATATGGCCGGTCTTATCCCAAAAATTTTGGGTAGATCGGCCTAGTTTTTAGAATGGTTTGGTGGTCCGTCTACAAACACCAATCCGTGTACTGACTTATTCGGTTTTTAATTTTTGTTTTTGTTTTTTGTTTTTTAAGATCATTTTACTACTGGATGGCCCCCTTACAGCCATTCAGACTGTATTTTTAGTGTTTGTGTAAGCTGGTTGGCCCTTTTACAGCCAACCAGCCAGTGTTATTCGATAGTTTACTTAATTTACAGTATTTGTTTCAATGTTTTACTTAAAACTGCTGTCTGCATGGCCGACCTCTTTACAGTCGGCCATACAGACGGTAGCTAATTTTATCCCACATTGTCATTCTGTGTTTGAATTAGGGCGCTAATGACCAAGTCGTCGACGCGCCCTAAAGCTTCAAAAACAACAACAACAACATCCAATTAGGGATGTAACAGATATCTGCAACCGCAAGTCATACATCCACTTTCGCATCCACAATTTTTAATGCGGATGTTTTGTTTACTTTGGAATATATTATTATTTTCTCTTTATATGAGATTCTGCCCAATATCGCTTAGCTAACAACAAAGTGGTTGTTTTTTTTTCTGGTGATCTAACAATTAAAAGTAACAATGAACTGAATGGTGTTATTACCTAAGTGATGAATTTTGCAAGTTTGAACTTGCATGAAAAGTAAAGCGGCCTATTCACGAACCAACTAATAAGACATCCGTGTAGAGCTACCGTAGCATGCCCTCACCCATTTACACTAATAGAAAGGGTTCAACAAAATGTTGCAAGCAATTATTTCCACTCATACTTTCTCGTGGCACACCATGTGTCCTTATTGCACAATCGTAGGATGTTTTTCCTCCAGTAGCTGCCTCCAATTTCCGTAGTTTGTTGGACAGCAAGGACCCTTTTTGGTTGCCTGGGTGTCAAACAAAATCCAAAACATTGTACATGTAGTCCTGTAACCCATTTCATGACCCATCAAGAGTTCTTTATCGAATATTGGATCATCGAAGGTCCTACAAGTTGTTCTGTGGATGATCCACTAGAGTGGTGGGAAGGCTGGTGATGAGTATGGAACTGAGCATGGTGAGTGAACCTTAACGCCCTGGCCTTGCACTCAGGAGACATGGGTTCGAATTCCCGTCTGGGCAACCAAATTTGGGTTTTCCATGGTTTCCCCAAATCACACCAGGCAAATGCTTCCTTTAAAAGGCCGTGGCCGAATTCCTTCCCATTCCTATCCCCCATCCTTTCACACCTCTAATGACCTCGACATGGATGAGGTGTATAAAAAGCAAGCATGGAGATGTGCTTGGCGCTTGAATTAGTCGAGCCGCAAACTCCACGAAGTTCATATGATAGATTGTTTTTTAGACGCGTGCGTAGTTATGTAAATAATTTAATTCGCCTGTGAAAACATCCCTTTTTTTATTTTTATTAGGATGAGGCAAAAACAAATCAATATGGCATTCTATGGAAATAGACTTTACTTAAATGAAAAAAGATAGAGTTTGGCATAAAATTTCAATTTTGATTTTAAATCTATTTTTTATAAAATATAGGTAATAATAAATTTGTTTTTCCGCTTCCGCAAAACTTCCGCAGCCGTGAATGTCAAGCACTGAACACCCGCATCTGCAAAGATGACCTCCGTTACAGCCATAGTTCCTAGCTGCACTAAGTTGGTAACCAATATCTATTTATAATGGCTTATGCGAGGTGAATATCCATAGCCTCCTTAATCACAATGGTCTAATATTTTCATGTTCCCTTGAAGTCAAAGTCGTGTATTTTCTCTATGCTTTGCAGTGTCACAGCCGAATTCGTGACGTGTTTCAGGCATACACATACTCTGAATAGCAATGAAAAACAGTGTGTACCATGTACTCAGTATACTGCTGCCAACACTTATGAAGGATGGAATAAATACCAGACTGAGACCTAAACCATCATTTGAACGGTGTAATTAATCCTTTATTATCTTCTTGGGTGGACAGAAGAAAATTATTCATAAAGAGCATAAGAAGGTGGTTGGGGAGATTATACTCAAAGAATTTAAGATGAAAATCTATAAGAAAACCAAAAATGAGTGAAAAGGAAATTTGTCACTGCAGCAAGTGCTCCATTGCAATTAAAATAAATTAATATTACTATTCTCATTAACAGGAGCATCACAGGAGCTTGTCCACAAAGTATTGGTTAGGTCTTAAGCTGGGGTTAGAAATATTCCTTCTCCTGTCTTCTCCTTTCTTTAACCCCCCCACCCCTTTTTATACACACATAACAGTACAGACTAACAGAAAGGAAATTTCTCTCAAACCATTGTTAGCACCTCTCTTCTATCGGTTGTTTCTTAACTCAATCTTCCAAACTAGGGATGCGGATGTATGGAGGATGTTTTGTTTACATGGTAATATAGATTATTCTTTTCCTTTTATACGATATTCTGCCCATTGTCATTTAGCTAACAACAAAGTAGTTGTTTATTACATACCAGCTTGCAATAAAAGTAACAATGAACTGAACGGTGTTATTACCTAAACGACGAATTTACAAGTTTGATCTTGCATGTAAAATAAAGCGGCCTATTCACGGTCAAACTTACAGGTCATCCGTGTAGAACTACTGTAGGATGCGCTCACCCATTCACGCTAATAGAAGGGGTCCAACAAAATGTTCCAAGCAATCCTTTCCATTCATACTTTCTTCTGGCACACCACGTATTATCATCACACACTTGTCGGATGTTTCCTCCGGTATCCATAGCTTGTTGTACAGAAAGGATCCATTTTTGTTGCCTGGGAGTCCAACAAAATCCAACACATCCTGCATATAGTCCTGTAACCCTTTCACGGACCATCAAGAGCTTTTTATAAATAATTGGATCATCGCATTTGGGAGGATGCATGTTCGAATCCCCGTCCAGGCATCTGGATTTGAGTTTTGCATGGTTCCCCCAAATCACTTGTAAGCACCTCAGAATTTGTTAAGTTCTTCACCTTGTCACTACAGGATATGGGGGACGGGAATCATACAGAAACCGATACTGCAGCTTATAGCCAAATGTAGGGCGATTTGAAAATTAAAACTAACTCAATATGTAATAACAGCCTTAAATATACAGTTAATGATAAAAAGTAACCTTTAAACTCCACCTAAATCATAGCAATCCTCAATAGTTCAGCTTGTAAACACACTATTTTTGCTATGAGACCATTTTGTCATTTTTCAACACTTTTCATCCCAGTAAAGTACATTTATAATAATAATTAAATAGAAGAAACTAAATTTTGCAATATTTAACTCGTAGTATATAGTTTCAAGCCATTTAAAGTAAGAAAACACAAGTTTTTAATCAACCTGCACTTTCAAAAATTAAATACAACACATTTAAAGCATTTAGGATATTAAACGATACGATTTTTACAACCCAAATTCTTTCTGAACACCATGTTAAACTTTGCAAGAAGTTCTGTACAGTAAATAAAGTTTGATAGGAATTTTTTAAAAGATACTGCAAATTCACACGTCTCCGGCCTCTATAAATTTTTTATGGCTAAACTAAACACAGCTGGGGAATAAAATTACTGTCAAAATATGTATTCAATACCGTGCTAAAATTCATTTTTTGATATAAGCCTTACTTTCAGATAAACTTTTTTTATTTCTGTTTAATTTGAATTTTGAATATGGAGGACTAAATAGGAACTATTTTCTATGTAAGGAAATACTTGTGACCAGTGACGTCGAGGCTACTGCGCAGCAACAGGTGGAAATTAATTACAGCCAAACCATTAAGTTTTTGAAAACCATCAAAAGGGGTAAAGTTGTTTATTATAATTGTCTCTACATAATATTAAAATTTGAAAGCCCTACTGCAAGTATCTTGGGTGCACTACTTTCTGGATGCCACGTGACCTGAAAGACTTTCTCGTGCTATATAGGGTCTTCCGAGGCTATTTCAGCAATCTGTCCTGGGAATTTGTGTGCGTTGGGTCTGCGACACTCGGGAGTGTAAAATAGCAGTTGGTAATACTGCTCTGACATGAGTATGGGCGTTGGTGGCAGCCATCATGATTTTTTGGAATAATGCCGCGAGTTTGGGACAATGAATATGTAACATAGAAAATTTTCAGGGGTATTTGTGCTGTCTGTCTTCCACGATTCATTACTTGCAAACTTTAGAAAAGAACATCCGATTGCCTAATCAACTGTATTTGTGAACTTTTTTTGTGGATTTTGATATTAGAATATATTAATTGTGAAATCTGACAAGTGACTTTATTTTCATAGTTTAAAGTGAACCCTTTTCTCTCAGAAGGTTACATCATCGAGAGTGGCGACCATTTTAATTAGCAGTTGATTTAATTTCCAAAGGTGTACTCACGGTCTAACATTTTCGCAGTTGGAACTTTTATTTTTATATTTTTGACAAAATTTATTTGGAAGTGCAAGTTACCAGTTAAGGAGTTCGAGGCTGATATGTACCCCAGTATCAGCTTTGCCCCTTTCACACTCCAGGCGAATGCTTCCTTTATAATATTACTACAGATATCTTAAAGATAGCTGAATGTGACATTGTACCTTATCTTGAAATATTATTTAAATTGAGTCTGGATACTTGCTGCTGACCACAGGACTGCAATAGTAGTATCGGTACATAACAGAGAGTTGAGAAAAAGAGTTGATTATTACAGACCAATCAGTTTGACATCAATGGTAGGTAAATTAATGGAAAGATTGATATGTAACCACATCAGAAATATATGTGAGGAACGTAAGTGGTTATCAAGCAGGCAACATGGGTTCAGGCAAAGATACTCATGCGAATCTCAGTTGGTGGGATATATGCAAGATATTTCAGATGAAATGGACAAGGGAGGCCAAATTGATAGTGTAGCAATAGATCTGTCAAAGGCGTTTGACAGAGTGAGGCATAAAATGGTAGTAAATAAGGTAAAAACTATTGGAGTGAATGAGAAAGTGGTTTGCTGAGTAGAAGATTTTTTAAAAGGTAGTAAACAGAACATTAGGGGAAGGAAATGTGGTATCAAAGAAGTGGAAGTAAAAATGGGTGTGCCGCAGGGTAGCGTATTGGGACCATTGCTATTCATTATTCTAATGAATAATTGTGTTGATTGTTTACTATCAGAAATTAGATTGTTTGCAGATGACATAATGCTATATAAAAGAATCAAAACGATAGAGACTTGTAAACAGTTGCAGGGTGATCTGGACAGGATATCTAGTTAGATTGGTAAACATGGGATGAAGATAAATGCAAAGAAGAGTCAGCTTATTAGATACACAAATAAAAAACAAAAGGTAAATTGTGAATATAAGTTGGGGAAAGAATTGCTTGCTGAAGACTTGAAAGGTAAATATCTTGGCATTGCATTTGATAACAAGCTTAACTGACCAGGACACATTGGACAGGTGGTAGGAAAAGGTTTCAAAATTCTGCACTTGTTGGAGAGAGTGATGAGGGGTTGTACGAGAGAAGTGAGGGAATTGGGTTACAAAACTTTGGTCAGACCATTGCTCGAATATGGTAGTGTAGTATGGGACCCTCATTTTATGTATCAAATACAGGAGTTGGAGAGGGTGCAAAAAAGGGCTGCTAGATTTGTTTCAGGAAATTATCGCAGAATGCAATCAGTGACGGATATGATAAAGGAGTTGGAATGGGATTCATTGCAAGACAGGAGGAGGATGAGGAGGGTCATGGGAGTGTACAGGGCATATACTGGCGATGAGGCATGGAAAGATATTGCAATAGGTATGAAAAGTAGTGCATGGAAGGGAAAAGATGACCACGACCACTAGCTGGCACTCGATTTCACAAGGATGTGGGAAGATTCTCTTTTTTAGGTAAGGGTGTCGGGGATTTGAATGAGTTACCAAGAGAAATGATGAATAATTTACCGAAAACGTTGAAAGAATTTAAAGATAATATTTGTAGAGGGCAAATGTAGGTGGCTGCAGGATAGGGGAAGATGGGGGTGCAGGGAAGTTGCCACCGGAGCCTGTGCTCCTTTGAAATTAAATTAAAAATTTTTCTAATTCCTAGCTGCCATCCTTTCCCACCTCTAATGACCTCAATGTCGACAAGGCGTATAGCCATAAGCGGGGGAGGGGGGGAAGAGGCAAGCACAGAGATGTGCGTTGGTGTGGCCTTGTGCTTGACGCTTGGATTAGTCGCGCCACGAACTCCACAAATTTTACATGATAAAGATTGGCTTTTAGACACGTGTGCAACGGGAGGCAAAAAATAAATCAATATAGCTGTGTTGTATGGAAAAAGACTTTAATTATGAAAAAGATAAAATTTGGTATAAAATACAGGGTGTACGTAAATGAATATCGGGGTTTTAACACTTTGTAGTATTTATTACATAAAACGTAAAATTATTATTAATGCATGAAACGAAAGAGCAACTCAAACAGTTAGACCTACAAGTATTCAATGTGAGCATCTCTTGTCACATGGCACACAGCAAGTCCATAGCCCATTTCTTCCCAAACGTTGATTAGTGTTTGTGGTGTAATTTTTGCAACAGCTGCCTCAATCCTGTTTCTTAGGTCAAGTACGTCAGCTGGTAGTAGAGGCACATACACGCGATCCTTTATGAACCCCCGCAGGTAGAAATCACATGGCGTCAGATTGGGAGAGCGTGGAGGCCATGCGAAACAAGCTCTTCTTTGGGCCCTTTGCGGCCAATCCAGCGGTCGGGTATAGTGATGTTTAGCCAATCGCGTACATCGTTATGCGAGTGAGTTGGTGCACCATCTTGCTGCCAAATGAAGTTATTTGGTTCATCTTCTACCAACTGGGGAAGTAACCATGGTTGTAGAGCATCAAGGCAGGAAGTACCAGTTACAGTTGTTTCTCCAAAGAAAACTGACCCATAAACTTTCCACTGAGATAGGGCACAAAAACATTCAGTTTAGGAGAGTCTCTGTGCAATTGTACCATCTCACGAGGCTTTTCTGAGCCCCAGATGTGCACATTATGAGTGTTCACATGTCTACTAAGGTGAAATGTCGGTTCATCACTGAAAACATGATCCTGAAAATCTTCATCGTCGTGCAACATTTCATGTGCAAATTTGACACGCAAACCGTGGTCTGTAGGCTTTAGAGCCTGTAACAACTGCAAACGATAAAGACGTAGCTGTAAGCGTTTCCGTAAAACTTTACAAACAGTTGTCACCGGAATTGCTAATTCACAACTAGCCTGCCAAACGGATTTCTTCAGGCTACGCATGAAAGATTTTCTCACTCGCTCAACTCGATTAACCCTTGGTCGTCCCATATTCTTTCCTTTGCAAAGGCAGCCGGTATTTTCAAACTGATGATACCATCTACTAATGTTGTTATCGCTTGGAGGATCGCATACGGAGTTAATTCGGAAAGCACGTTGTACAGTAACTACAGATTCCGTCTTTGCAAACTGCAGAACACAAAAAGCTTTCTGTTCACTAGTCACCATTTTTGCTATTAGCACTTTCTAACGGATGTCAGAGGAAACATTTGCGCACATGCATACAGGTACCAACAAACAGAACTGTTGAGTTGCTTTTTCATTTCATGCATTAATTATAATTTTATGTTTTATGTAATAAATACTACAAAGCGTTAAAACCCCGATATTCATTTAATTACACCCTTTATATACTTATTTTGATTTTAAATTTATTTTTCCACCTCCGCTTCCACAAAACATCCGTATCTGCGGATGTCAAACACTGAATATGATTTCCATTACAATCCTATTCCAAACCGTCTTCCTAATCCCTGGAAACTATCCTACAATCTGTACCAGCCTTCTTCCTATACAATGTTGATACTGTGGCCATCTGAAACATCTCGATGAGAAAGATCTTGTCTTAAAGTATTACCTCATGTAATACCCATTTCTCTGTTGACGTTTTTTCTGTTACTGGAGATACCACATGTGGTGAACTTAAAGAGAATCATTAATATTAAGAGATATCCAGCTTTTTACTACGGTTTTATTTCCTGTTGAATTCATAGTTATTAGGCTCAACCTGAAATGGTAGGCTTAGTCTAAGAAATAACTCTGAAAGGAGCTCAACCAAGGGCGAATGAAGTGCATTAAATACCGAAATAATGAAAATTAGGCTTTAGGGAACAAGCCAGAAAACCTTGGATCACAGAAGAAATTTTGGAACTGATGGATCAGAGGAGAAGGTACAAAAATGCTCAGGATGAAGCAGGAAGAGAGCAATACAGGCAATTTAGAAATCAAATAAACAGGAAATGCAAAAAAAAGCAAAAGAAAAGTGTGAAGAAGTATAAAAGGAAATAGTCATAGGTAAAGTAGATGTTGCATATAGCAAGATCAAACAGAATTTTCTAGAAATTAAGAAAAGAGGTGTGAGCATTAAAGCTGCGGTTGGGAAACCTCTTTTAAGCTCAGACGATAGAGCTAATCGATGGAAGGAATACATTGAGAAACTGTATGATGGGGACAACTTGAACAATAGCGTAATGGAAAAGGAAGGCGATGTCGACATTGTTTACTTAGGAGATCCTGTTTTTAGGACAGAATTTAATAAAGCTCTGAATGACTTGAAATCAAATTGAGGGAGTTGGATTTGATGATATCTCTGCAGAACTTCTTAAAACCCTAGGAGAAGAAGGAATCGAAAGATTATTCAAGCTGATATGAAACAGGAGAAATTCCAACTGATTTTAATAAAAATATCAGCTTCACACTTCCGAAAAAAGCACAAACCGACAAATGTGAGAATTATCACACCATTAGTCTAACATCATATGCTTCAAAATTACTGACGAGAATAATATACAGAAGAATGGAAAGGGTAGTAGAAGACATAGTAGGAGAGGATTAGTTTGGGTTTAGGAAAAATTGTGGTACAGGGGAAGCAATTCTGGCTTTAAGATTAATACTTGAAGGGTGGATCAAGAAAAACAAAGATACTTTCATGGCATTTGTTGGTGAGAAAGAGCTTTTGATAATATTAGGTGGGAGATGATGATAAAAATTTTAAAGATTTCGGGCCTAAAGTATCGAGACAGAAGAATACTTTATTAACTGTATAAGAATCAAGTGGCTGTAATAAAAGTAGAGAATCATGAGAGACAATCATCAGTTAAAAAGGGTGTGCGACAAGGTTATAGTCTATCCCCGTTAATATTCAACTTGTATGTAGAGGAAGCAATAAAAAAAGTAATTTTTTTTTTAAATCATGTGTTCAGGGAGAAAAAATCTGTATGCTACGATTTGCTGATGACTTTGTCTTGTTAGCAGAAAGAGGTGAGGATATTGAGGAATTACTGAATGGCATGAACAAAATACTGAAGGAAGATTTTGGCCTGAATATAAATCAAAGCAAGACTAAAGTGATTAAATGTAGCAGAAATTATACAATTATTAGCAGATTAAATATAAAAATAGGATTGAATGCAATTGGAGAAGTAAATGGATTCTGTTATTTGGGAAGCAAAATTACATCCAATGGCCGAAGCAGGAATGATGTTAAAAGCAGAATAGCCCTAGCAAAAAGAGCCTTCATGAAAAAGAGAAATCTTTTAGTTTCAAATATTGATCTAGGAATCAGAAAAAACTTTTTAAAACTCTTATGTGTGGAGAACAGTACTTTACGGTAGCGAAACATGGAGTTTAGGAATACCGGAAAGAAGGAAAATTGAAGCATTTGCAATGTGGAGCTACAGAAGAATGCTGAAAATTAAATGACCAGACAAAGTAAGATGTGAACGAGTTTTGGAAATGATGGGTGAGGAAAGAAGTTTGTGGAAGAGGCTCGTAGGTCATATTTTGAGATATATTTTATTGGTTAAGTTGCTGGTGGGGGGAATGGTCAAAGGTAAGAACTTTAGAGGAAGACAGAGATTAGAATATATGAAGCAGATAATTGAGAACGAGGGTTGTAAGGGATCTTTAGAGATAAAGAGGTTAGCACAAGATAGGATTGCATCAAGCCAGTCGAAAGACTGATGACTGAAAAAAAAAATTACTACTGTTTTTGAACTTTGATATTTCTGAAAACTGTAATGTAATGTTGATAAAAATCTGCTGCACGGCATATTTTTGATAAATTTTATATTTTTAATGGCTTAGAATGCAAAATGACTTAAATTTTCCTCCAAGTGTAGTTTTTTGATAAAACATGTGGGATTTACATAAAAAAAGAACACCTGCAGTGAAAAAATATTTTATTGCAATTAGCTATGAATAATTTTTCTTACAATCGGGAGAAAAAGAAACGGAAAAAAAAAAACCTGTTCCTTCATGATATCTTTGACACTTCAAGTTTACTGTTTTTGAGTGTGAAACCTTTTCTTCTCTTTCACACTCCTCTGAACACACTTGCATTACAGGCGTATCTTCTGTTTCCACCTGAGCATCCAACAGTAATCAGCTAGTAGTTGACATCCCATCTTCCTGGGCATTTTCTCTTGATATCACAGATATCCTGATGAAATATTTCACCCTGCTTTTCGCTTTTGAGTAAAGTCACTACGGGAATAATAATAATATAAAAAAAAACTTTTAAGCTCGTCTTGAGCTTCATACTCCACAAACCATCCAACGATGTTCTTGATAATTGATTTTCTCAAGAATCTATACAATTGCCAACTATGCCAACACTGACTACCTCCTCCTCATTATGTTATAATTGACCCTTGTAATTGGTGGGTCACAGAAAAAAAAATGAAGAGTGAAGAAGAGACTTATTGAAAGTTTCTACTAAAAGTAGCCAAAAAGATGAGTTACTTTTAAACATATAACTGGATTAATTAATTTATAATCGGGGATAATTTAGAAGTGTGGGAAAACTTCGTAACAACTGATGACAATTTTTTTTAATGTTCTTAGAATATTAAGAAAAGAGAATGGAAATACCAAGATTTCCCAAAGGCAGGCAAATCAAAAAGTGAGGTATGCTACAGTAGGCTTCAGTACCTTGCCTCTCCTTTAGTATATTTGGCTACTACTTGCCTTTTGTAACTAAACTCCGAGCAGGGGTAAGCTTTTGGATCATCTGTTTCTATGTAACTTTTTGAACTTAAAATACTTAAGTACCATATTTAGACTGTGTAGAGAAATCATTCTTCCTAATAAAAATCAGGGCTTCTTTATTTTTTTATATGTAATAGTTTTTAACTTGAAAAAAGTACCAGTCTTCTCAGTATTTTTCATATCTAAATCAGACCATACATGAAAATAATTTTTTTTTTTTACATTTTGTGACACATCTTGCATGAATCAGCAAAATATGTTTTTCCCTCTTTTACAGGACTTCTTTGAAGGTTCCATGACACCATGAGTTACCAGATGCAGCAGCAACAACAGACTAGAAATAGTGAGTATTTTTGCATTAATTGCTTATAAAGAATTACAAGGCTGTTAAACAGGTATCTGTCCTTGTCTGATGTAACTGCATGTTTTTTTTTATCTTTGTCTTAGTTTTACATTGATATTTTAAAATATTTCATGTTAGTTGAGTGGTTATAAATTCTGTGATAGTAGCTTTGGAGGTAACACACTTTGAATACAATTCAGACTTATTACTAACAGTTATTCTTTCCTCTTCTTCAAATAAAGTAATAATATAACAACTTGGTTGTTTTGCCATGTCTCACAGTTGTAGCATAAATGATTTAAATTAAACACTGTCTACGAACAACTGTTTTGTTAATGTTTCAACAGACACGTTTTGTCATGTGTGGGGCAGGGGGCATCGTCAGTGAGAAAATAGTCATAGCTGTCACATTTATGTGCGGAACTGCACTTCTCTGATCTGGTATTCAATTCTGAAATTGAGCATTTTAAATTTAACTTTATGGATACTTCACTGTAATAGTATTTGCTTCTTGAAGATGTACTTTTATGATTGAACCCAACTGGTTTCAGTGTCCTCTGTGATGTTTTTTTTTTTTATGTATTTACTCTCTCTCTCTCTCTCTCTATATATATATATATATAAAACAACAATGAGCAGGAAAATGCTTTAAGGCAATAAAACTAAGGAAGGATAGGGAAATACAATCCAGCACTTCCACAGATTAAAGCGGCTGGGAATGACAAACATAAAAAAAGAACAGACACAAGAAATGCACAATATTTTAGTGCTTAGCCTTATTCTTGCAAAAGTGAGACAATGGAGCCAGACATGCACACGACGACGGCCGTCTGGTGAATGGCATGGCACAACACCACACAACCTCCTCTGATCTTTGTAGATGGGAACTTCTCTATCAGAATATCCTCGACACCAGACATCCTTCAGGCCTCAATCTCCAATAAATCCCTCCCATCAGACCCAACACTTATCACTACTATTGGTTTTGCTTATATTTTATTTTTCCTATTTAAAGTTTTTCAAAATATGATTTGTATGTATACTGTCACTCTGTTATTATGTTGATCTACCACTTTCAATGATGATACACATTCAGCCTTATCGATTACATATTTGCGATCCCCCTCCCCTATACTGCCATCTATGCCGGCCATGCCATTCACCAGACGGCCGTCGTCGTGTGCACACCTGGCTCCACCTGATGTCTCACTTTTGAAATGATAAGGCTAACCATCAGGGCACCCTCTTGCCCTTGGGGTTGGAAACGGCCCCTAAAGGCGGATGAATCAGAAATGATCAACGGCATGGGGATGCAGAAGGCAACGGGAAACCACTGCATTAAAGACCCAAAGGGTATCCCGAGGACTTGTAATCCTCTCAAATTACATATTTCATGATGGCTTCTTCCTGGGTAAAATATTCCGGAGGTAAAATAGTCCCCCAATCGGATCTCCGGGTGGGGACTGCTCAGGGATGAGTCATCAGAATGGATAGAAACATTCTATGAGTCGGAGCGTGGAATGTTAGAAGTCTGAATAGGGCAGGTAGATTAGAAAACTTAAAAAGGGAGATGGAACAACTTAAGTTAGATGTTGTTGGGATTAGTGAGATTAAATGGAATGACGCACAGGATTTCTGGTCTGGGGAACACAGGATAATTAGCACACAAGCTGTCAATGGAGTCATCTGGTGTAGGATTTGTAATGAACAAGAAAGTAGGGAAGATATAAGCTAGTAGTGGCAAACACACTGTTTAAGAACCATGCAAGAAGAATTTACACGTGGAAACGTCCTGGGGATACAGGCAGATATCAGCTAGATTATATCATGGTCAAACAGAGATTCAGGAATCAAGTTCTAGATTGTAAAGCGTACCCAGGAGCAGACATAGACTCTGACCATAATTTGATAATAATGGAGTGCAGGCTGAAATTTAAGCGAATAAGGAAGCAGTATAAGCAGAACAGACTGGAAGTGAATAAACTGAAACAATCTAGCACTAGAGAAAAATTTGCATTAATAGTAGACTTGGGTCTAAGAAGTATCTCTGAAAGGAGCTCAACCGAGGACGAATGGAATGCATTAAAGACTGAAATAATGAAAGCTGGTAAAGAAACATTAGGCTTTAGGGAACAATCTGCGCGAAAACCTTGGATTACAGAAGAAAGTTTGGAGCTGATGGATCAGAGGAGAAGGTACAAAAATGCTCAAGATGAAGCAGGAAGAGAGCAGTACAGGCAATTTAGAAATCAAATAAATAGGAAATGCAAAATATCAAAAGAAAAATGGCTACAACAAAAGTGTGAAGAAGTAGAAAAGGAAATGGTCGTAGGTAAAGTAGATGTTGCCTACAGAAAGATCAAACAGAATTTTGGAGAAATGAAGAAAAGAGGTATGAACATTAAAGCTGCCGATGGGAAACCTCTTTTAAGCTCAGAAGATAGAGCTAACCGATGGAAAGAATATATTGAGAAACTTATGATGGGGACGACTTGAACAATAGTGTAATGGAAAAGGAAGATGATGTTGACATTGATGACTTAGGGGATCCTGTTTTGAGAACAGAATTTAATAAAGCTCTGAATGACTTGAAAAGCAAATAAGGCAGTTGGAATTGATGAGATCCCTGCAGAACTTCTTAAATCCCTAGGAGAGGAAGGAATCGAAAGATTATTCAAGCTGATATCCAAAAGTTATGAAACAGGAGAAATTCCAACTGATTTTAATAAAATTATCATGTTCACACTTCCAAAGAAAGCACACGCCGACAAATGTGAGAATTATCGCACCATTAGTCTAACATCACATGCTTCAAAATTACTGACCAGAATAATATACAGAAGGATGGAAATGGTAGTAGAAGAGATAGTAGGTGAAGATCAGTTTGGGTTAGGAAAAATCGCGGTACAAGGGAAGCAATTCTGTCTTTAAGATTAATACTTGAAGGGCGGATCAAGAAAAACAAAGATACTTTTATGGCATCTGTTGATTTAGAAAAAGCATTTGATAATGTTAGGTGGGACAAGATGCTCAAAATTTTAAAGAAGTCAAGGTCTAAAGTATCAAGATAGAAGAATACTCTATAAACTATATAAGAAATCAAGTGGCGGTAATAAAAGTAGAGAATCACGAGACACATGCATCAGTTTAAAAAGGGTGTAAGACAAGGCTGTAGTCTATCCCCGTTAATATTCAACTTGTATGTAGAAGAAGCAATGAAGAAAGTCAAAGAAAAATTTCCATGTGGCATAAGTTTTCAGGGAGAAAAAATCAGTATGCTACGATTTGCTGATGACATTGTCTTGTTAGCAGAGAGGGCTGAGGATATTGAGAAGTTATTGAATGGCATGAACAAAATACTGAAGGAAGATTTTGGACTGAATATAAATCAAAGCAAGACAAAAGTGATGAAATGTAGCAGAAATGATACCAATACTAGATTAAATATAAAAATAGGATGATGCAATAGGAGAAGTGAGTGAATTCTGTTACTTGGGAAGTAAAATTACAACTGATGGCCGAAGCAAGAATGATGTCAAAAGGAGAATAGCACTAGCAAAAAGAGCTTTCATGAAAAAGATAAACCTTTAGTTTCAAATATTGATCTAGGAATTAGAAAGAACTTTTTGAAACTCTTTGTGTGTAGCACAGCTCTTTAAGGTAGCGAAACGTGGACGTTAGGAATACCGGAAAGAAAGAAAATTGAAGCATTTGAAATGTGGTGTTACAGAAGAATGATGAAAATTAAGTGGACAGACAACGTAAGAAATGAACGAGTTTTGGAAATGATGGGTGAGAAAAGTTATGGAAGAAGCTTACAGAAAGAATAGACAGGCTGGTAGGTCATATTTTGAGACATGCTGGATTGGTTAACTTGTTAGTGGAGGGAACAGTCGAAGGTAAGAACTGTAGAGGAAGACAGAGATTAGAATATATGAAACAGATAATTGATGACGTGGGCTGTAAGGGGTATGTAGAAATGAAGAGGTTAGCACAGGATAGGAAAGGATGGAGAATTGCATCATACCAGTCGAAAGACTGACGACAAAAAAAAAATAAAAAAAATTGGCTAACCACCAAAATATTGCGCGTTTCTTGTGTTTGTTCTTTTTTTATGTTCATCATTCCGAGCCGCCTTCATCTGTGGTAACTGTTGGGTCGTATTTCCCTATCTTTCCTTTTATGTGTTCCTTTTATATTGATCATTTGGATAGGAGAAAAACCACCTCTTACCATAGATGAGGATTCTTATGGCGTCAATACACGAAAAAAAAAAAACATACACACATCAGAGTAATGATTTTCGAGCCTGTGGCACTTCTTCAGTAGTAGTGAGATGGCTGCATGTTGGAGGCTGGCAGCCAACTGGGTGAGCCTGCAAGGCCGGTAGCTCATGGTGGGGGTGGAAAAAAACATGTCGGGGAGTGAGGGTGGGGGTAAGAAGGCATAAGCTAGAAAATACTAATAAATGGATAATAAACCTGTCCATAGGGACCCATTGTGGAAATGCAGTAGGCAACAGCTGGTAGTCTTAAATTGCCTATACAGTAATGTATGTATGTGCAAAAAACTGAAGAATATGAGAAATCACAATCAATTTTTTTTTTTTTTTTTTTTAATTGGAAATTTAAAGTTAAACAAAATTCGAAGTTACAAACTACAAAAAGGTAGGCTCTTGTGACCTATGGTTTTGTGGAAAAAGGCAGGAGGTGAGGGGAAGGGTGGGAGGAAAATTGTTGCTATCTTAAATTTCGTCCTGGTGGTTGTCTGGTGCCCAGTTGGTACTTATAAGCCAGTTCCCACCTTTTGAGTTTCGAATACTGCTTTTGACCGAGAGGACTATGATGGCACAGATTGCAAAACGTGTTAAGATTTTTGGTGCCATGACTGGTGGCTTGATAAGATTAAGGTTGTCTGGGTGAATAGCGATTGTCTGTGTCCATTCATTCTGATTGCCAGTGGATTTGTTGTCAGACCAATGTAGTAGGCTGGGCAATAGTTGCAGGTGAGTTGAATATAAGGTGGGAGGATACACAGGTGGCAAGTCCTGTGATGGGGAAGCTTTCCCCAGTTACCGGGTTGGTAAAGGTGGTAGAAGGCGGTGCATACTGCATAATTTGCAGCGGGATCTGTTGCAAGGAAATGAACCTTGGAGCTGTCTAGCAGGATGGGGGGTGGGGGGGGCATGTTTATGGACCAAGAGTTGGTTGTGGTTTCGAGGTCTGCTGAAGCAGGTTCTGGGTTGGCGAGAGAGGATTTTTGGAAGGAGGTTTTTCATCTCAGGACAGGCTCGAAGGAAATCGTAACCTTGTTGCAGGACTCGGTTGACGGATTCCAAACCCAGGAATTAACGGGTGATCAAAATGGGGCTATGGTTCATTTTAGAAGGTTGTGGGCTGTTGATAGGTTGAGTGGGTTGTGATGTGCCCGTGAAACTTGTTTGTGAACTAAGTCTGGTGGGTAATTGCGGGAAATCAAGGCTTCGGTGATGCTGGCATAATGTTGGAGGGTCTGTTCATTAGAACATATCTGACACCCCGAATGCCAAGGATATTGATGAGGTAGCATTTGATGTGGTGAGGGCGGCAGCTATTGTAATGAAGGTTCTGTTGTAGGTTGGTGGGTTTGATATGGACATATGAGTTGATGTAGCCATTCGTGAAGGATAGGTCAACATTCAGGAAAGTGACATGTGTCTGTGAGTAAGACCACGTGATTTTCAGAGTGCTGGCAGTATTGAGTTTATTGAGGAAACTGAGTAGGTTTTCTTTCCCGTGGGTCTAGATTATGAAAATGTCATCAATGAATCTGACCCACAAAAGGGATTTCAGATGGGATCCAGCTAAGAATGACTGATCCAGGTGGCCTAAGCAGAGGTTAGCGTATGAAGGAGCCATACGAGTGCCTATGGCAGTTCCACTGACTTGGTGCTAAATTTTGCCATCAAATGAAAAAAAGTTGTTGTTCAGTATTAGCTCGGCCAGGGTGATCAATAAGGATCTGGTGGGGGCTGTTGGGTGGGTGGGGGGGACGCTGGTCTAGAAAGTGTTTCATGGCGCTGAGACCATGAGATTGGGGAATATTTATATATAGGAGGTCACATCAACCATCACTAGGAAGGAGTCAGGGGAAGGTATGGGTACCATAGCCAGCTGGGAGAAGTGTCGGATGTCTTTGATATGGGAGGGAAGCTGGCCGACAATGGGCTGTAGATGCTGGTCCACCAGGGCAGAGATGAGCTGTCAGTGAACCATGTGCAGATAGAGGGTAGGATCAGAAAGTAGTAGGACTGTATTTCTGTAGTGCTGGGTGGGGAGGGGGGGGGGAGGGGTTGGATCACCTGAGCGTGGTAGTGGGGAGCCTTCCGAAAAGACCGATTATTTTACAGTAGCCTGCGGGTAAGTAGAGTGTAAGTACATCGATTTCCGTGTACCTCTGTTAAGAAGTGTTGTCGCAATACAATGTTGAGAAAAATCTCGAGCAGCTCTACACCACCAAATTCTGCGTCAAACTTCAGAAAACCACAACAGCGATCCTCCGTATGATTAAGGACGCCTACGGGAATGCTGCCATGAGCTGCTCAAAAGTGTTCGTGTGGCATAAGCTATTCCGGGAGGGGCGGGAGCTCATCAAAAATGACCAGCGTGCCGGTCGCCTGTCAACTTTAAGCATTCATGAAAATGTGGGCAAGATGATCCTGGACTCCAACCGGCACACAAACATTCGTCTGATTCTTGATGAGCTAGGGATTTCATATGGTAGCATCCGAAAAATTATTACAAGGGTTTGATCATGCGAAAGGTGTGTACCAAGTTTGTACGAAGAGTCCTGAGTGGTGAACAAAAAGTTAATCGTGTGCAAATTTCCCAGGAAATTTGGAATTGTGTCCATGAAAACCCAGATTTCTTTGACAATGTGATTATCAGTGACGAAACTTGGTGTTTTGAGTTCAGTAGCGTTTGAACAGTCGCCGAGTGAAGTAGCTTATTTTGTTGTTATATTTTATCTGTAGTGGTGTGGGGATTTGATTAGTGTAATATCTGAGTGTTTACATTTTGTAGACAGTACTAGTTAGTAGCGTTTGAACAGTCGCCGAGTGAAGTAGCTTATTTTGTTGTTATATTTTATCTGTAGTGGTGTGGGGATTTGATTAGTGTAATCTCTGAGTGTTTACATTTTGTAGACAGTACTAGTTAGTAGCGTTTGAACAGTCGCCGAGTGAAGTAGCTTATTTTGTTGTTATATTTTATCTGTAGTGGTGTGGGGATTTGATTAGTGTAATCTCTGAGTGTTTACATTTTGTAAACAGTGTTTAGCATTCGGTGAGGACAGTAGCGTATTTTCGTTTTGTATTTGAACTTTAGTTGTGTAGATTTAGTTAGTGTAATCTGTGAGTGTTTACTTTTAGTGGAAAGTAGAGGTTAGTCAGACTTCAGCAGTCGTTGAGGACAGTAGCGTATTTTTGTTTTATATTTGATCTTTAGTGGTGTGTCGATTTAGTTAGTGCAATCTCTGAGTGTTTATATTTTGTACAAAGTACAGGTTATTTCGATTTTCTGATCTTTTTTCTTTTTCGCGTTTTTCAAAAGCAGAATGGCTAGGGACTGTGATTGCTGTGTGCAGACGCGAGCTGAGGTGGCTGATCTCCACAGCTTGCAGCTGTGTTAGCGAAAGTTACACAGCTGGAAGCTGCCGTTAAAGGTTGCAGCAGATGTAATATTGGGGAAACTGATGTAGCAATGCCTATAACAGATTCTCCCATATCGACCGTCGTACCTGCAACCCAGGCTGAAGAGTTGGAGGCTGTGCCTCGGTCGCCTGTTGGTGACTGGCGTATGGCCTCTAGACTTAGAAGTCGCACACGGGGGCAGTCGAGCAGGCTTAAAGGCCAAGACGCTGAACTTGTTCGACTGTCCAACCGGTATGATGTATTGTCGGAGGCTGACACAGTCCCACAATTGTCATCCTGCGAGTTGACGGCCCCCCAGCGCGCCAGGTCTGAGCAATCACAGAAGGGGATTTTGGTAGTTGGGAGCTCTAATGTTAGGCTACGTTTATTAGAGCCCTAGTGAAATGGCGGATCCTCGGAAGAAATCCAATGTCCATTCAGTGTGTATTCCCGGTTGGCCTGATCCGAGATGTGGGAACAGGCAATCCCGGATGCCATAGAAGGGACGGGGTGTAGCCAACTACAGATTGTGGCTCATGTCGGCACCAATGATGCTTGTTGCCTTGGGTCGGAGGTTATCCTCTCTTCCTTCTGGCGGCTGGCTGAAAGGGTGAACTCCGTGGCCAGTGGACTGCAAGATATCGGCAGAGCTAACCATCTGTAGCATTGTAGACAGAGTTGATTGTGGACCTCTGGTTCAGAGCAGTATTGAGGGGCTGAATCAGAGACTACGACGTTTCTGTGATGATATTGGCTGCAGATTCCTCGATCTTCGCCATAGGGTCAAGTCATGTAGGGTTCCCCTTAATAGGTCAGGTGTGCACTACACACGTGAATCGGCTACACGGGTGGCAGGGGCCGTGTGAATGCACTGGGTGGTTTTTTAGGCTGAGGGAGGAAGACCCGAAACACGAAATACAGTTACGAGCAACCCAATCAGATGTAACACCGGAATGTAGGAGGAGCGTAAAAGAATCTCGACAATTAAAAGTTCTCGTAATTAACTGTAGAAGCGTTTGTAACAAACAACCGGAACTTTGATAGCATTATTTGTAGCACAGAGGCGGATATCGTTATCGGTACAGAGAGTTGGCTAAAACCGGAAATAAGTTCCGCCGAAATTTTTAAAGATAGCATGAATGTTTTTCGTAAAGACAGATTACATTCTCGTGGAGGTGGGGGTATTTATAGCTGTGAGTAAATCTCTCCCATGTAATGAAATAGAAGTCGATACGATCTGTGAAATCATATGGATTAAACTCAAAGTTGCTGGGTCAAAACTCATCATAGGCGCCTTCTACCGTCCACCCGATTCCGACATAGCTATAGTCGAGGAGTTAAGAAATAATGTAAATAGTATAGCTAGCCATTTTCAGGATCATGCTATGATTCTAGGAGGCGACTTCAATCTGCCTTATATTGAGTGGCGTAATTACGTTCACATTACAGGTAGCAGGGATAAGGCAGCTTCTGAAGTAATTCTCGAATTGTTCTCAAATAATCATCTCGAGCAGCTAGTTAATGAACCTACGCGGTGTCATAACGGTAGCGAAAATATTTTAGATCTGCTGGTTACCAACAGGCCAGAATTATTCACCGAAATTTCAAAGACCACAGGTATAAGCGATCACTAAGCGGTAATTGCAACTATCAGACTAATGACCAAGCGAAAAAGGAGAAACGGCGGATTGTATACAAATTCAGTAAGGCCTCTAAGGAGTGTTTTAGAACCTACCTGAGGAATAATTACCATAACTTCAAGTCAAAAAATGACACCGTTGAAGAGATGTGGCATCGATTTATACGAATAGTCAGGGAAGGTATGGATATACATATACCGAAGCGGATAATAAATGGGGAGGATGATCCACCGTGGTACACATGCGAATTCAAAAGATTACTCAAAAAACAAAGGAGGATACACGCAAGCTCAAGAAGGAAGGGGTGTTGCAGCGATTTAGAAACCTTAGCCGAGTTAAGAGGACGTATTAAGAATGTAATGCGTGAGGCCTTCAACAATTTTCATTCCAACTCTCTCTCTAGGAGTCTCACAGAAAACCCAAAGAAATTCTGGTCGTATGTACGAAAAGTCAATTGTACCAATAGCAATATTCCAGCACTAATTCGTGAAACTTCAGAGGTTAATGAAAGCCGCGATAAAGCTAACGTACTAAATACTGTATTCAAAAATTCATTTACTGATGAAAATAAGGATAGTGTTCCCGTTTTCCCACGCCGTGTCGAGTTGGTGATGGAATCATTACGGATAGATACTGCAGGTATCATAAAGCAATTAGAGCTCCTGAAGTGGGGGAAAGCACCGGGCCCAGATGGAATTCCAGTAAGAATATTTTCAGAATATGCGGCAGAAATCGGCCCATTTCTGTCTGATATATTCAGTAAATCATTAAAAGAGCGAAAAGTATCTTCAGACTGGAAACTCGCGCAAGTAACTCCGATTTTCAAGAAAGGTGATCGAAGTGATCCTGGAAACTATCGTCCAATATCTATAACATCTGTTTGTAGTAGAATTATGGAGCATATTATATGCTCGAACATTATGAAATTTCTAGACGATAATAATTTGCTTATAACAAATCAACACGGATTTCGGAAGAAAAGATCATGTGAAACACAGCTGGCCCTATTTACACACGACATAATGAAAGTTATTGATGCAGGTTCACAAGTAGATGCCATTTTTTTAGATTTTCAGAAAGCCTTTGACTCTGTGCCACACAACCGCCTTTTAGCGAAGCTACGAGCGTACGGTATATCGGATCAGCTTTGTGAATGGATAAAGGATTTTCTAACTGGTCGGTCGCAGTATGTCGTCGTTGAAGGACAAAGTTCTTCTAGTCTGGATGTTACATCGGGGGTACCTCAAGGAAGTGTAATAGGACCACTTCTTTTTTTAATTTTTATAAACGATCTCGGAGACAAAGTGAAAAGCCTTTTTAGATTGTTTGCTGATGATGCGGTTTTTTATAGGGAAGTAAGGAATTTGGCCGATTGCTTAGAAATTCAGCGTGATCTGGATATTATTTTGGCATGGTGCGCTGAGTGGCAACTTCGCTAAATTGTAAAAAGGGCAAGACAATGAGCATAACTAACAAAAAGAATCCAATTGTTCAGAAATACGAGTTAAACAATTCAGTTATTGATATGGTCGATTCTATGAAATATTTGGGAGTAACAGTACAAAGGAACATGAAATGGGACATACACATTAATTCGTTGGTAGGTAGAGCTAATTCTAGGCTGCGATTCATAGGTCGAAAATTTAAAAATTGTAATGAACAAACAAAGGAGATCTACATCTACATATATACTCTGCAAATCACAAAACTGTGGGTGGCAGAGGGTGCTCAGCACCAAACCTAATCTCTTTGTTGTGCATTCCAATCCCTAATGGTACGAGGAAAAAAGGAATTCATATAAGAATCAGTGCGGCACCTTATTTCTCTAATTAGCGTACAAATCTCTTGTGCGTCCACATTTGGACTATTGTTGTGCCATTTGGGATCCGTTTCGTAAGGGGTTGATCGAAAGTATAGAGAAAGTACAGAAAAGAGCCGCTCGATTCGTGACCGCTTGCTACAGTCCTTATGAAAGCGTCACAGAACTGATTAGTAGACTAGGCTGGGAGTCTCTGGTAGATAGACGACGCACGATTCGTTTAAACTTATTGGTAAACATGCGTACTCCCACTTTCACTCACGAGTGTAGTGAAATACTTCGTCCACCAACCTATTTGAGCCGGAATGACAGGATAGATAAGATTAGAGAAATAAGGTGCCGTAATGATTCTTATATGAATTCTTTTTTCCCTCGTACCATTAGGGATTGGAATGCACAACAAAGAGATTAGCTTTGGTGCTGAGCACCCTCTGCCACCCACAATTTTGTGAATTGCAGAGTATATATGTAGATGTAGATGACCTGGATACCAAACGCCAGAGTGTCGAGTGGCACACCATCACGTCCCTGTGGCTGAAGAAATCCAGAACGAGCAAGTCAGGGGTCAAATCCATGCTCATCTGCTTTTTTAACTGTCGTGGTGTGGTTCACAGGGAGTTTGTACCCCATGGACAGACTGAATGCCAGATTTTACGTAGATGCGCTTGACAGGTTGCACAAATGCGTCCTCTGCGAGCGGCCAGATATCACCAATTCTTGGAAGCTTCACTGCGACAATGTGCCGTGCCACACCACGCTGCTTGTGATTGAGTTTCTGGCCAAGCACAGGATTTCCATGTTACCTCCCCCCCTACAGTCCAAATCTGGCACCACTGGACTTCCTCTTTCCTCAGCTCAAGCGGAACCTCGAGGGAAACTGATAAAGCTCCGTAGAAGATGCCCAAGAGGCCGTGACAGCAACTCTGAAAGGGGTCCCGGAAAGCGAGTTCCAGGCACGTGCAGTGGGAATCACATTATACACATTGCGTGAAAGCACAAGGGTGCTATTTTGAGAGGACTACTAAGGATTTGTACCAATTACTTCAATTAAAAAAAAAAATCAATTCAGTCCAACTACTTTGTAATTATATATAACTAAGGAAGAATAGGGAACTTTGACCCAACACTTACCACAGATGAAGGCAGCTGGGAACGATGAATACAAAAAAGAACAAACACAAGAAAAACTCCCAATATTTCGGCGTACAGCCTTATTCTTGCAGAAGTGAGACACCAGGCGGAGACAGACCAGAACACGATGGTGGCCGTCTGATGAATGGTACAGATTGTAACGCTTTTGCGTCTCTTGCCGTTGCTTTGATTGTAATTATAATTATGAATAACTCAATTCTTTAGATCCAAAATATATCGTTTATTTTATATCTTCGGATCTACTAGGAATTACAATGGAATTGGTTATTCTCAGAAGATGCAGGTTCGTTTTTAGGCAATGTTTTTCTCGAGCATTCAACCTACGAGTCTACTCTGGTAATTATCATCTCACAAGTCCTAATCTCCATAGCAACTTACAACTCAATTCTTTTTCTTTCTAAGAGTATATATATTATTAATTTCTATCTACTCTCAGAAATCAAAAATGTAATTTTCTTGTAAAAATATTTCTGTTCTGTCACAAGATGGTAGTGTAGGGAGGGGCGGGGGCTCAAATACTGGATCTATAATCGATATTGTAGACGGTATATTATCATTGGAAGTGGTAGACCAACATAATAACTGAGTGACAATATACACATAAATCAAATTTTGAAAAACAATTACGAAAAATAAAATATAAGCAATATAAATAATAGAGATAAGTGCTGGGACTGGTGGGAGGAATTTATTGGAGATTGAGGCCTGGAGGATGTCTGGTGTCCAGGATATTCTGATAGGCTAGTTCCCATCTGTGTAGTTAGGGGGAGGTTGTGTTATCGGGGAAAACTCGGATCGCCCTAACTGAGAAACAATTGTTAAAGTTATTCAATTTGTGAGAATTGGCATGTTTTGCCACTGGATGGGCCTCATTGTTAGTATATACTGTCTGCCTGTGGCCATTCATTCTGATAGCAAGTGGGTTAGTAATGAGGCCTATATATGGGCTGGAGCAATGGAGGCATATAAGTTGAAATATGAGGTGTGTTGTAATGCAAGTAGCAATTATAGGGAATGTTTCACCTGTGGGAGGATTGGGGTAAGTGGTAGTAGCTGGATGCATGCTGCATGTTATTCAGCTGGGTCTGTTGCACGGGAGTGATCTCTGTGGTAGTTTGGGAGAATTACTGGGCGAGTGCTTGTAAACCAAGATATTTTTAGATTTGGTGGTCTGCTAAAACATGTACATGGGGCAGTGGGTAGGATTTTATGGATAATGGTGTGCATCCCGCTGAAGGAACATAGGAAGTCATGCCCACGGCGAAAGACTAGGTTAGTAGACTCGAGCAGGGAAGAATTGAGTGATGAAAGTGGGGCTGTGGTTAGTTTCGAGGGGTACAGCCTTGGAGCTGGCTGTGCACAGGAAGGGCTATAGCATGAGAGATTTGTTTGTGTACTAAGTCAGGGGTAGCTGCTGGATATGAGAGCTCCAGACAGGTTTTGTGTGTATCGGAAAAGTGATTCGTCATTGGAGCAGATGCGCCTTCCATGTACGGCCAGACTGTACGGAAGAGAGGGATGGCAACTCTTAAAATGAAGATACTGCAGTTGATTTGTAGGTTTGATATGAACAGAGGTATGCAGGCACCTGGTATGAAAGGAAACATAAACATCAAGAAAGGAAACATGGTTGTCGGAGTATGTCGAGGTAAAGTTGATGGAGTGGTTGTTAAGGATTCTCTTTGTGGGCCCGGATCATAAAAATGTCGTCTATATATCTGAACCACACAAGAGGCTTAATGGAAAGATTGTTTAGGAATTGTTGTTACAGACTGCCCAGGAAAAAGTTTGCTTAGGATGGTGCCATGCGGGTGCCCATAACAATGCCGCGTATCTGGTGGTAAGTTTGAAAGTTGGAGGAAAAGTAGTTGTTAGACGGGATGAGGTTCGCCAAGGAAATGAAGAAGGATGTCTTGTGGAGGCTGTCGGGATGTCGCATTTCCAGGAAGTGTTCCATAACACTGAGGCCCTGATTGTGAGGGATGTTGATGTAAAGGGAAGAGACGTCTATGGAGACAAGGAAGGAGTCAGATGGTAGAGGAATGGGTACTGTGGAAAGTCGAGAAAGTGTGGGGTGTCTTTTTATGAATGAAGGGAGGTTCTGTACCAAAAGCTGGAGAGATGCTAATCCACAAGAGCTGAAATCCGTTCAGTAGGTGACCCATATGCCGCAACTATATGTCGCCCAGGATTTCCATTTTTGTAGATCTTGGGAAGAAGGTACAAGGTGGGGGTTCTGCAGGGTAAGGAGGGATGAAGAGTTGGGAGAGAATCCATATATATATATATATAATTTTGAGAATCAAAACACGAGTTACAGTTAAAATACAGAATTTTGAAACTGATTACCAGCTCAGAAAAGTGCTGTTCTGCACTGGCATGTGATGGCTACCACAATTTCCCCATTGACGATGCATTATTCAACAGTTGTTAATAGACAGCGTTTAATCTTAAATATAAAGTAACATTTTAAAAGCAAAATTGTTGATGTAGTAATATTGAATCTATCTGGCAAAAACGGTATTCATATGTTAATCTAGCATAAGAAGATATTTTGTATTCTTCTAAGAGTGTGGTAAGCATGTGGCAGGTTAATGTACACACTTTGACAATAAATTTGGCCGCCTCTGAAAATTTCTATCACTCATATTTTGCAAAATTTGACATCAATGTCATCCCAGGAAACAGTAATGTAATACTGGCAAGCCAGTAATGCGTTACTGTTTCTTAAAATAAGATAGGATAGGGAAAATAAACAGTTACCCGTCACTTACCACAGATGAAGGCAGGAGGGCGAGACACGTAAAAACACAAAAACAAAAGAATTACACAATATTTCGACTTTTTAGTCTTCCTCATGTAGGAGGCGAGACATATGGCAGGGGGAAAGATGTGACCACATCTTTCCCCCTGCCATATGTCTCGCCTCCTACATGAGGAAGACTAAAAAGTCGAAATATTGTGTAATTCTTTTGTTTTTGTGTTTTTACGTGTCTCGCCCTCCTGCCTTCATCTGTGGTAAGTGACGGGTAACTGTTTATTTTCCCTATCCTATCTTATTTTCAGTGCCTCGCGGCAGTTTCTTTGTTTCCTTTATCCAGTTACTGTTTCTTAGGATGACATTGATGTCAGATTGTGCAAAATAAGAGTGATAGAATTTTTCATCGGGGGCCAAATTTATTGTCAAAGTGTGTACAAACACTAAATCTCACCATTTGACTGCTAGAAAATTACTGTTGGGACAGTGAGGATGTGAGGAAGCGGGGGAAAAAAATTATGGACGCACAGTATTGCAGGAAGTATCAAGTAAGGAAAAAAAAAATAGACGTTAAAAAATTAAATAAATGATAAAGACAGAGCATGGTGGTGTAACGGTTAGCGTTCTGGCCTCTCATTCGGGAGGACGGTGGTTCGAATCCCCGTCTGGGCATCCAGATTTGGGTTTTCCATGGTTTCCCAAATCACTCCAGGCAAATGCTTCCTTCAAAAGGCAATGGCCGAATTCCTTCCCATTCCTTGCCCCCCATTCCTTGCCCCCCATCCTTTCCCCCCATCCTTTCCCGTCTCTAAAGACCTCGCTGTTGTGATACATTAAGCAGTTAAAAAAAATGATGAAGAATAAATAAATGTGTTTACCTGTAATAGAAGGTGAGTTGTAGATCCCAACTACATAGCTAAGAAGGGGTGATAGTTTCTGCAAAGACTCTCACTGCTGCCACTAGGAAGCAGTTTGTTTTTGAATTGTGGGAACTGGCATGGACACTGGATCACTGGATGCTCTAGGTTATTAATGTAAAAAGTTTGCGGTTATTTGTATTGCAGTGTTGAGGCCTACCTGCATATAAAAACCGGCCAAGTGCTAGTTAAAAATCGCACAACTAGATTCCCATACTCCAATTTTAACAGTTATGGGTGTAGTAGCCAAAATCAATGCTTGACATATCTTCCAAATGGTAGCACATCTCACATCATGTTTCCCCAACATCTCGCCACATTGTGGATCACTCTGCTAGGGTGGTCAATCAGTTATAATCAAATTCCTGTTCATTCGGATTCAATCAGTGCAACCCGAATCTAAATCTCATTGGGCTTTATGTCCTGAGTAAAATGTTAACATATATAATTACTCAAAATATAAGTGATGACAAGCATCACATTGTGGGAGTTTGGACGATGACAGCCATTGGTATGTCTATGCAGATTTACACAGGAACGTAATCCCACTGCTCTATGCTGCGGTTGTAAAGGTAGTCATCTTTGCAGATGTGAATGAAATTATGGAAATGGAGGAATAAAAAGTTATCTGATTTATCCTCTTGTGATTGATTCCTGAGTGGATCATCAATTAAATCGGCTATTCTAAAACGTTCTTTACTTGGGGCTGAAGCTGGTGGAGGCAACAGATAAGAACTGGCCATGGTAGGTGAGTGGTAATGCTCTGACCTTGCAAGTGAGAGGATGCTGGTTTGAATTTCCGTCCAGATTCCGGTTTTCCACGGTTTTGCAAAATCACTCCAAGTGAATGCCAGAATGGTTCCTTCAAAAGGCCGTGACCAAATTCATTTCTGAGCCTTGTCACCAGTCCTTTCCCACCTTAAAAAAGACAGGTAAGTACCTACTATTTGCTCAATAGTTTGAAATTTCGTGTTTATTTTCCACTGCACTAGAAGTTCCTCTCTTAGTTGGAACCACTTTTCTATATTATTTTCATGTAGTCATGATGTTGACATAGGAAATTTTACCTTTAGCTAATTTGAAATTTGTAAAAGGGGGAAAAAATTCTCAAGAATTGCTGTTTGCCAAACATATAGAAACTTATTAGATAGTTGAAACAATATTTGATGGATTAAACATATATTTTGACATAAAGGTATACACTTGAGTCCTCTCTGTTGCTAATGGCAGTGTTCTGGAAGTTTCTAGATGACACAGAGGCTGTCTGGCATACTTGAAACAAGTTCTACTGAACGTATGATCTGTATGTTGTTATTAACTGACAACATTTTGTTGCCAAAAATCTTAGGGGATGTTTGCATGGATCATGAGTGTCATTAGAGCAGTTAACAAAATAAAACATTTGCTAATGTTTGTTTCGAAATGATGATGATTAAACAATTTACTATTTAAAAATTTGGTTATCTAAAAGTGCGTGTTTGGATTGATTATATGCACTCTGTGATTCAGTGTTGGAATTGTTTTAAAGTTAATACAATGATTTGGATCTCAATTTAATTAAAAAATAACACAGCGTATAAAATTGACTTATTTGCAAAATTTTAATAAAACTATTTTGAAATTAGAGTGGTCTGATAGCTTAGTGGTTAAGGCACTAGCTTTCAAAAGTTCGGGGTATGGTCCGGGATTCAAATCCCAGTGGAGCCAGGAATTTTAAAGAGTTTTGTTTAATCATATAAGCTATGACAGGGCATTCGGTGGTTTTGATTCCAAGTTAAACTGTAGGTCCCAGAAAAAAGGAACTGCCCATCTTCTGACACAGATTTAGTATGAGGGTGGTCTGAAAAGTTTCCGACCTAACAAAGATACAAGACATTTTTTATGAATTTTTTTTTTTTCAACATAGTCTCCTTGTAACTCTACACACTTCTCCCAGCAATGCTCCCATCTCTGTAACCCGTCCAAATAGTACTCGGCATTTTTCTCTGCAAAATAATTGTTCATGAAGGTGATTGCCTCTTCATTTGACGAAAATCTATGTCCTCAGAGCGCAATTTTTAGATGAGAGAACAAAAAGAAGTCACTTGGGGCTAGATATGGTGGTCAAGCAGTTCAAACCATAATTCGTGAATTTTCGCCATGGCAACCGCTGAGGTGAAACTGGATTTTCTTTTCTGCAAATGTGGCCGTTTTTCCGCAAGTTCTGCCTTCAGCTTGTCAAGTAATGATGCGTAGTATGCTCCTGTAATAGTTTTTCCTTTTTGAAGGTAATCAATTAAAATAACTCCATGACTATCCCAAAAAACAGTCGCCAGCACTTTCCCAGTTTTTGCTTTTTTTGGAGCCGGTTCCCCCTTTGCAGTCCACTGTTTGGACTGTATTTTTGTTTCGGGCGTATAATGGTGTATCCAAGTTTCATCTACAGTAATTAATCGGCGCCAAATATCGGATTTATTGCGCCAACAGAGCGTCGGAAATGTTCATTCGAACATTTTGGTCTAATGTGAGGAAACGCGGCACCCAACGTGCGGACAGCTCTCTCATACCTAAATGTTGATTTAATATGTAAGAAACATGTTCTTTTGAAATGTTCATAACCTATGCTATTTCTCATTTTAATTCGGCGGTCGTCTAGCACCAGTTGGTGAACTTGGCGATGTTTTCGTCGGTAGTTGCAATTTTTTGACGTACCGAACGTTCGTCGTCTCCCAAGCTCTTACGGCCATGTTTAGATTCAGCTGCCCAAAATTTCACTGTGGTAAGTGATGGTGCAGAGTCCCCATACACAGAATCCAACTGACCTTTGATTTGCGTAGGCACATTGCCTTTCAAAAAACAAATATTTAATGACAGCTTGATACTCGATTTTGTCCATTTTCACAAAAACACTCGCATCAACTCACTCAAACGACTTTTACATAACAACTGCACTTTAAAAATGGCTGAAACTTTGGTGAATAACTGTCAATAGATAAAAAACGAAATTCACTAGCTTTTATTTACTAGTGCTGCCATCTTCACGTTGAGGTCGGAAACTTTTGAGACCACCCTCGTATTACTCCTTTGGTCAGTATCCCCCAACCTTTGGGTTGTGGACTAAGTTAGTTTTTCAATTTGAAGTTACAAGGTGATCAATAAAATTAAACGTAAACTATTAAGTACAATTTTTTTTTTTTGCTAAACATTTTCTATGCAACCAAAATTTGGAGAGGAGAATGCTCTCTGTTTCCATTTCTTTCTTAATTGACAAAACGAGATGAAGATTTGCTTGCTTATTGTCAACACTTCATGGCACTTCATTCGGACCTGATCCAAAATTTGGGGACATTCTTCAGTTATCCCCAATTTATTTTGGTCTCTTAATAATACTGGAGAAATTAATTGAATTGCCCATAAATGAAGTTATTAAATCAATGTTTGAACAAGGTTCTACAGATTCTGGTTATTAAAACAGATCTCAATTTTTAGATCCCGTGTTATGTATAACTATTGATTATTGTCCCATGGACAGAGGTGTATAAGTGGCTAATACGTACAAAGATGGTAACGTTCAGTAAGGTGATTTTGGTTTGAGAGTAGGACCAGGTAAAGTTTAGGGGATGGATGTTCAGAGAGTTCAGGAGTTCAAGGAAGAGATTTTTACCATAGGTCCAGATCATAAAGAAGTCTGTCGTCTATATATAGAACCACGTTGTGGGTTTTCTTCTTCAGGGTATCTGACAACCTGTCATGTGATTCATCATGGACATTGATTTACCCTTCTTTCAATTGTCTACACCAATCCTGTACGCTACCATCACCCATGAAGTTTTCACTGTAAACTTTGCTCATTATGCAATGGATTTCAATGACTATATCCTGCTTGCAGAAAATTGATTACACTTTGTAACTCACCATTTGGGGGAAGCATCAATCGTAGTGGCAGTGTTCAACTACCTGTGCCTTCGCTGTGACTCACGCATTGGCGCCGACAGTGGCAGAGATTGTGGTGGCTGATCTGTGTAACTGCGGGACACTTAGAAACTGCCCTCATATATTTTATTTTTGTGTCACCATTCAAGACATCAAACAACTTTCTGTTATAGAGTTATGTAGAATATTTGTACTTTTGGTTCATGGTCCTTTTTTATTTAAGAAGACGCCGATGGCCTTAGTAAGTTTGGGAACCACTGGTTAAATGGAAGATATGGTTGTGATGGGAGATAAAGTTTTAGTTCCTAGATGTTGGTGGTCTTCATGTAGACCTAGCAAAAATGCAAGAAATTGACAACTTTGATTACTACCTATTTCTTCATTATCTGCTGGGGGTAAAACCCTTATTCCATTCCTTTGAATAGGGGTTCCCAAATTTTTTCTTATCGTGCCCCCCCTTTTTCCACCACCACCAGAACATTATTACTAAAAATGTAAATGCCTACTTCTCATTACTAACAGTGACACCTCATAGGAAACCCACTAAGTATGTGATGTTAGAATAAACATTTTCAACTTTGTGCTTTCAATGGTGTAGAGCTATGGTGTCACCTATGTGGGCGGCGAAGCCACTTCGCAGCCCTCCCCCTTCCACTCGGCATGTGTTTGCGCCCCCCCCCCCCCCCCCCCGTTTGGGAACCTGTACCTTAGATAGTATTAAACAACAATACACCCTTGTATATGATTCCTAAATTCTGTTTTGAACAGTCAAACACACGACATGCAAATTTGAAATCTGTCGTTTATTCTGTTTGTGGACTAGTGTTTGATGCTCATACAGGGGAATCACAGAATAGAACCTTTTTTTTTTTCTTTCTGTTTGGTACGCTAACCTAGACATTACAGTGGATAAAGGTAAAGTTTATGTATGGTAGTACTGTGGTGCATGTGGTATGGCCAGTAAATTGGATAGGTTTCTCCAGTTGTAAGAGATAGTACAGGCCAGATGCATGCTGCACAGTTTGTATTATTGTTTGAGAAAAATCCACATGGTGGTTTAGCAGAAACAGGAAGTGAGAATTTGTGAGTCAATGTTTTTTTTTTTTTTTAGATTGTTAAATCGTTGGAAAGGATTTTAGAGAGAAGGATGCTCATTTCAGGGAAGGAATGGAGTAATTAACACCCACTACAAGGGAGGGAAAAGGGAAGGTAAAAGATGGCCTTGACCACAAACTGGCACTCAATTTCAGGCATAATGGTGTGGGCAGATTTCCTTCATAGGTAAGGGGATCGGGGATTGGGATAAATTACCAAGAGAAATGATGAATAATTTACCAAAAACTCTAAAAGATTTTTTTGCTGTAATCAGTCTTTCGACTGGTTTGATGTAATCCTCCATCCCTTTCCTATCATGTGCTAACCTCTTCTTGTCTACATATCCCTTACAGGCCATGCCCTCAAGAATTTAGATTTGAAATTAATTGCAGGCATAAGTAGTGTTGTAAAAAAACGGTTTTTTTTCTGGCTTGAAAAAAAAACATGAAAAAAAAACTTTGAAAAAAAACATGTTTTTTTTCTGGAACACGTTTTTTTTCACAACTACTAAATCTCAAATTTGTAAGGCAGTTGTCGTTTAAAATAACTATTTTAGAGTTTATTCTAAGTACTTATCTTAGTTTAAAATCTACTATATTTTTCTGGTTCAGTAGGAAAAAAAATTACGACAAAATTGACTGAAATTTTCTTTATGAACGGGGATTTCCCAAAGAGACTAGGTTGCGCGAGAAGGAATTCCCATTCCCCATTGTTTGGATTGATACTTGCTATTTGAAATAGTGCTGCCAACCCTACAAAATTACCTAAAGATCTTTTTAAAAAATTAGGAATATAAAATTTATCCATGGTTTTTTGCCTCTTTTTATAAGTTATTGGGCTTTCCTTATATTGGTATACTTGTCAACTCTCAGAGTATAGTGGTACTGACTCATTAAATTGTCAGTAAGGGAGCATGCATAAACCACATAGCTCCATTTTGGCCTGCCTCCTGTGAACCCCCCCCCCCCCCCCACGCTCACGTAGCATGAAGTAGCTTTCTTCCGTTTTGATTCCAGAAGACATTTTGTACTGTTTTCTCTTGTCAGACTATTGTATACGGATATAATTAACTGAGGGAAATAAATACTCACATGCTGTTGTGAGTTCAGTTCCTCATTTTAACTGTGAAAAATGTAACGAAAGGAAAGTTACGTGGTCTGGCTCGGAAACCCCCCCCCCCCCCCCCCCGCTCTCCCCACGTAGCCCAGCGTAGCCTTCCAGCTAACCCCTCCTCCCTCTGGACCGAGCCACGTAGTTTGTGCACGGTCCCTAATTATGAATCGTTTCTTTGCAACCGTTCGTGTAAACAAACGATTGAAAAGAAGTAAAGCTCCTATTTTGTATGATAATAGATTTTAATTCAAACTTAAAAGACCGTAATACAGAAATATCGGCGCAGTCTTTATGCACAGTGTGTACTTTGCTCACAATTTAAAATTTCAATCTCAAAATCTTTTGCGTACAATACAAGAACAACCAGTAAAAGAAAATTTAACTATTTCTGAAGTTATGGACCTAGAGGAGACAGAAGAAGAGACAGAAAATTCTGACACCGATCGAACTAGTGTTGGTAGTGCTGATACTAGTGAATGTGGTACTGACATAGAGGATGAATAAAATTATGTTACCTACATATATACACTTATGAATCATTATGTGAGACATTATATGATTCAGTAAGACTTAAAACACACTTGTAAAATGGAAGTTCCTTAAATAAAACTATAATTTATCAAATATATTGTTTTCTGAAAAAAAAAACAAAATTTAGAAAAAAAACACGGGTGCTAAGTTTTTTTTCATGTTTTTTTTTCACAAAGCTGAAAAAAAACATTTTGTTTTTTTTCAGTTTGCAACACTAGGCATAAGTAGACTCAAAAAGAAAAGGGGGAAAAATGGCTGTGCACATTGAAATTGCCGCCGGAGCAGGCATTCCAATTAAATTAAATTTGATGGTTCAATCAGTTTTTACTTGATTGAATCATTTTGATTAAAATCATGATTTAAATCAAATGATTTTTTTTCAGTAAAAATCAGGGATTTCGTCAAATTGCCATTCTTAAAAAGTAACAGTGTGAAGAAGGCCTTACTCACTGGCTGCACCCAACTCCCACAAATCCATCCACTTATGCCATTACAGAATTTCCTCACTTCCACTATGTCCTCTCCCTCTTTCCTAAACTTCATTCCACATTCAAAAAAAACTCAGAATCATGGAAACTCAAGTCATGAAAGAGCTATCCAGAAACCATTACATCATCCTTCCTGCCAACAAGGGCTCAACCACCATGGCGATGGACTGCAATGACTACAATGACTGCGAGGCTGAGGCCCTGATACAGCTGTCCGATACAGACACCTACATTTCAAACTCTACAGCTCCCACTACCGTCATATGCTAGAAAATAAAAACGTTCCTGGATCTGTAAGGCCTCTCCTCAATTCATATCCCTCCTAACTCCCCAGAATCCCCGTATACCCACGCTGTACCTTCTTCCCAAGATCCACGAGGTTGGTAATCCGGGGCGATCAATAATTGCGGTATATGGGTCACCCACTGAATGGATTTCAGCCTTGGTGGATCAATTTCTCCTACCCTTTGAGCAGAGTCTTCCTTCCTATGTCAAAGATATCCCGAACGTCTATCCTCAGTCCACACCCCTAGACTCCTTCATTGTTTGTACTGATGTAACTTCCCCGACACAATCGTCCAAGTATAGACTTTCTTTCATCCTCGGCTCACCTAATTCTCTACAAAATATTCTTCACCTTCAATTCCAAAATATATCACCAGATGCGCAGCAATGCTATGGGCAGCTGCGTGGCCCTATACTATGCCAACCTACTCCTCAGTCGCCTTCAGGAAGATTTCCTGAACCATACCCCCTCTGGATTCACTTTGTGGTTCAGATACATAGACGATATATTTATGATCTGGATCCTCAGTGAAAACCAACTCCTTTAATTTCTCCATTCCTTGAAGAATAGACATTCCATTAATTTCACCTGAACCTACTCCTGCACACACATCACATTCCTCGATGTGGATATCACACCAATGCAGGGTGCCCTAAGCACCTCTGCCCACATCAAACCCACTAATCTGCAGCAATATCTTCACTTCAACAGTTGCAACCCCATTCCACAACAAACGTTCCCTCACTTACAGCCTTGCTATCTGTGGCAGATGCATCTGATGCTAAATCCTCTCCCAATAGTCCCAGAACATATCCCAAACCCTTATTTCCCATTGTTATCCAGCAGATCTTGTACATAAATGAATCACCTATGCGATCACCCATCCTTCACGTAACTATTCCCACCCGCCACCTCTAAAATTTAACCATAGCCCTGCCTTTGTCACCCAGTTCTCTCCTGGCCTCAAGCCCATCAATAGAATCTTGCAGCAGGGGTACAACTTCCTTCGCTCCTTTCCGGAAATGCGCACTCTTCTACCAAAAATTGTACCAACTGCCCCCGGACATGTTTCAGCATACCCCCTACTCTAAAAAAGATCTTGATCCACAAATACCCGCCCTCAGACACTCTGAAACGACCAAATGGATCTTTTCCACACAATAGATATCGCTGCAAAACCTATAGCATGCATCCAACCCTACTTCAAGAGAAATCTTTCCCATCATTGAGCATGCCACATGTTCAACAACACATATCATATACCAGCTAACCTGCCGCCGCTGCACTAGTTCCTATATAGGCCTCACTACACAGCAACTCTCAGTCAGAAGGAATGGCCACAGACAGACAGTCCACACCCACAACTTATACCTTCCAATACCAGAACATGCCAATTATCCCAATTCCAACAACCTCAATGACTGCTTCAGAATTTCAGAGATGGGAACTTGCATACCAAAATATCCTGGATACCAGACACCCACCTGGCCTCAACCATCGATAAAATTCTACTTTTTGATCCATCTCTGTGTTATTAACATCATAATTTTTATATTTTAACTAGTGATAATTTTATCAAATTTCTTCCAAATTTTTTATTTATTTATTTTTATTTATCAATCAACACTCCGTACCCTTATGAATATACGTTAATATTTTCACTACCGATGTATATCATCTTTCTTTCCCGAGAAAAATCATTCGTGGTAAACATCGGCGTGTGCCTGCCTACGAACCATATGACCCTTTTTCTAAAACATGAATCAGGTGTAAGCCGAAATATTGCATATGTTTTTCACTCATCGCGGCCTTCAACTTTGGTGAGTGATCTGTCATTTTCCCTATGCTTTGTTATTTATATTGCCTATAAGCGGTTTCCTTTTTCCTTGTATCACCACTAAGAACCTAAGTGTTTCACTGTAATGCTTTCTCTGTTCCCAACATATTTCGTAAATTAGAATGGACGTGTCTGAATGTGTAAAATAATCTTTTCACTGATGATGCTATGGCTCCTAATAGTTGCCTGAAAATTGGGTATTAATTGGATGGTTCCTCTTCTGTAAAAACATGTTTTTGTGACTTCCACCACTCCAGAGCTGTGACATTTTTAAAAACTTTTTAGTAAATATCAATGATTAGAAGATTTTAATTTTATAATTATTGACAGTAAACCTGAACCATCATATTGAGTTCTAGCTTCCTCCAGTGCACTTTCTTCCTCTTCTTCTGTCACCCTGAGATCAGTTTGATTTGGGTCTAATAAATACACCAAAAAGTGGCTTGGTGTCATAGCTTAGTTGTACTTCTTCATTAAAAAATTAGTTATATGGCTAATGTTAGTTTCATCGAATTTGGTATCTGAAAGAGGTGAATTACTATTTTTGTAGGTATCCAGTGTGATTGATATTAGTTTCAGTATCTTCATAAATTCTTAAACAGATCTTTTTATTGCCATCTTTTAGACTTTTTGTTGCATTACAGTGTCTATTATATTTCTGTTATGTTCACAAATCTTCAATAACTTTTGACACCCAGAAATGTGTACTACAAAACGGTCAGTGTGTTCCAACAAACGTATTATGGCAATACAAAAGCTTTTCCACCTTACTTTTTAAATAGTTTCCAGCGTGATTGTTTCAGAAATACTCGATAATTTGTACAACATTCCCCTTGTATTGACCATTTCCGGTTCCAAATCCTTCAATAGCAAGTTCGGCAATGTGCTGAAGAACTATATGTTATATTATTTTCATTGTGAATGTCTTTTCACATTTTAGTTATATTGAAAGTGATTTCTGTTAGGAAATTTCCAATCCCTACAATTACACTTTGATTTCAGATGCCTAATTAAATCCATAGCAAGTTTAGCCACCAAGATATTCAGACATTTGTTGCTTTCCAGATATATCTATGGCGTCATAATAACATGTATAAAAACATTTTTTTTTTTTTGTCAGCTGTCAAAACAAAGTGAGGGAAATCCCCTTTTCTCTCCCGCCTACAGTTTGGTTTTTTTTTTTCATATATAATAGTTGAATTACAGCATTTTTCTCTCAAAAATATTAAAAAATCTTAATTAATTTGATTTTTTCAAAAAATCTTATTTTTTATTTTTATAAAAAAAATGTGATTTTTTCCCAACCTCGGATTCAATACCAGGAGAGTGGTGACAAGTAAAAGACTGTTAGTGTGCGTGGAGACTTTCCCGGCGTACTGAAGCAATGTAGTCTTCACGGGTGTGCAGCCGGATGGTGTTTTCTAAACAAAACGTTTCGACAACCAGTTCGGCTGTCTTCATCATGTGTCTGGTGTCTACAGGCTGACGAAAGCTGGCAGTCACCGCGTGGATGTCCACGCGGTGACTGCCAGCTTTCATCAGCCTGTAGACACCGGACCACTGATGAAGACAGCCGAGCTGGTTGTCGAAACGTTGTGTTTAGAAAACACCATCCGGCTGCACACCCGTGAAGACTACATTGCAAAAGACTGTTAGTGTTTGATTGTGTAGGAAGGGAGTTTGTGTTTCCAGAAGTTGCCTCCTGGGGCACGTACCCTGGTTTGCTTGGAAGCTGAGAATTTAAGAAAAATATTCCACTAAATTTGGTTTGTTGTAATAGTTTGATAGTGCTGCTTATTGCTTGACTAAAGTTACTCCTCACAATCTAAATGTTTACTGGGTTTGTGTATATTGAAGTCCTACTGAACATATATATGAGAGGCGTTGTATTATTCAGAAATGTAACAGACATTCACTTTATTTCATTTATATCGTATACATTGGGATGCTCCATGGTTAAGAGGCCACTGTCGGCTTGGTTTATTTGATTAGTTATACTGTTAGAAAAAGGCTGATTTTCCAGCATTTTTTTCTGACATTTATTTATAAGGTAGTGTGATCATTGTGATTGCAAATCATCGTCAGTGGTTGGAAGTCTTTCTGAGTGTCTTGATCCCTTTGGAATTCACACTGCATTTCTGACGAAGTTGACTACGTGCTGATGGCAGATAAGGTCATGCAGAGAATTCTTGGATCTCTGTATGAACCATGTTCGTACTAAATTTGAGCTAGCAGCTGCCATCTAGAAGAGCGTTTTTATAGAAATTGTTGGAGATGAGGTGTGATAGTCTTCGATAAAAACCAAGGATTTCCAAAATTACACCTGCAAATAAATGGCAGAGTTTCTAATTTCTCTTAGCACAGCAAGAATTCCAGCTCATTGAATGAGTTGGTGTTCCATTTATACTGATGTCACTGTTAGTGATTTCCTTCCAAAGTACTCTACCAGTTGTCCATTTTTTCCTCTCATTGCCAGTCTAAAAGTCATGTTTTTATTCCCAGTGGAGAAGAGTGTTTTTCACTTTCACCATATACATATATGCTCTGTGGTTGGCAGAAGATGCCTTGTACCAAAACTAATTCTGTTCTGTGTATCCAGCACAAGTAAAGAAAGAATTCATACAGGCATCCATATAATACATTATTTCCCTGATCTTATCTGTCGCTCAGGTATGTTGGTGGGAGAACTATTTCACTGCATTTCTTCAAAAGTTTATTTGTGAATCACTGTCTAATATTATCAAGGTATTTCTTCTTATTCATTTTGTGCATTGCCATTTAATTTAAGCTTCCATTTGTTGCAACATGTTCAAACAATATTGAGATTACATTGAATTTCTTAACAATCTACAAAAACTTTTGCTTACCTGCAGACAGATTTGACAACAAAACATAACTCTTCCAAAATTTGCTATTGTTTTGCATACAATTCAGTGGCTCAAGCAAAGAATCAGTCCCCCAAAATCATTTGGCTAAGAAAGCAGTGCTTGCATTAAGCCCATGTGAATGAGAGTGCATGCGACTGCTAGTTAATAGGTAAAATAATAAAAAGCGTAACATTCTTCGTAGTGAATACAGGCTATGTTTATATTGCACACAAACCGGATGTTCTAATATCTGTAACGTTAAGCTACTTTTCAAATTTTTCTGTATTTAAGCAAACTTGGTTTAGCCAAGAACTTTTTGACCTTACCTGATACGTTCATATTTTTGTTACGAAGGTTGTAATTGTCTGAAAATTTCTAAATTTTTATATTCTGTGTTTAATGTTGCCTTATTTGTTATGGGGCGTATTGCTCTTCTAGTAGCAGTTGTGAGACTTTAATGTTTTATTATTTGAAAGAACTATACTTTAAATACTTAATCTTCAGACACAAATTGTAGTTATTACATATGCTGTTGAATGATATCGAGCAGTAATGGTGCCTGATTTACTTTGCTGTAGTGTCGATGGTTTTTGTCTATTTTGTTGTCATAAGCAAGTTTGTTTTTCTTTCCAGCAGAAGGAATTAATAGTTTTCACTTTCCTCCACAGTATCACATAACAACTACCAGCAACCAGGTGATCTTCCAATGGGGTCTGCTAAGGAACAAACCATCATGTGGCAACAGAATTCTTACCTGGGTGATTCTGGTATTCACTCAGGTGCAACAACTCAAGCACCATCATTAACAGGGAAGGAAGAAGATATGGAATCTGACCAATTGATGTTCGACTTGGATCAAGGATTTGCTCAGGGTTTCACCCAGGATCAGGTTGATGGTTAGTTCTCTATTACAGTTGAAATTTTTTTCATTCTTGCTAAACCTTCAACTTTTTTGTAAATTTAGGTTTGTGATCACAACAAACTATAAAAAAATTTCTCTCCAATGTTTGTAAAGCTAACATTCTTATCTTTGATTGTTCAAAATTGATTAGCATACTATGTCTTTTTTTCTGGGTCAGAACTATCTGTTAACACTCATTGTTAGTTTCCTGAGAAGATTTTAAAAAACACACAAACATTTAAGCACTTCGTTAGATATACATTGATCACATATTCTTAATTATAGCTTTTAAAGTTGACATTTAAAAAACAAAAATATTTCCATTGGAGTTTTGAGGCAGCAATCACAAACACTTGTTAATTACAGACTGATAATCTATGAACACACATAATTTACAGATTAAAATGTAAGAACAAAATTTTTAACACTTGGATTTCCCATGCTTTTTACATGTCATTTTTTTTAATTTTTTTTTTAAAAAACTTAGCGGCTATCTTATCAATTTCATAAAATCTTTATGTATCATATTAATTACATTGACTGTGTTCAGAAATAAGGCTTTTAACAAAAATAATCTGTGATATTAAAATGCTACACTGTTTCCTCAAGTCATTGTATTATGCAAAAATGTCAGGGTGTTTTTTTATAATTCTAATACTATCCATCTAAGAATATGCAACTTTATATGTTTGCTTACAGAAATGAATCAACAGTTAAGTCAAACTCGTTCCCAGAGAGTTCGTGCTGCTATGTTCCTGAAACATTAGAAGAAGGTATAGAAATCCCTTCCACACAATTTGATCCTGCACAACCAACAGCAGTTCAGCGTCTTGCTGAACCGAGTCAGATGTTAAAGCATGCTGTCGTTAATTTGATTAATTATCAGGTATATGCATATTTTTAATTTTGTTTAGTGTTACTTAATTTGAAGTTAGTCTGTAGTCTGTCTTTATCGAATTAGACATTAACTTTTTAATTTTTCAGGATGATGCCGATTTGGCAACTAGAGCCATACCAGAGTTGATTAAACTTCTGAATGATGAAGACCAAGTGGTTGTGTCTCAGGCTGCTATGATGGTACATCAGTTGTCAAGGAAAGAAGCTTCACGTCATGCTATTATGAACAGCCCCCAGGTAATTGTTGATTATTTATAAGAAACTGATTTGCTTCTTTATTAACATTTTAAAGTAAAAACACATCGGGTAAAGACACTTGCTCAGTAGTCTTAAATTTCTTTTGAAAGACCAATTTTCTGTTTTAACAGTCCTTTAGATTATATTAATTACATGTTACTGCTTTATTTGAAGTATATGATCCATTTCAGCATTTAGAGTTCTCATATATATCTTTGATGTATAGATGGTAGCTGCTTTGGTGCGAGCTATTTCAAACAGCAATGACTTAGAATCAACAAAAGCTGCTGTAGGCACTTTACATAATCTCTCACATCATCGCCAAGGTCTTCTTGCAATCTTCAAGAGTGGTGGAATACCAGCACTTGTAAAGTTGTTGAGGTAAACTATGTGCTATTTTTATAATGTTGCAATAACAGTATGGTTTCATAAAAAATCATTGAATTTGACTTTTTATTTTGTAGTGATATTGATGATCTCCTTACAGCTCTCCAGTTGAGTCAGTATTATTCTATGCTATCACAACACTGCACAACCTGCTTTTGCATCAGGAAGGTTCTAAAATGGCAGTGAGATTAGCTGGAGGTCTTCAGAAAATGGTTGCTCTTTTGCAGCGAAACAATGTCAAGTTTCTTGCTATTGTCACTGATTGTCTTCAGATATTGGCTTATGGAAATCAAGAAAGCAAGCTAATAATACTTGCTTCACAAGGACCTGTTGAATTAGTTCGTATCTTGCGCTCTTATGATTATGAGAAGTTACTTTGGACAACATCTCGTGTACTGAAAGGTATATAATTTTGTTCATATTCTTGACTATTTAAGCATATTTACACAAAATAATTTTATTAGGATTGATTGACTCACTAACAGCAAATATAAATAAGAAATTGAATTGGAATTATCATTTCATACAGGTGATGACATAACACTACATAAACAGAAAAAAAGCATATGACCTATTCTGGCTTAAATCCTTTGTCATTAATGGAACATGAAGTTCACTGGCTGGGAGTTAGGAGGGTGTCAACCTTTTCTGACCATCAAGATGACTCTTTCAGAGGCCCATGGTCATTTTTTTCTTTTCAAATTCCTGGTCCCCACTTCTCTCTCACCTCTAATGTTCTCTTCATCGACGAGGTTTAAAGCATGAAGAGGGTGTGGGCCTCTTTCACTTAGCTAACTATCACTGAGCATTGATTTATTAGTTACTTTCTGGCTCCTAGTATTTGCTCATCATTTTATAGTTTATTAAAAGTTTAAACTAGTAAAATTCAATTCTACCTCCCCCACTTTTCCCCGTGCCACTGGTATATAATAGTTCCTCTCTTTACCCATTCATATTTGGCAATCAGTATCTTTATTTCCTGTTCATTACATTATTGCCATCTTTAGTTACTCTGTTTTTAGCCATATTTTTACCTATTCATTTTGTGCCTCTCATCCTACTAAATACGCAATCTATTGTACATATGTTTTGCACCTACTGTCATTGATTTTGACAATTTACAATATCTTTACATACTGCTACGTGTACTTTATCCCTTATATCGTTCTACCTTCCATAATGTAACTGATTTTCATAAAAGATACCAGCATGTTCCAGTACCTTCTGTCATCAGTATCTTTGTTCTGCAGCTTCATAGTCACCAGTCACTATACAATCTGTAAATATTTATTTATAGTTGTTTTTTTAATTGCCTATTTTCTGTTGGTGTATTTTTTGGGCAGGTTCCATGTTTTACATCACAACTTTGACACAGTTTCCTGCCTTTTTCGTCTCTTCCTTTGTGTTGCCATGATTGTCATTCACATAACTTTCTTCTATTTACCATCTGCAATTTTTTATATATATAAATAATACATACCTTGACTTTCACTCATATTATTCTACAGAAGCACTTCACACTGGATGCTTTCTTCTTCATATCTGCCATGTAGCACGTAAGACACTGAACAGTATTCCATACTTTACAAATCATATCTTACAGCTGGTCTGTCCGACAGCATCTCAACTTGTCACCCCGACAATCCCAAAAGACAATCTTATTTCTTATAAACCCAGAATTTCCCAACTAATCCCTTTATTATCCACCCCTTGTCTTAATTCTCTTCCCAACCCAAACATTCCGTAATGAATCTACCTACTTCCCCCGACCCCCATCAGAACATTAACTCTGTTTTTTCCAAAGATCTCTTCTCACTATTTATTCAATCCCTCAATCTCAAAATTTGACCATGCCACCGAACGTGGTGGGTGAATGGTTAACGTTCTGGTCTTGCATTCGGGAGGACGCCGGTTCGAATCCCTGTCCAGGCATCCAGATTTGGGTTTTCCATGGTTTCCCCAAATCATTCCAGGTGAATGCCGGTATTCTTCCTTCAAAAAGGCCATGGCAAAATTCCTTCCCGTTCCTTGTCCCCAGTCCCATCCCACCTCTAATGACCTTATCTGTTGATGAGGCGCAAGGCCGTGAGTAAAAAAAAAATGACCATACTAACTTTGTCTATGACTTATCACTATGCCACCTTCGATCTTACCACTGACTGGAGACGTGGAATATTACAGCTTGATGATATTGAATGCCCAAATTTCAGATTTATCTACCACCCCTTCAAAACAGTCCTCTCCAGTTACTCAAGATTTCGAATCATCACTTACCCCAGATGAAGAATGTCATGAACGTGAACATCAGAGGGCTCACCACCGATGTGACAGTTATTCGCCACTAGCACATGCTCTTACCAAATGGGTCTATGTATTCTTTCTCTGTCTGTAGCTTCAAGGTAAATAGCCTTTTTAAATTTTTCGTTAAAGCTTTACAGCTCCCATGAAAATTTGGCAACCAAAGAGACTCTGTAACTGCAATGTATGATTCACTTATGTTTTGCATCTCATGCTTCATGTCAATATTCTGCTAATTCTTTGACAAAAGTGATATTACATTCTACCTTACCATACCCAGTTGAATATTTTCTTTAAGCAAGCTTCCTCTAACTGTTTAACAATTACTTTTCCTTCACTTCACAGATGTACCACCATTACTGTGGCACTGCCTTGGTTGTTTTTACTGCTCTGTAATACACTAAGCTCTTCTTTGAACATCTTGAATGGTCATTCTTTGGTCAAATTTTCGTAAAATCCCCCTTACCCGAAGATGATAGATAATTGGAAATTTTGAAGAAGTTTCATTGACAATCTTAACTTAGCTTATGTTTTACTTCTATTCCTTCTCCTCCCATAACATTTTCATGGATGTTAAAGTATCTCACTCAAATGGTCATATCAGTACTTCTTTTCACATAGATCAGCGTTTTGTCAGCTACAACTAATGTTTAGACTGTAAATATTTCCTTAAGTCCAATAATGTCATTCAACCATTCATCTCATTATCTTTATATGTTTCCACTTCCAGAAGCTGTGCTTATTTACAGAGCACTTTGCTGTGCTCCCCTCCCCCAATTCAACACTTTTTCCTTAACCCCTGGAGGAACTGAATCACCTATTGCTGTAATTGATTTTTTTGTTTAAATTTCTTTTTGTTATAAAACATTTGATTTGAGTCTGTTTCCCTCTATCTTTACACAAAGAATATCCCCATCCTCTTTCACATAGTGAACTGTCACTGAGCAGAAAATTGTTAGTTGCTCTCTGATTTCTGTGGTAAGTGAATGATTCCACTCTTTCCTAATGTTTACTAAAGTTATTTTATTGTAATTTCGAATTTTCAGTGGGTTATGTGATAAGCTAACATAGTAATTATCCATCTGTTTTTGTAGTGGTTGTACAACCATTGAAAAAAAAACTTGTTTGATGAGCATAAACTGTTTGTAGAATGACAAGATGTTGACTTAAAAGCTAAATGTTGCTTTCTCCCTGACTGCTGTTTTTATTGGTCAATTAAGAAAATTTGACATATCAGCAAATCGGTTAGTATCTGTACGCTTTGTCCTTTGTCTTCTCAATTACATAAAATTGATGACTTGAGTCATTTAGCATTGTTAAAATAAAACAATTAGTAATGGTAAAAAAGTTTTGGAGCCTCTATAGTTAAATAACTTCTAATGCATTAATAATCTCCACTAATACGTTTATTGATAATTGTTATTAATCCTGCAGTAGGCTCTCCCAACTATCTCCTTCCCTTTGATGTTTAGTAATGGCTCCCATTGTCATATACATTTGCATAATTATTGAAACAAAGAATTTTTACTTATGATTGTGCCGTTATGGTCCTTGTTCAGAACCCATGTTAAACTGTAGGTTCACCCATGACAAATATGGAGTGTGCGGCAAATAAAAATTGTCACTTAGTGGTTAAAAAAACCTTTGGAATCTTCCAGCCAACAATGACATATGCAATTTATTTATCAGAAAATTTATAGGATGCTGTTAATAATGTGGTATAGAATAATAATTAAATTATACTTAAATTTATTACCACAGTTGACTTTTAAAATACCACCCCCTTACAATTAATTTTTAATGATAGTTACCTGAGATAAGTTGTGAAAATTCAAAATCCATATTGGAACCTTTCGCTCTGCACACATTGCTGACATGAATAATGTGGAAACAGATTTGATCACTTCTTATTAGTATGCAAATTCATAAAGAAATCTGCTTCTTGTGATGCACACCAGGTGCCCAACCAAATGATAGTACATGTATATTAAGACTTTTATGACTCCTAAACAAAGGCACTTTTAGAGGAGGAGGAAGGTGGACAAGGTTCCCCTAAATTGTTGATGAAGTGTTGTTGCTTATATGAATTGCTGCCACAGTAATGTGAAATCATAATGGAATTTATAATGAACACCGAGGACAAATAGTAACAATAATTTTGTCTCGGCAGTTTGCTGTGGAAACTTGAATAATAAGAGTTTACTCAAAGTAGCCACCACAGACATAATTACACACAAGAAAATAATACATGGAATGTGTAAAATTATATGAAAAAATTATGGGATGATTGTGATCTACCTAAAAATTAATAATGGAGCAGGAAGAAATAGTGACACACACACATTCATGAGGCTGGTTTAACAGTGGGCATCTTGGACATTCTTGAGTAAGGCCCTCTTCACACTGAGCAACTTAGACTTGAATATCGTCAATTTGAGTTGCTTGCGAGTATGATGCCCACAGGTGAGCTAGTACCATTGACTGAGGATACTGTGAAGCGAAATAGTCTCTTTAGTCTGCTTCTAGCCGTGGTAAGCCTCTTTCCAAATAACATCTCTGCTGTGATTTCGAAACTAGTTTTCCATTATGTCAATTGATGTCCTTGTCACCTATTCTTACAACTATTAAGAAAAAGAATGTTATGTCATTCTTAAATCATGCATACAAGAGAAAAAGGGGAGAAAGCATAATGTATAGTGGGTAAATAAATAAATTTGAGAAAATGTATTGATCATTTATGAAATTTTGAAGTTAATGTTAGTGATGTGAACTAATGAAAAATAAATAAGTGTGAAAGGTTTTTAACATGGTGTTAATTAAATTGGTTTTATTGATGTCACTCCATACTTGCCCAACAAGAGTGTATATTTACTGTAGAAGAAAGTATTCTCACACAATACATAATTATAACTTACTGAATTTCTTTATCAAATGACAAGTTGCTATTGTGCAAATGATGATTCACAAAAAATAAGTTTAACTTCTGTTTTTATAAAACTGTTCATTGATTCTTTCACATATACATCTGACTGATTACACCAAATATGCTTGCTGTTGATTAATGTTGCTTGTTAACTATTTAAGCTAACTGTACGATTGTTCCTTCCACACTTTGAACTGAATAATATTGCATTACCACAGACAACAAGTACAAGTAACAATCTAGCACTGTCAAAATCTTACACAATAGTCTATTAAATTCAAATATTAACTAAAACCCATTTGAAATAGATTTAATTGATAATGAAAATTACTGGATGCTAATTACACGTGATCTTTTCCCAAATTCACCCATGAACTTACTGGTAGAATAGAGGTAGGATACATGTCTCTTGGGAGTCACGCCGTTTGTGCTTTCCCCGTTACATAACATTGGAAGTGATTTGCTATAGCTGTGGCCAAATGAATTGGTGGGTGTGTGTGAACGCACTGTTGCTGCACTTGGGAACAATCTCACTTTGCGATCTCTTTCTATTATTTGAAAATTGCAACGCTGAGCATCCTGTGTTGGCTAGTGTGAGCGTCAATGGCTCACTACCCAACCCCAAACCTTACACCTCCCTTTCAGCACAAAAAAAATGTGTGAACCTGTGAATGGGAATTACAAAGTGTCAGTGTGAGGGTGAGCATGCTTGAGAGAAGGTGTTTTGATTTTTAGTGATGTGCAATTTTTACATGCAATATTAAATAATTCATTTTTGTCATTTATTATTATAGTAATTAGAGTAATAATTTTCCCAAACAAATATGCAGTAATTTATAATTAAGGTAATTTAGCAAGAGAATCGTGCTACTAAAAAATGGATGCATGGGAAGAGACTTATTCCCCTACTCCAGGTGTTTCGGAACTAACGACTCCACTTCGACAGCAGAACCACAGCAGCTGAAGAAGAAAACAAAGTTTCGCCTGTGGAGTAAATCTATCATTCAGAATGTGTATAAATATTTCAAACTTCTTATGGTCAGTGATGGTGAAATTTTGTCATCTTCATGTAAGCTTGTGAGGAAGACTTAAAACATGTGGACATACTTGATAGTGATGAAATCAATAACTGTAGCACTTTGTTACTGCAAAAAAATATTGCAAAAAATTTATGGAATGTTCAGGCTATTTGCACTGCAGCTTGTGGGGTCGGTTTGAGAACTGTCCAGCACGTCTGTTGTGAAGGAAAATCACCTCCAAAGAAAAATTTGAAATACAGTACTCTAACAAAACTCAGCAACTTTGACAGGGACATTGTCAGGAGGAGTGTGTTGGGCAATAATGTTCGTTGGGGGTTAACACTTTTGCCTAAACTGTGAACAATTAAGTTTGTGACCATGTGTGGCCTTCTGGTACCTATAATATAAAATACGTTGGCCGCCACGTATTCGTATTATAACCCCGAAAACGAAGGGTGATTGAAATAAGTTCAATTGATACAGATTTAAAGAATCACACAATGCTTATATTCTTAAAATTAAGTTCACTTTTACAATATCGGTACCAGAAATGTGGATAAAGCATCGAACGACAGTTTCATTGAAGATTTCAAGTTAAGCACATTCATACGAGAAGACAAATTCACTAAGTCCCATAACTTAAGTGAGTACCCAATTGCTATAACATGTTGGAACTTGCTGCAACCGCTCGGAGCGGTTCACCCCGCTAACTAGCGTGAAGTTATGTGGTCACTCTCCGGCAAATGAATGAGACAAATCATGATGGCTGCATGGCCTTTTATAAGCTTGCCATGGCCTATGACATCAGTAACTTTTTTCTTTAATTAATATCTCCCAAAGTTTAGCTTTGCCATTAATACAAGGGCTTCCTATGATCATGTTCTGTTTTAATTTAATTTAGCATCCAAGAGGGCTTCTATAAGATTAACCTTGAAGTATCCTACATCACCGGTTAGGCGCGATTTTACGCGCTGTAACAATAATTAGTGACAACCTATTTTTAAAAACTTAATTATCTGATAAATGCTTAAACTTTTTACCAAAACCATTATATATTCGTGATCCTCTGGATTTAGGCTATCTACTGATATAAATTTCTCTATTGTATTGCTTTTAGTTAAAAAGTTCGTTTCTTCTTAATTAAAACTGCTAATTAAACTTTGCCAAATTACTTGATTTTACTATCAAAATACTCGGTACAATGCTGACTATAGCCGGTGATGAAAGTTCAGCTGTAGCTTTACTCAATTCAAAGATATTTCAAATCTTAAATTTCTGCTTTTCTAATCGCGTGTCTCAAAACGTGAACAAACCGAATTATCTCTTAAAATAATTTTTTCCCAATATTCTACTCATGAGTTTCCACTGTGGAATTGAATACAGGAAAATTCCTCTTCTAGAAATTTTTAAGTCCAGCATAAGTGACTTCACAATCGATCTATAGAAATATTTTACTACTGGTGATGGCTAGTGGGAGTGCTTTTGGTGAACTAAAAGGTGCCTTACAAGTCTACACGAATTTTATGACAGTGGTGAGTACCCTACCTCAGAAAAATTAAGAAAAATATTAAAAGGAAATATATTTTACAGGATCTGCCCGATTTGTAAGATGTATGTTGAACAGTATTGGATTTTAAATACAGGCGTCAGAATGATGGTAGGTGATTTTTGTATGAGTGAAATGGCATAGTGGCTTCTAGAATCAAATATTTGAGAAAAGTGAGCTCCCTGCTTAGCTCAGGTCAAACGCAACCCATTTTTTACTTGCATGAAACTTGGGTAACTCAGAACCACTCTTTAAAAAATGTCTTGCAGAATTCAAGCCAAAGTGGGGGTCTGAAGGTATCTGTCAGAAAAGGGGCAAGGCTGATTGTTTTGCCTGCTGAGTCAGCAAAGACTGACTTTCTCCAGGAAAGCAAGTTGGTTTACAGATGCAGTAAAATCAACAAATCTGAAGATTACCACTCAGAAATTAATACGACTACTTTTAAAGACTGGTTCTCAACAGTTTTTTTTTGAATGTTTTGGAGGAAGGTTCCGTCATTGTCAAGGACAACGCCAAATATAATTCGGCAGTGATAAACCCTCCAACAATCAAAACACCGAAAGCTGATCTAGCTGCTGGGCTAACAGAAAAGAAAATTTTCAATTTGCCTACAGAAATGAGAGATGAGATGTTGGAGAAGATCCGCATGAATAAAGAAGAACCGGTATATGAGTTGGATGTGATCGCAAATGAAGGAGGACATGAAGTAGTCTGCTAACCCCCTTATCATTGCCAGTACTATCCAATAGAGCTCATTTGGACCCAAGTAAAAAGAGAAGTGGCAGAGAAAAACAACACTTTTAAAATCACTGATGTCGAATGTTTGCTGCATGATGCCTTGGATAATGTCACCTTCGAACAGTGGCAGAAATGTATTTACCATACCAAAAAACTGCAAGCAGATTTCCAGAAGGAAGTGGTCCAAGATAACTCAATCAAGCCTCTTATAACCAACCTCAACGATGATTCCGTGACAGAAGACCAGAGCAGCAAAGAAGTGGAAGAAGAAGAAGGCGTTCATGGAGATTAATGAATTGATGACAAGTAAGATATTAAAGAACATTTAACATATTATAATCAATTACTGTGCAACTTTAATATCTTGAACTTAATAGTTTAATAAACTAAACATTTGTTGTGTTAATGTTATTTAAAACCCCAAACTCAAATTTAACTTATTTTATTGTTGGTAGTAACTGTATTACTCTTCGATATTATTAACTTTGCTTAAAAAATATTTTGGCTTTTTAATAATATTCATGGTTACGATATAACATTTTTGTTTACTTTTATAATGGTTGATTTTTATAAATTGAAGATGTTAGTGGCCATAGTTTTTTTTCTTCTACATTTAGGTTTTTGCTATCCGGCAATTTTAAATCTATACTCGGAATATATTAAAAATAATTTTGCCGTTAATTATGCAAGTTCTTCAACGCAGAGGATAACAAAATATAATTTTGATTTCAGTTATAAATATACAAACTGAAAATAAAATTTAACACTTGCTTGTGGATTTTTAGCCACAAATAAAAGAAAACAAGTATTCAATATGTTTCATTAGTCTATCGAGAGGTTCTTTGATTGTTGTTGTAAAAAAATCTTTCAATTATAATTTTTTTTCTTTGCAGATAATAGAATAATTAAATAATAGGTCTTTTGAAATTTCCAGTTATATTAAATGCATCTGCACTAGCAAAACTTTGTTAACAAAATTACATAGGTCAATATTTTATCACAAAATAGTGATTATAAATTATTTAAAACGTGGTACAAACTATTACCACAAGTAAAGAGGTGAATACAACTATTAAGTGCACGGTTTGGCAATGTTGCATTCGAGGCCGTCGGCCAATAGATTTGGCCCCAGCTATAGATACTCTCAAGATACTCAAGTGTCTGTCACATTGGCTTGGAATTGAGCATTGTGACAAGGGTCTAAGAGCAAAGCCTGAAATATTGTCATCTTTGTGTAGTGTTTTTCACTGTTGCCCTCCTTCCTTCAGCTTTGGTAGATATACTTTCTTTCCTTTCTATACTAGACTTGTTAAAAACTAAATTAAAAAAAAAATCTACCCAAATTGATTGATTTCACTCATAAGTATCTCGTGGATTATTTGATGATCCCTCTATTATTGAACATGAAAACCCACCTTTAACGATCTTGGTTTGAAGTCGTGATGGAAAAAAAACAATGGGTGTGATCCTGTGGGGCAGACATGTTGAAGCCCCAAAGGTAATTACAAATCACAAATTGCTTGTTTTGCTTATTCACACTCATTAAACAAAATCATACTTGCACATCATTCTGTTTATGCAGCACCAAAAAATCGCTACTTGTCAAATATTTTATGGATTTCATTAATGCATAGAATGAGGCATTTAAATATTTTCGCTGTAGGAACACTTTTGTTAGGGTTTGATTGTTTTTCACATATAACAAAAAGAAATGTAAATTCCAATCAAATATATTCATGCTTACCAGATTTCTGCATTGATAATCTTTTACATATTTAGATAATTGAAACTACTTCCAGAACATGTTGTATTTTGGTAGCTTGATTTATACTTTCATTTTATTAATTTGCCATCCTGAACTGATTTTTCAATCTTTGTAGTGTTGTCTGTGTGCTCAAGCAATAAGCCAGCAATTGTTGAAGCTGGTGGCATGCAGGCATTGGCTATGCATCTGGGTCATCCTAGTCAACGACTGGTTCAGAATTGCCTCTGGACATTGAGAAATCTATCTGATGCTGGTACTAAGGTGGTGAGTATGTTTCTTAGAAATTAATTTGAATGAGAAACACTACACTATTTTTGTTTTTGTTGTTAATGTATAAATCTACCACTATCTTGACATACACTAAAATAGTCCCAAGTTTCCATCTCAAAAACTGTTTATCCAACAAGCAAAACTAACAAGTAACTATAGGTCACAAAAATTAGAGTGGTTCATAAACTGTTGGAGAAATTAAAGATTCCCAGTTAGTGTAGTTACGGCAGTTGCAACAGGTCTGCCTATCTGATATTGGATTATTTGTTACTTTCAGGAACAAGTGATCAATTGAGAACACCAAAAAGTTGGTAAAAAGCGTTTATTCAATGAACCATCAGATGGATGTATGATGCAAGTTGTAGATGATTAATATACTTTGTAGTCTGTCGAGGAATAAACTGGAAAATTCCTTTAGTTATTTGACCTAATGAATTATGAGTTTTAGTTTTTCTTTACACTTGGTGTTGCGAACATATCCTAAAGATTCCAGGAGATTTTGGTACTCAAGTTTCCATCTCTGAAGTTCAGATGTGGTTGCAGTTTCTGGGAGCTCTCATTGTGAAGCAGTCGTTGGAATTTGTTAATAGTTGTATTGGAATGTTCTGCTGCTGGAAGGTATAGGTTGCTGGTGTGGGCTGTTTGTCTGTGGCCATTCATTCTGGTTGAGCGTTGTTTTGCAGTGAGGTCTAGGTATAATTTAGTGCAATGATGGCAGGCTAGTTGACATATGAGGCGCGTTGTGGAACAAGTAGCATCTCCAATGATGGGAAGGGTTTCTCCTGTGATGGGATTAGAATGGGTTGTAGTAGCTTTGCAGCCAGATCTGTTGCATGGAAAAGATCCATGTGATAGTTTTTGAGAATCTGAAAGGAGGGTAAACCCACTGCGAGGTTCAGATATATTTATGATCTGGACCCACAGTGAAAACCAACTCAGTTTCCTTAACAATAAACTCTTCCATCAACTTCACATGAACTTAGTCCCACAAACACATCATGTTCCTCGATGTTCCTCGATCCTGCGGCAGGATCTCCACATATCTGTTCACATCGACCCTACTAATTTGCAGCAATATCTAGATGTCGACAACTATCATCCATTCCACACCAAACATTCATTCCCTTTGTGGCAAACACATTGCTCTGAAGAAAAATCCCTCTCTCAGTAATCCCAAAACTTACCTCAAATTGCTCATTTCTGCTGTTACCATATGAATCTAGCATGAAAACAGCTCCACATAACTACTCTCAACCTCCTCAAAAAAACCAACCACATCCTGTATTCATCACCCATATCTGTTGCTCTAGAGTTCATAAATAGTCTTACAATGAGGACATGACTTCCTTCACTGCTTTCCAGAGATGTGCACCCTTAGAAGAAAGAAATGTGTTTCAAGACTGGAATCTTGTGGGTGTATTTTTTTTATTTTTATTTTTTAATGGAATAGGATGAAATGACAGTTATGTGCTAATCAGTATCGGTCCTTCAACTAAGTTCTACCAATATTAAATTCTTAGAGAAAAATTAATTACATTAAATACACTGATATCAGTAAAATGTATTGAGGTAAGAGGTAGAGGATTGAATCAAACCAGCTTAGATACTGATGGGAACAAAAAAACATAGTTTTTTCGAACAAATTTCAGAATGTTTACTATCGAAAAGATTTTCAAAAAAAAAAATCAAAAAAAAATCTGGAACTGGATTACTCTGTTTTCTGTGGCAAAGTCCCCACCCCCTTTTTAAAGTTATTACTAAAAACAGAAAAATGGAGAAATAATACATGTTCATCGCTGAACACTTTTGTGTAGGTGTTTTTTCTAAAAAAAATTAAGAATCGACTTGTCGCACTTGAACCAGACGTCATACTGCCCCTCGGATTTCAATAATTATATGAGACAGTAGTTTAAATAATCGTAACACTTGCCCCTTTTTGAAATATTACAACACCCTGAGTTACAAGTATCAACTGAAAATTTCTTTATATATATATATATATATATATATATTAGACATTGGGATAGGAGAAAAACCACCGCTTACCAAAGATGAGGGCTCCAGCGGCGTCAAAACACGAAAAAACCCACAAACACAAACATAATACAAATTTTCGAGCTTAGCTCTTCATCAGGTTGTAGGATGAGGTGGCTGCCCCGCAGAAGCTAGCAGCCAACTGAGGAGACCACACGGGGTGCACATGGTCGGCTGGTCGGGGTGGAGATGGAGGGGGGAGAAACAACATGGCGGGGGTGGGGGTGGAAGGACCTAAGCCCGAAAATGATAATTAGACTGCACAGTGGAAACGCGGTTGCGGTCATAAGGTCACTGGCATAAAACAAACCAAGGAAAACACGGGGGGGGGGGGGGGGAATCTACTGAAAACGAACTATAAGTGCCCCCATAAAGAATTATTCCACACGCAAAATTATTGAAAATATTACACACGAAAAAATACTGCACACGGAAAAAATATATTAATATAAAACACACGAGAGAAAATTTTTATCAATAGATCTACGTACAAAAAGAGAAAGCTCTGGTGAGCGATGGTTTTGTGGGAAATGATGGCAGGTAAGGGGCAAAGGTCGGAGGGGAGAGGAAAATTGGAGCTATCTTAAATTTAGTCCAGGTGGTTGTCTGGTCCCCAGTTGGTACTGAAAGGCCAGTTCCCACCTCCTCAGTTCTGAGATGCTGCTTTTGTCTGGGAGTACTTTGATGGCGCGGACTGTGAAGCAGGTGTTGAAATTGTTGGTGTTATGAGTGGTGGCATGAAAAGAAACAGGGTGGTCAGGGTTCTCAGTCCAGACCGATTGTCTGTGTCCATTCATCCGGATGGCTAGTGGATTTGTGGTCAGACCAATGTAGGAGGCTGGGCAGTGGTTGCAGGTAAGTTGATAGATCAGGTGAGAAGTTACGCAGGTGGCTGATCCAGTGATGTAGAAGCTTTCCCCTGTTACGGGATTGGTGAAGGTGGTAGAAGGCGGGTGCATCATGCAAAGTTTGCAACGGGGCCTGTTACACGGAAAGGATCCTTGGGGCTGTCTTGTGGGCTGAGGGGTTCCATGTTTATGGACCAAGAGTTGGTTCAAGTTGGGGGGTCTATTGAAACAGGTTCTGGGGGGCTGGGGAAGGATTTGTGGTAGGAGTGTTTTCATTTCCGGGCAGGCTCGGAGGAGATCATATCCTTGTCTTAGGATTCGGTTGATGGATTCTAAGCCAGGGAAGTAGCGGGTGACCAAAACTGGGCTTTGGTTGGTTCTTGATGGTTGTGGGGTGTTGCTGGATTGTGTCGGTACTGATGTGGCTCGTGTAACTTGTTTATGAACTAAATCAGGGGGATAATTGCGGGATATTAGGGCTTCAGAAATGTTATTAGTGTACTGCTTAAGGGACTGTTCGTTGGAGCAAATGTGCCTGCCCCGGATTCCCAGGCTGTATGGGAGGGCACGTTTGATGTGATTAGGATGGCAACTGTCGTAGTGGAGGTATTGTTGTAGATTGGTGGGTTTTATATGTACCGAAGAATTGATGCCGCCATCAGAGAGGGAAAGGTCGACATCCAGGAAAGTGGCCTGGGTGTGGGAGTAATTCCATGTAAATTTCAAAGTGCTGGCATTATTGAGGTTATTGAGGAAAAGGAGAAGGTTGTCTTCCCCGTGGGTCCAGACCATGAAAATATCGTCAATGAATCTGACCCATAGCAGGGGTTTCAAAAGGGCTGCAGCTAAGAAGGACATTTCTAGGCGGCCTAAGTATAAGTTGGCGTAGGAGGGAGCCATGCGGGTGCCCATGGCAGTGCCGCTGACTTGTCGGTAGATTTTGCCATCAAAGGTGAAAACGTTGTTAGTTAAAATTAGTTCGGCCAGGTAGACTAGGAATGATCTGGACGGGAGGCTATTAGGGGGACGCTGGTCAAGAAAATGTTCCATGGCGCTGAGGCCATGGCAGTGGGGAATATTGGTGTATAGGGAGGTCACATCAATCGTAACCAGAAGGGAGTCAGGTGGAAGAGGGACGGGAACTGTGGATAAACGGGAAAGAAAATGCCGGGTGTCTTTGATGTGGGAGGGGAGCTGGCTTACAATAGGCTGTAGGTGTTGGTCTACCAGGGCGGAAATGCGTTCGGGTCGGAGAACCATAAGCAGCAACTATGGGGCGTCCAGGGTTGCCCGGTTTGTGAACTTTCGGAAGTAGGTACAAGTAAGGGGTGCGAGGCTTTTTTGGGCTAAGGAGTGAGATTGAGTGGGCAGAGAGGCCTTGGAGGGGTCCACAAGACTGTATATAATCTTTTATGCTGTCATTAATTGCAGCTGTAGGATCATGGTTAAGGAGGCGGTATGTGTTGGAGTCAGCCAATTGACGGAGAGCTTCGCTGAGGTAGTCACAACGGTTCATGACTACCGTTGTGGAGCCCTTGTCAGCCGGTAAGATAATCAGGTCAGGGTTAGATGAGAGTTCCCTGACGGCTCGGGTCTCTGATGGGGACAGATTAGTCTCACTCGGTAGAGATTTCACAAAACTCGGGGAAGCCAGACTGGTGGAAAGCAGATCTTGGAAAAGTATACCGCCTCCTTAACCATGATCCTACAGCTGCAATTAATGACAGCATAAAAGATTATATACAGTCTTGTGGACCCCTCCAAGGCCTCTCTGCCCACTCAATCTCACTCCTTAGCCCAAAAAAGCCTCGCACCCCTTACTTGTACCTACTTCCGAAAGTTCACAAACCGGGCAACCCTGGACGCCCCATAGTTGCTGCTTATGGTTCTCCGACCGAACGCATTTCCGCCCTGGTAGACCAACACCTACAGCCTATTGTAAGCCAGCTCCCCTCCCACATCAAAGACACCCGGCATTTTCTTTCCCGTTTATCCACAGTTCCCGTCCCTCTTCCACCTGACTCCCTTCTGGTTACGATTGATGTGACCTCCCTATACACCAATATTCCCCACTGCCATGGCCTCAGCGCCATGGAACATTTTCTTGACCAGCGTCCCCCTAATAGCCTCCCGTCCAGATCATTCCTAGTCTACCTGGCCGAACTAATTTTAACTAACAACGTTTTCACCTTTGATGGCAAAATCTACCGACAAGTCAGCGGCACTGCCATGGGCACCCGCATGGCTCCCTCCTACGCCAACTTATACTTAGGCCGCCTAGAAATGTCCTTCTTAGCTGCAGCCCTTTTGAAACCCCTGCTATGGGTCAGATTCATTGACGATATTTTCATGGTCTGGACCCACGGGGAAGACAACCTTCTCCTTTTCCTCAATAACCTCAATAATGCCAGCACTTTGAAATTTACATGGAATTACTCCCACACCCAGGCCACTTTCCTGGATGTCGACCTTTCCCTCTCTGATGGCGGCATCAATTCTTCGGTACATATAAAACCCACCAATCTACAACAATACCTCCACTACGACAGTTGCCATCCTAATCACATCAAACGTGCCCTCCCATACAGCCTGGGAATCCGGGGCAGGCACATTTGCTCCAACGAACAGTCCCTTAAGCAGTACACTAATAACATTTCTGAAGCCCTAATATCCCGCAATTATCCCCCTGATTTAGTTCATAAACAAGTTACACGAGCCACATCAGTACCGACACAATCCAGCAACACCCCACAACCATCAAGAACCAACCAAAGCCCAGTTTTGGTCACCCGCTACTTCCCTGGCTTAGAATCCATCAACCGAATCCTAAGACAAGGATATGATCTCCTCCGAGCCTGCCCGGAAATGAAAACACTCCTACCACAAATCCTTCCCCAGCCCCCCAGAACCTGTTTCAGTAGACCCCCCAACTTGAACCAACTCTTGGTCCATAAACATGGAACCCCTCAGCCCACAAGACAGCCCCAAGGATCCTTTCCGTGTAACAGGCCCCGTTGCAAACTTTGCATGATGCACCCGCCTTCTACCACCTTCACCAATCCCGTAACAGGGGAAAGCTTCTACATCACTGGATCAGCCACCTGCGTAACTTCTCACCTGATCTATCAACTTACCTGCAACCACTGCCCAGCCTCCTACATTGGTCTGACCACAAATCCACTAGCCATCCGGATGAATGGACACAGACAATCGGTCTGGACTGAGAACCCTGACCACCCTGTTTCTTTTCATGCCACCACTCATAACACCAACAATTTCAACACCTGCTTCACAGTCCGCGCCATCAAAGTACTCCCAGACAAAAGCAGCATCTCAGAACTGAGGAGGTGGGAACTGGCCTTTCAGTACCAACTGGGGACCAGACAACCACCTGGACTAAATTTAAGATAGCTCCAATTTTCCTCTCCCCTCCGACCTTTGCCCCTTACCTGCCATCATTTCCCACAAAACCATCGCTCACCAGAGCTTTCTCTTTTTGTACGTAGATCTATTGATAAAAATATTTTCTCTCGTGTGTTTTATATTAATATATTTTTTCCGTGTGCAGTATTTTTTCGTGTGTAATATTTTCAATAATTTTGCGTGTGGAATAATTCTTTATGGGGGCACTTATAGTTCGTTTTCAGTAGATTCCCCCCCCCCCCCCCGTGTTTTCCTTGGTTTGTTTTATGCCAGTGACCTTATGACCGCAACCGCGTTTCCACTGTGCAGTCTAATTATCATTTTCGGGCTTAGGTCCTTCCACCCCCACCCCCGCCTCCCGCCATGTTGTTTCTCCCCCCTCCATCTCCACCCCGACCAGCCGACCATGTGCACCCCGTGTGGTCTCCTCAGTTGGCTGCTAGCTTCCGCGGGGCAGCCACCTCATCCTACAACCTGATGAAGAGCTAAGCTCGAAAATTTGTATTATGTTTGTGTTTGTGTGTTTTTTCGTGTTTTGACGCCGCTGGAGCCCTCATCTTTGGTAAGCGGTGGTTTTTCTCCTATCCCAATGTCTAATATATCCGCTCTCAGCGCCTTTGTTTCCAAACAATCTATATATATATATATATATATATATAGGATAGGGAAATGAGCCACCACTTACCTTTAGATGATGGATGTGGGGCGCAGACACACAGAAAAGACACAAACACAAATAATAAATAAATTTTCGGGAAAAAGCCCCTCTACTTTTCCGATGTTTGAATTTACCCCCACCATTTTCTCGACCGGTGGTCTTTCTGTGAGGCAATCTCCGGCTGCAACCACCTCCCTTAATGTTCTCTTGTTGATAAAAGGTTTTAATTCCTGAAAATTTCTTTAATTTCCGGGAAAAAACCCTTCTTCAACAAGAGAACATTATGAGAGGTGGGTGCACCCGGAGACTGCCTCACGGAAAGACCGCCGGTCGACAAAATGGTGGGGGTAAATTCAAACAACGGAAAAGTAGAGGGGCAGTGAATCAGAGCTCATACCCGAGCAAAAATTAATATCCAAACTAATTTCTGGTTGGTAGGAAGATCAAAATATAATATATATTGAAAAAATTAAAATATTATACAAATAAAATATATATATATATATAATAATAATAATTATGAATTAAACATCACCTCAGGTTAGTGGTGGTTCAATATAGGTAGTGGAAAGGAGAGGGAGAAAGAAAAAAAGGTGACCGGGTATTATCTTAGGTTGAGACCAGGTGGTTGCCTAGTGCCAAGTTTGTACTGGTAGGCAAGTTCCCACCTTCTGAGTTCAGAGAAACTGCTGCTATTAGGGAGAACTCTGATAGCACGGACTGTGTAACAAGAGTTGAAATTATTCAAGTCGTGGGTTATGGCATGGGCAGCAACTGGGTGCTTTGGGTTCTGTGTGAATACCGTCTGACGGTGGCCATTCATTCTTATGGAGAGTGCATTTGTTGTCAAACCTATATATGAAGCCAGGCAGTGGTTGCATGTTAACTGGTATATTACATGCGTGGTTTCACAGGTGGCGTGTCCTATGATAGGGAAGCTTTCCCCTGTGACCGGGTTGATGAAAGTGGTGGAAGCATGGTGTATGTCACACATCTTGCAGCGTGGTCTATTACATGGGAAAGAGCCTTGGGGTTGACTGTTAGGAAGAGGAAGACTGTGTTTGTGGACTAGAAGTTCGCTGAGGTTAGGAGGTCTGCTGAAACAAGTTCTAGGAGGGGCAGGGAGGATTTTAGGAAGAATGGATCTCATTTCAGGGCATGTTTGTAAGAAATCATAGCCCTGCCGGAGGACTCTGTTGATGGATTCGAGGCCTGGGTAGTACTGTGTGACCAAGACTGGATTGTGGTTGGTTTTTGCGGGTCTGGGATGATTGATTGGCTGATTCAGTTGTGATGTGGCACGTGAAAGCTGTTTGTTAACCAAAGCTGGAGGGTAGTTCCGAGATATTAATGCTACTGAAATACTGTCTGAATAATCCATGAGAGACTGTTGGTTAGACCATATGCGACTACCTCGAATGCCAAGACTGTAGGGGAGTGAACGTTTGGTGTGGTATGGGTGGCAACTGTCGAAATGGAGATACTGTTGAAGATTGGTTGGTTTGATGTGAACTGAAGAGTTGAGATAGCCATTGGATAGGGACAAATCAACATCCAAGAATGTGGCCTTGGTGTGGTGCTAATCTGTTCATGGGCCGGCTGGAACAGACATTTCTGGAGGAATTCCCTCTCAAACCCCTCATTTGGCTTCGTTTCATTGATGACATATTTATGATTTGGACGCATGGAGAAAATGAACTGCTAAATTTCCTGAACCATCTCAATAACTTTAGCATGCTGAAATTCACTTGGTCCTACTCCCACACCAAGGCCACATTCTTGGATGTTGATTTGTCCCTATCCAATGGCTATCTCAACTCTTCAGTTCACATCAAACCAACCAATCTTCAACAGTATCTCCATTTCGACAGTTGCCACCCATACCACACCAAACGTTCACTCCCCTACAGTCTTGGCATTCGAGGTAGTCGCATATGCTCTAACCAACAGTCTCTCATGGATTATTCAAACAGTATTTCAGAAGCATTAATATCTCGGAACTACCCTCCAGCTTTGGTTAACAAACAGCTTTCACGTGCCACATCACAACTGAATCAGCCAATCAATCATCCCAGACCCGCAAAAACCAACCACAATCCAGTCTTGGTCACACAGTACTACCCAGGCCTCGAATCCATCAACAGAGTCCTCCGGCAGGGCTATGATTTCTTACAAACATGCCCTGAAATGAGATCCATTCTTCCTAAAATCCTCCCTGCCCCTCCTAGAACTTGTTTCAGCAGACCTCCTAACCTCAGCGAACTTCTAGTCCACAAACACAGTCTTCCTCTTCCTAACAGTCAACCCCAAGGCTCTTTCCCATGTAATAGACCACGCTGCAAGATGTGTGACATACACCATGCTTCCACCACTTTCATCAACCCGGTCACAGGGGAAAGCTTCCCTATCATAGGACACGCCACCTGTGAAACCACGCATGTAATATACCAGTTAACATGCAACCACTGCCTGGCTTCATATATAGGTTTGACAACAAATGCACTCTCCATAAGAATGAATGGCCACCGTCAGACGGTATTCACACAGAACCCAAAGCACCCAGTTGCTGCCCATGCCATAACCCACGACTTGAATAATTTCAACTCTTGTTACACAGTCCGTGCTATCAGAGTTCTCCCTAATAGCAGCAGTTTCTCTGAACTCAGAAGGTGGGAACTTGCCTACCAGTACAAACTTGGCACTAGGCAACCACCTGGTCTCAACCTAAGATAATACCCGGTCACCTTTTTTTCTTTCTCCCTCTCCTTTCCACTACCTATATTGAACCACCACTAACCTGAGGTGATGTTTAATTCATAATTATTATTATTATATATATATATATATATTTTTTATTTTAATTTTTTCAATATATATTATATTTTGATCTTCCTACCAACCAGAAATTAGTTTGGATATTAATTTTTGCTCGGGTATGAGCTCTGATTCACTGCCCCTCTACTTTTCCGTTGTTTGAATTTACCCCCACCATTTTGTCGACCGGCGGTCTTTCCGTGAGGCAGTCTCCGGGTGCACCCACCTCTCATAATGTTCTCTTGTTGAAGAAGGGTTTTTTCCCGAAAATTACTTTATTATTTGTGTTTGTGTCTTTTCTGTGTGTTCGCGCCCCACATCCATCATCTAAAGGTAAGTGGTGGCTCATTTCCCTATCCTAATTTGATTCCTTTCCGCTACTTAGCGTCTTTTTTTTCATTGTTATTATATATATATATATAAATAAGAGAGAGAGAGAACCAAGTTAGGTGAAATAACTTGAAAATATTTGTAATGAGAGAAATAAAAATCCATTTCCCCAACCAGATTACTTAATTTTCAGGTGGTGAATGATTCCTACATTTCTAAAATCAGCTTTAAGGTACCATTTGCTGCTGTGGTTATATTCTACTGTTTTGAGGAAGAAATTGATGTGGATCTTGTAAAGAATAGGTTTTATATGGATCATCAATTTTTTTGACAATTATACTTATTTCATTAAATGGAAAATGTAATCATGAAACATGCAGGGTGATTCATATAATGAAAAATGCTCTTTCCTCCAGATATAACAAGAGCTTTTTTTAAAAAAAAATTATGGTTAACTCCATTTGAGAGTAACAATATGGAAAAAAATGTTGATCAGCAAATAAACTCAGCTTTACATAAATTTGATTATATATTGTTAGTCAGATATTTAGAAACTGCAGAGCACATATAAAAATAAGTGTCATTCAGAAAACCTTGTTTTTCCTTGCCTAGAGTCTTATAGAGAATGTTGTTTGGGACTAGATTCCATAGCCCATAAGCCAACTTGAATTTTGTTGACCAATATTGCTAGTTTTTCTGATATATTTCTTACAGCAATAAATTTAGACTATGATACCGTTTGAAGTTAATAATTTTGTAACCTTTGCAAGCTCTTTTGTATTTTTAGAGTAATTCACTGTACCTTTTATCATTACTACTCTCCCACTGTCAACATTTCTGACACTATGTGACACATAGCTTATTTGGTTTTGAAATTGCATCAACATGTTCTCGTAGTGGTGTATGATTGATCTGAGCTTGCTGCAAAATGCTTTACTTATGTTATCCCATTCACATTCTTTCACAGTTTAGTAGTTACTATAGTAAGTTCATGTTTACAAAGCCTTATGTAAGTGTACTGAATGTCCTAATTCCAGTTTTTGGAAATATCTCTGTAGAGTTTAGCAAATGTTGAGGCAGAATTCAATTTCTGCCTCAAAACATGCGTAGTTCAGAACCAGTTAAACACTAACTACACGGGGTAAAGCTTACATTTCTCACAAATACGTAGCCATATAATAATTCCACCCTCCTTACCCCATCCCCCTTTTGTTGTTAGTGACAAACTTTAAATGATCTGTAAAATCATAATAAAAAATGGGCTTGTGAGAAGAGGGGGAAAACATTGAAAAGGGAAGAGACTGTATATGTCCCCTGCAGTTCAAATATATCATATTGCTTAGTGTTAGTTTAGATTGAATAATAAACTGTACAATATGGGGGGAGAGGGATGGCTGAAAGTACTGCAGTCATAAATTGCTTGCTGATGAAAAAAAAAATGTCAACACACACCACTCTGATTTAAGAGTGTATGGATGTGCATTACTTTTCACTAAACTGCTTAATTTGAAGAATATAGTTCCTCCGTCATTGAGCGTGTTTAAATAATGTAATCTTTTACATGGTATTTTATACAGTTAATGTTATTTTTCAGGATGGATTGGAAGGTCTCCTGCAAAGCCTAGTGCAGCTGTTGGTATCCGCTGATGTCAATGTTGTCACCTGTGCCGCTGGCATTCTGTCGAATTTGACCTGTAATAATCAGCGCAACAAAGTGACAGTTTGCCAGGTTGGAGGTGTTGATGCCCTTGTACGCACAATTTGCAATGCTGGTGATCGTGAGGAAATCACTGAACCAGCAGTTTGTGCTTTGCGTCATCTAACATCACGGCATGTTGAGGCAGAAATGGCGCAGAATGGGGTCCGTCTGAATTATGGAATGCAGGTCATTGTGAAGCTCTTACAGGCTCCATCTCGTTGGCCACTGGTTAAAGCTGTTATTGGTTTGATACGAAACTTGGCCCTATGTCCAGCCAATCATGCACCTCTTCGTGAACATGGTGCTATTCATCATCTTGTTCGTCTGTTGATGAGAGCATTCCAGGACACCCAGAGGGTAATTAATATCTTTTTAATTTTTTTAAAAATTGTTTTTACATATCTAATATTTTTTATGCTATTAGAAATAAGTAATTTGTCACTAAACGGGTTTTTTTTCACACAATTATTGGAAACATAATAAGATAATAACTAACCCTTTCATGGCTGATGACATCTAAGAGACGTCATGTCGATACTCATCTCGGTACTCATGGCTTTAGACGTCCATTACAAGTATTGTCAAAATCATTCAGCACTAGTGTTGTGTATGTCAATATTACTTCAGCAGTGAAAGGGTTAGATGAGGGTGTGGCATTTGGAAGCAGCCAGGTTATTGACACAAATTTTTGTTTCCACAGTATGCAGAAAACCCTGAAGGCAATTTGATAAATAACTCGTTAAAAACTGTGTAAGTATACAGGTTATATCTGTGCCGGGAGCGTCATGTGACGAGTTTAGTCAGTCGGGAGCAGGACTCGAAAAGGAGTGGGTATGATTGCCAGGAAGCGCGTCATTTTGTGTCTGGCTCTGAAAAGAAACGCAAAGTGTGGGATATAGTGAGGTATTAAATAGTTCAGACCAGTGAAAGTAGGCGGTGATACAGAAAAAAAGACACTTCATTCTGAGGAACTGTGTGTGTAATCTTGTGTAATTTATAACTGTTGGTGGTCGAACTCATAAACAAGCAGGTGGAAGCGTTAACAAATGCAAGAACCTGCATCATGTCTGAACTTGAGTAGTTAATTAATATAATTGTAACAGTCATTCAGTCCATTTGTAGTACTTTCAGCCACCAAAACACCACTCATTCATAGAATAACTAATCAAATTTACAATCACTTCGTTTCTCTCTGGCACAAAATTTAGTTAATCACAGGTATTGCAATTAGTGGAAACTAGTCTTAGTTGCTTAACAAGTTGCCTTTTTTTTCTTCTCCTCCATGATAGATTTATTTAAATGTAGGATCTTAAATTAATTTGCTAATGTTTAGTTGTATGGGAATTACTGATCTATGCAGGTGGATTGCGAAAATTATGTTCATTCAAACTCAACTTGTGCTTATAGTGGTTGCAAGAAGTGGAATTTTGTTATAAATAACAGAAATGGGTTTCAAGGGACTGCATGATATACAAATATGTGGAATTTTCATCATCAACCTCTGATTCTTCGTAGGACTTCAGTCTTCAAGGTTTCAGAATTAGTCATCCCATCTGTTCTGTGTTTGTCTTCTACCCCTTTTCCAAACTTCCTTACGTTTGTTTAATATTTTAGTTATTTATTGCTTATTCCTTCTCTTAATGTGGGGGGACTATTTGATTTGGCAGACATGTGATTTGTGCAGCATTCTTTCTTTGCCATTAATTTTTCCAACTATATTATTAAAAAATTCAAGATGTCGCCATTTTTAACTGAATTTTATTGTTCTTGCTGATGAAAAATGTTCTAAACTGTTGTTACATGTGACCATCATATATCTAATGTTCATCAAATCTGGTTTAATCTGCAGAACGTATTATATTGACCTTTATTTAAAATCCAACTTCTCTAGCTGGCAAATGATAATTTTAGCATAGAAACTCGTGGCATTTCTACTATCTGCAATGTGGAATGCAGATGTGTTACTAAATACACTTTAGGAAAATGTTAATGTGTTTCTTGGGAGTGTTATTAATATATGCCACATGCAATTAAGGCACAGTGATTTATGTCATGAAAATTTGTACAATTCAATGTTAGCCTGCCATTGAATGACGATCACTTAAACATACTGTTGTTGTGATTCGGTGATTAAATTATGCAGGTAACAAATGCAGCTACAGTGGAATGTGTGACCTGTTCTGCAGTGTATTTGAGGCTCTGTAAACAAGCTTCAGATGTTACAGTGTACAGTTTTTTCATGCTAGCTGAAGCAATGCCCTTAACAGAACATTTGATTTGACTGTAAGAACAGTAACATCACATTTACACCTGGCAGTGATCGCATTGAAGTCTTAGGTAATTTTATACGTTGGCCAACTTGTAACATGGTGAATTGATTCACCTTATACAGGGTGGTGCAGAGGAAACGCATGTTTTTCAATATTGAATTACTGGGACACAATGGGTTGAAAATAATAAAAACAAGTATGATATGATAGGTTTTTTAATGCAGTTTTTGAAATTACATACCATATTTAGGTTCGGAAAATGTCTTTGAGATGACGTCCTTCTTGCTGGATACAAATTTGGGTCCTCTTCTGAAAATTACGGACGGCTCTCTCCAACATTTCATTCGGCACGGCTTCAATTTCCTGACGAATGGAATTCTTAAGGTCATCGAGTGTGTGAGGCTTGTTGATGTACACTTTTGATTTCAAATATCCCCACAAAAAGAAGTCACATATCGACAGGTCGGTTGAGCGAGGGGGCCAGTGAACATCACCAAATCTCGAAATCACATGTCCTGGGAACATTTGTCGAACCACTGCCATGGATGCTCTCCCCGTGTGAGCTGTGGCACCATCCTGCTGAAACCAAATGTCTCTAATGTTCACATGACGCCTTTCAAGTTCTGGACGAAGGAAGTTGTTTAACATTTCAACGTAGCGAGCTGATGTAACAGTAACTGCAATTCCTTCCTCTTCAAAAAAAAATAGGGTCCAACAATCCCCAACTTTGAAATGCAGCACCACACTGTTACCTTTAAACTGTGCAGAGGTCTTTGGTGTAATTCTTGTGGGTTCTCCGATGCCCAATACCGACAGTTTTGAACATTGACGTAATCGTCAAGATGAAAATGTGCTTCATCACTCATAAAGACTGTAGCATCTGGATCTTCCGTAAAGATTTCATCCATTATGCGACAAAACTCTCTGCGCTGTACAAAATCCCCTTCATTAAGCTGCTGGACGATCATTATTTTGTACGGATGGAACTTGTCATCATGTAAGATGCGGTGAAGCGAACGACGTGACATACCCAGCGCTACAGCATGTCGTCTAGTCGATCGTCTAGGACTAGTAACAACTGCCATTCTGACTCGGTCTACATTTTCGGAGTACGAACTGAACGGGGAAGACTAGGTGGTTTCTTTTTCATCACAGAACCAGTACTTCTAAATGCTGCAACCCATTGGAGTACGGTATTTCGATCAGGCACTGCACCTCGACGTCCAACTCTAAAATATTGACGGAAAAGACGTTGCACTGTGACTACAGAGTCATTGTTTCTAAAAAAAAACTGCTCGACAACAAACACACGATGTTCTACGCTCCAACGCTCCATAGCGACTGAAACTGCATTGTATGGGCCGTCTGCCAACATTCGTTCAAGGTCACTACCCTCTCCCGTCGCCGCGTACTAGCGGTTCGAAAAACATGCGTTTCCTCTGCACCACCCTGTATTTACATTTTGTCTTAGTATTAAATTAATTAAAATAAGATAGGATAGGGAAAAATAAATAGATACCCGTCACTTACCACAAATGAATTCATGTGGCGGGTTGGGATGTGACTAATTCTTCCCCCCTGCCATATGTCTCGTCTCTCACATGATTAAGACTTGTGTCGAAATATTGTGCAATTTGTTTATGTTTTTGTGTTTTTATGTCTTTGTCTCGCCCTCCTGCCTTCATCTGTGGTAAGTGACGGGTATCTATTTATTTTCCCCTAGCCTATATTATTTTCAGTGCCTCGTGGCAGTTTCTTTGTTACCATTATCCAATATTAAATTAATGAGTGATACCAATCATCCATTCGTACTGTAATGTGTGCAGTTTGAGTTTTGGGTTAATTTAAATATAAATCTGATTACATACACTGCTAATTTATCATATACCATACAAATTTGTGTGAGCTTATGTTGGACAGATTTAGTTATGTTTTCTTCCGCTATATGTGCATCATGGAGGAATTGTTCATCTTTGGAAGAAAAATATCAGTGGTAGGGGAACACAGCAGTCAATGTTATACTTTTAGGTTTGAAGAAACATTTTTAGCACAGGGCAAGGATATTAAAACACAATGTCATCTCAGAAACCATTGAGATAAAAACAGATCGAGTTACCAGTTCAGCATGTCATGGGATATGGCACTAAAGATTTTAAAGAAGCACATCAGAAAGGTTAAAATACAGTGTGGCATCGTCCACCAAGTTCAAATCGGTGTTTAATTTGGATGGTTTGGAATGAAGGCAACGTATAGGACATTTGAAATGTCCCAGCGTTGTAACATGTTGACACAGCTGAATTTTTGAGAACTTAATTTTAAATTTAAATATGATTTGTTTCTTATTGATCATTCATGGTACAAATGTGTGACTTTGGTTGTTCTGCATGGTAATTGTACTAAAATTGATTGACTTTTGTAAAATGTTTTGATAGTAAAATGAATTTCAAATTGGTTAGTAAAGTTTAATTCCAGGACTAGAATTGGTGGATAAATGAACACTTTTGTAATTTCTCTAATTTTGATTCTTTAAATTCACCCTCCAACTTACTTGTTCTTATAATAACATTTTTGTCATGGCAAATACTTCATTTGCATCATTTGACTCACCACTAATAATAAAATTTCCTTTACAGCCTACAATCAGCTTAATTTTTTTTTTTTTTTTAGTTTTTTTGAGATCCATAATAAGATGCTTATTAGATCTTTTAAATCATCTTATCAAGGGAAATTAGGTGCACTAAACAGCCGGCTTGCTTTTCGCTCCAGGGTGCTGTGCCGGAGCATGAGGTTGGAGCATCGCTCCTTGAGTGGGTGACACCGAGCTTGGTGGGTGAACGGTTAATGCTCTGGCCTCGCGTTCGGGAGGACGCCGGTTTGAATCCCCGTCCAGGCATCCAGATTTGGGTTTTCCATAGTTTTTCTAAATCACTTCAGGCGAATGCAGGGATGCTTCCTTCAAGATGCCATGGCCGAATTCCTCCCCATTCCTTGTCCCCAGTCCTATGCTGCCTCTAATGACCTTGACGTCGACAAGGCATAAAGCCATGAGTTTAAAAAAAAAAAAAAAAATGTGTGACGAAATAAGGTCAACGTTCCAATTGCGCACGCCGTGACTTCAAATTGGAGTGTTCTTGCCAAAAGTGTCTGTGTTAATCAATTTCCAAGAGTTTTGGTGTGGCGCATGGAGCTCCCACACGGCTTCGAAAGTCTGGTAGATGCTCATCAGTTTTCACATCATTGTTGTAATATGCACTTCATTGTATTTATAAGTGCGAGTAGCATTTTTGTATGTGAAATAAGAGAAACAGAGCACTAAAAAAAGTATAAAAATTTCGCTGCAGTATAGGGATCATTATGGATAAATGCTTCTATGCTTCTTCTGAGAGCTTCGGATAAATAACCAAATTTAAAAAATGATTTGTGATTGGACAGTTTGATTATATTTTAAAACTCGTAGCTCCAAATGATTATATATATATATAAGGGTTTCAGCCTTGGAGTGGCTGTGCAAAGGAAGGGCTATAGCACGAGTTCATCCCTCCCACACCAAACGTTCCCTTCTGTACGGTCTGGTCATCCATGGAAGTCGCATCTGATCCGATTAAGAATCTCTTTCCTGATACACACAATAACTGTCTGAAGCTCTAATCTCCAGCAGCTACCCCCTTGAGTTAGTACTGTTTCTCAGTTAGGGCGATCCGAGTTTTCCCTGATAACACAACCTCCTCTGAACTACGTAGATGGGAAGTAGCCTATCAGAATATTCTGGACACCAGCCATCCTCCAGGCCTCAATCTCCAATAAATCCTTCCCATCAGACCCAGCTCTTATAACTACTATTTATATTGCTTAAGTTTTTCAAAATATGATCTGTATGTCACTCAGTTATTATGTTGATCTATCGTTGATAATATACCTTCAGAATAATCAATTATTGATCTATCATTGATAATATACCTTCAGAATAATCAATTATTGATCTTTCACTCCCCCCCCCCCTCCTTTTTCCTATACGACCATCTGTGCCAGCCATGTCATTCACCAGACGGCCATCGTCCTGTACAAGTCTGGCTCCGCCTGGTGTCTCACTTCTTCAAGAATAAGGCTATATGCCGAAACATTGCACATTTCTTGTGTTACTAAGTTAGTTGTCAGTCATTGGTTTTTGTTTGTGGTTCGTCAAATGGTTATTTGTTAGTTTCATCACTAGAATATTTGCGCTTAACTATTTAATCCATTCAAAGGAGTAGTTATTTAACCTTTGGGAGAAGGTAAAACCCTTTGGCAACCAGCGACAGCAATCTCTAAATTGGAGGATGAAGTGATTAAAGGAAATCATCATTAATTGATGACAGGACGAATTAATTAATTACTGAATATGCTTCCTTGCTACAGAAATAAATTGATCATTGATGCCTGTCTGAAAAGCTAGCAAAATTTGGTGAATTCTCTCAATTCCTGTTTTAGGGCATATTTCCAATTCAAATAGCTGGATATATCGATTGCATAGTTGCTGTCCTTAATTTGTGTTTGTCATGATATTTGATGTTTTTAACTTAGAAACCTTCTACTGTTTGAGTTAGAATTAAAGATTATATTTTTATTGTGACTTTAAAAAATTTTCAGCGCCAGTCTATAGCAAGCAGTGGAAGTCAACAACCAGGTGCCTACGCAGACGGTGTTCGTATGGAAGAGATTGTGGAAGGAACTGTTGGAGCTCTACATATTTTGGCTCGAGAATCGAACAATAGAGCCATTATCAGAGGCCAAATGGTTATCCCAATTTTTGTTCAGGTTTGTTACATATTACTTTATTGATACACAATGTTTGGATATTTTTAGTTCCTGCAAACATCTTAGTTATTTGCATTGGATAGTGATCAGTATATAAAAATTTGTGCACTTGTGAGAAATTAACTTGCAGTTTCATGTGAAGTGTGTTATAAAAGTACATATATCAGTGGAAGAACAAAAAATTGTGTTATGAACCTTTCGTTTCCTCAGAATTGTTAATTTTTGTTGCTAGCTTGGTACTGTGTTTTCCTGTTCTAACAGAAATCTTTGAATATAACTTGAAATATCTTATGTGATTAGGACATCCTTAACAAAAATTGAGATGTATTGATTCAGTCTCAGTAACTAGCTTTGTTATATTGTTGTTGCCCCAAGTTTTTAGACTGCTTAGTGTTGAAATGATGGCACTAGATCAAACTGTGTTTCAGGTTTAAATATTGAAATTGAATCCCAAAATAAATCTTTACATTTAAACAATACTGCCTAAAATATAATTAATTTCTGCACACTTTTAACTAATACATTTTTCAAAACTTAATTGAGGTATTTATTTTTAAGAGTTGACTGCGGTTCTACACATCTGGTTATAATTACTAATTGTTTTCTATAAAAGAAGCTGCAACTGTCTAATCTGTTCTAATTATGAATGTGGTGTATGACTTTTGATTATTAGATCAATAAACCAGTAGAAGTTTGAGAAATAAAAAAACAATACTCTAGTTTTTATACTTGTTTCATATAGTATTGCATTTTAATCTTTGCTGTTTTTATTATTATTAACTGAAAGAATATTAATAAAGAATAGTTTAAGATAAAGAATGTAACCAATTTTCAAATAATTAAACAATTTATCTTAGGTGTAGTTTGTTTTGCTTGCAAACAGTGCAAGTATCCTGCATGTCTGCAAGGCATGTGAAGAGGGGAGAAAATCACAAATAATATGATTATTGCTAATTTCTTTAGATACATGTATAAAAAAGGAGCAGTGTTAACATTTTGTTTTCTTAATGTTGTTTTTCAGCTATTTTGCAATTAAACTCACTATAAAACATCAGTCAGTTGCAGCAAAACTATTTTAGCTGATCTAATATGGTTTGTATATTAAATGACAAAATTTGAAAATTGGATGATCCATAAGATGTAGAAACTTTTTTTTTTTAGCTTGGTCACACTTTCTCCCATAGTTTATTGTAAACTAGGAGTTCCCAGCATTGCCCGGTAGAGTTGGCGTAGATTTACCCATACACTATTTTTATTAACACAATGAGAAACGTGTACCAAGTTTCATACAACTCGCGCCATCCAATTCCGGAATTAAAGCTAACCTAGATTCACCCGCACCTTACCATGAAAGAAGTGGGTTGAAGTTGATTTACCCGTACACTATTTTTATTTGTCCAAAAATATTCATGTGTACCAAGCTTCTCTCATTTTATACCAACTGTTTCCGCTACTAAACTAAATGGAGATTTAGCAGCACAGTTCTCAGAATGGGGTGGTTTGGATGCTTTGATACGGATTGTCAGTTTTCATTTTAGTGCAGGTTACATTTCAAACTAATTACTGCTAATGTTGCTGCTTGAAACTCCAAACATAGTCCGTACACACATTAATACATACCACATACATAAAAATTAGAAATGTGTCCGTTTATTTCGGCATCGTGCAGAAAATACAAATTTTGAATGGATTTTCAGAATCTGAAAGCTTTGAGTCGAAGTTAAAATTTAACGTATGTCTTAAGATGTTATGACACATTTATTTTACAAATAATCTAGCATTACCTGAAAACTGTGGAATCGATTTTGACCGAGTTTTCACAGTATCAAACATTAGATATGTCTCAATATGCTTGCTCATCTGCCACTGGAGCTAAATTTTTATCATTATGCTACTTCATCTGGCACTGGAACTCAAAATTAAAATTTATTCTGTACTTGTAAAAATATCCTTCACTTTCGATTTTTTTCGGTGATTTAGAAACTGCTTAGCCATTTTATTGTGAACAGAATGCTAAAGATGATTGCCAGAGACATTTTAGTTGTGCTGACAGATTTTGTGATTAGAGAGAGTTGTTTTTTCGTTATTGGTTTCTCGCATTCAATGCGGCCATCTATGGTGTTTAAAAACTGAATATCCTGATATAAAGAAAAGAATACTTCAGGTTTGTTTAGTATGCAAAATAGTTATTATTGTAATCTTATTGCTTTCATTTAAGGCTTTGGTCAGACACATTGTAGTTGTGTGTTTAGTGCGAAGTATGCCACATCTAGCCCTTCCATCTTTGGGAATGGTCACCATACATATGTTCAGAATTTCATTTAATGCTCCTACGTTATGTAACAGTGAAATATAAGACTTACCAAACAACTGAATTGTGAATCTAAGCTTTAAAACGGTTAGAATCCCATCGAAATCTACTCAGTATTTTGATTTTTTGTTTCACAAATTTATCCAATTTTCGTTTTATAGATATAGATGATTGCGGACAGATTTTGCACATGGTACTACATAACGTAACCAATGTAGTGTTAAAGACCCAATTTTGAAATGTGGTATCAGTAATGTCGTATACATTATTTAATATTTTTTTCATATTGCTAACAAAAGTCAAAATAAGTACCATAGTAATAGAATACATACTTGCTACTTCCATAAAAATTTCTAGTGATTTAATTTTCAGTTTAAATTTGACCAACATTTTCTGGAGCACAAGTTGCTACTGTCACATGGCTTTTTCTAGTGTTGTCAACATCATATAGAATACTTTCTCAATTTCTGTTTAGAGATCGAATACAAGTGCCTTTATTTGAACACTAATGACAAAGCTCATCACCATTCTATTCAGCACATATATCAGTTTTAGAATTACCTGGGAGATATTTACAATTCTGGTATCGCTCAAGCAATTTCCACTATGAAAGCAGTTGCTGAAACTACAGCATTTCAGCACTCAAGCTGAGGTCAAACAAGAAATCTGATTATGGCTCCGGTGTAATTAGAAATCATTCTACAGTGATTGTGTCAAAATAAAGACGAAGCATGGGGCAACAGTGAAAGGCAAAAACCTTAGTGTTGCAATTTGATAAAAGATTTGGTCATGAGGATAGGTGTGAGACCTGTCAGTAAGCATATTCAGGAGAAGTAATAAGGGCCACTCTCGGGGAATGTGAGTGCTGTGATTTATATATCTGAATGTTTTCTTTCTTTGTTTTAACATTGACAAACTATGTATTTATGAACAAACTGAAACTTTCCTGGTGTCGTATAAAACATTCTTGCTAGGTTAGCATATTTTGTGTAAAAGAATATGTTTTTGTTTTGAAGCTATATATGTATGACCATATTTTATACGTAGCTTGTGTAATCATAACATTTTTAACTATTGCAGTTGCTATTTAATGAAATAGAGAACATTCAGAGAGTGGCTGCTGGTGTACTTTGTGAACTTGCTGCTGATAAGGAAGGAGCAGAAATGATTGAACAGGAAGGAGCTACAGCTCCCCTTACAGAATTGCTGCACTCCAGGAATGAAGGAGTGGGTAAGTTGTACATTAAAAAATTCTATTCTGTTCATTTTTTGTATTGTAAAATAATTGTAGCTGCTAGTATCCTATTTTTAAAAAATGCAGACTCATTTTATTTTATTAATCTAAAAAAATTATAACTGAATTATTTGTCATTTTCCTGTGTTTTACTCTGTTTTACACAACGAAATTATGGTGTAGGTATTGACCTACATACATTTTACATTTGTTTGTTTCTATAAGCTATTCCAGGTGTCAGGAATCTTAGAACTAAAAGTAATTTTTCTGTATATTTTATAACTGCCACTGCAGTGTATTTTATCTTATTGCACTGTACTGTGTTCTGTCAGCTGGTATGTTTTTTACCATTTTCTTATTGTGTCTGTCTATTGGTTTATTTGCCGAGTAACGCACTTTTTGAAAATGCATATATTCTTGTGTGTGAGAGATTTGGAATTATCATATCTGTGGTTGTAGGTTTCTTATATATATTGAATTACTTTGATGTTGGTATCTTGGTATGATTATGTACATGGTAAAATCTGTCTAATCAGTTAACCAGAACAAAAAAATACAAAAGTTTAATCCAGACATCAACTCGCACATTAAAATTTTAATGGAAACAAAAACTCATAATAAACTAAACTACCACAACAAGACATAAAGAGCAACACTCATTCCCAACAAATAGGTAACCTGTCATCACAAGCATAATTATTTCTGAAGAAAATCACCTGCCATCACACAAAGAAGCTTCAATTAGACACATACTCTGTAACTGACTAAGATGCCAGCTAAACACAATCATCTATATTTCTGACAAAATCATTATAAATAATACATCAAGTCAACAGTAAAATTGGGAAACAAATGAAGAAAGCAGTAAAGAGAATATACCCACCATCACAAAAGACATGCATCCTTACAAACCCAACACTAAATGACACACAAAACACAAATTTAAATAAAAAGAAATGGCACATAACTAAGGATTGCAATCCCGCAACGTTTTCAATCCCGCGGGATCCGTGCGGAATTTGCGCCAATCCCGCGGGATTCCATTTCACAAAGTGACGTGAATATACTCAGTAAAGTGTAGACTTGGCTCAGAACAAGATCTCATAACTTTTTGTCACTGCAAAAGCACGAGACTTGACCTTTTTTTACAAAAATTGTTTTTGTGGGATTCCCTATTATATCTCCTGATTCCTTTATTGATCTTACAGTTGATTCAATGTTATTAAAAAAAACTGCTCACCAACACTTAAACTGTCAAGTATTTCAGTTTTACTTACATGGCGTAACGACTTTTTTTAGAGTGAAAATTATTATTTTTTAGTAAGAAAGGAGACTTTCTCGGCGAATGATTGCAGTGCATAGCTTGTATCTCCGGATTTCATTGTAAAAACACGAAATTTCACACGTGAGGGAGACAGCTGAGGCAGCTGTCTAAGTATGGTGTTCCTACAACACAATTCATCGATATACCCGTGAATATTTCATTATAACTTTTTTTTCCTTTAGTCGATATAATAACAAGGAGAAGAGGTATTAATCAATAGCCTGAGCGGCACATGTAAGCAGGCGGCTTTCGTCAAAGAAACACATTGAGGCAGCGGCCAAAACAACAATAAGTCAAAGGATATACAATTGCCTTTTGATAGCTGCTAAATAAATAGGTATGCGATCTTTAAAATTAAGATAACATTAGTTTCCTATCAACGAATCATCAAATTTTCTGCCGCAAATAAGGCACAATAACTTTATCTGCAAATACAGAAAATGGGAATAATGAAACCGTGAATAAAAAACTGTAACTGTGTAGTTCAGATAACGTTTGCGACACAAAAAAATAATTATATAGTTAGAAAACCTTACTAAATACGCAAAATGACTCAAATTACAGAAATCTGTACTTGAAAATGAATACGTAAAAGTATATCAATTTACTTACGAATGACGACAGTTGACAAAAACAAACGTTTGTTCACACATGTCAAATGCCAACTGCTCTGGTATAGGCAAACAGTGCAAAACATCCGATAGAGACTGATTGGGGCAGCGAATCACGCAGACTGACAACACATTTCCGCCGGATTTTGTGGATTGCGGATAAGCTTAATTTTGTGCGGGATCCGCCAGACTGTCTAATGATGCAGGATCCCGCGGGATTGCGGGATCCCGGTTTGCTGGATTGCAATACCTACACATAACTATTACCTCGTGGGGTGTCAAGTAACCGAAGGAATAAGTGATCATGAAGCAGTTCTGATGGGTATTAGAGGATTCAGTAAACCAGCAGCGAAAATTGAAGTGGGAAAATGGGTACAATTATAAAAATGGCTCGGGTTTCAAATTTGAAGAGATATTTCAGAGAACAATTCAGCAAATGGAAGGAAGGCACAAGTTCACTAGAGTCAAGGTGTGAAGAGTTCAAGGAGGTAGTAAGAAACATTTATTCCAAAACAGAAAATAAAGAGAAATAGAGAAGCTGTGTACTATAAGATGGAGGTGAGGAGCTTAAAGAAGTTGGTAAGAAGAGAATATAACAGAGTTAAGAGACAGCAGGCAGGGAATATTTAAAATAAATAAACAAGGACTTAATAATAACTAAAAAGGTGGCTAAAGATGGGGTTTATGAAAAGTATTGTCAGTGCAGGGGGACCATTGACTGATGCATCTAGAAATTTCTGTGGCTATGTTAGAAAACTGAGGGAAGGGAGGGTATTGAGATGCTTATAGGATGGAGAAGAAGTTACTGAAGATTTGAAAAAGGCAGACATTTTAAGTAACTGGTTTAGTGAGAGCATTAGGGACAATGAATCAGAAACGGGAGGGTCTAACTTGGAAAACGAGCTTAACAACACGGTTAGAAATGAACAGACGAAAAAAATTTAAATTCATCCTGTGGATGTGAAGGAAATAAGAAAGCTGAAAAAACCTAATGGGGCTGGTTTAGATAATATTACTACAGATATCTTAAAGATAGCCGGATGTGACATCGTACTTTATCTTGAAATATTATTTAAATTTAGTCCGGATACTTGCTGCTTACCACAGCACTGGAAAGGCTCCATCTGGTGACTCACTTTTGCAAGAATAAAGCTATACGCCGAAATGTTGTGTGTTTCTTGTGTATGATCTTTTTTGTATTCGTCGTTCCCAGCTGCCTTCATCTGTGGTAAATGTTAGGTCCTATTTCCCTATCCTTTCTTAGTTATATATGGTGCTGAAATGTCAAAAATATAGTAGATATGCATGAACGTAAAATTTTATTAATGGAGAAATAAGGAAGAAGGAAATGATTTTAGGCAATATAAATAACAAAGGATTGGAAAAATCATTCACTAAAATTAAATGCTGCTACGAGTGAAAAACATATGAGATGAACAAAAACGTATATAATTTTTCCGTTTTACACCATATTCATGTGATAGGGATCAAGTCTTATGGTTTTTGGAGATGTGCACACACCTAGTTTATTGCATGGAGGAACATGATGTTTGTGTGTTTGTGGGAGTAACTCCAGGTGAAGTTGATTGATTGGTTATTTTTGAGGAGTTGTTTTTCACTTTGGGTCCAGATCATAAATCCATCCATTTATATAAACCACACATTGAGTTTGAAGGGGATATTGATCTCTTCATGGATTTACCTACTAATGATGTCAAACTGATCAGCCTGTAATTTTCGACCCTATTTGTTGCCCTTCCTTTATTTTAGAAGGGAAGGATTCAGACAATTATAAATAAAGATGGAGAACAATTTGAAAAGGGCAGAAATATTAAGTAGAGAACATTAGTAACTTGTTCAGGATAGGATGGTGTAAATCAGAGGAGGAGCTTCTTCTTTTAAGTGGAAACAAGCATACTAACAGATCTGAAATGAATCCTGTTGTAAGCTACTTTAGAATTCTTCATATTCTAATTTAACACTTTGGATAAAGGAAACAAAGAAACTGCCGCGAGGCACTGAAGATAAGATAGGATAGGGAAAATAAACAGTTACCCGTCACTTACCACAGATGAAGGCAGGAGTGCGAGACACGTAAAAACACAAAAACAAACGAATTGCACAATATTTCATGTGGCGGGTTGGGATGTGACCACATCTTTCCCCCTGCCATATGTCTCGCCTCCCACATGACTAAGACTAAAGTCGAAATATTGTGCAATTCGTTTGTTTTTGTGTTTTTACGTGTCTCGCCCTCCTGCCTTCATCAATGGTAAGTGACGGGTAACTGTTTATTTTCCCTATCCTATCTTAATTTAACACTTTGGTTATAGAAGAACAGGCATAGTACAGGACCCGATTCCACAGCCTACAGCCATATATGCAGCGTATTAAAGTCGCAAAGTCAACTAGACAGTTAATACAGACAGTAAAACATCCTTAAGGAGTAAAAATCAAGCTGTAAACTTGCCCAAGTAACTGTAATAGTGTCTTATCCATTACGGTAAACACAACACTTTGTCAAGATGCAATATCACCATAATGCAACAATTTTAGCCACTTTCAAAGTTCTTCATAATAATAATAATCAGCCACTAGTAAATAAATATTGTCATAAAGAAAACATAATCCAGAGTTTAAAGCGTTTAAAACATGAAAACACCGGTATTATAAAGTACCATGTAAACTCGTGTTCTAAACTTCGTGAAACCATAGTTTTAAAGCAGTAATTGAAATCAGCGGATCGTGTGACATAAACGTAATTTCTTCCGGTATAACACAATAAAACAATGAACATATAAGGTGATGGATGCAGCATTTTGAGCTAGTCAGTGGTGGTTTCATGAAGCGTAAAGTCGTGTTGCTGTGTCAAGTGTGAGAGGCTCTTGGGCCGGGAAGACTGGAAGCTGTTGTGGTCATAGTCATGTTTGAATTTTAATGTATTGTTGTTCGGTTTCGATAATTAACATATGACTTTGAAAATCATACAAAGGGTTTTCGGTCTGTCTGTAGACACTTCATAATCTGCAATTATTTTGGTAAAGAAATGTTAAATCGCTTTCAACTGTAATGAGTGTATAAACTATTTGAAGAATATAGTGAGTGTTGACTTTGAATCTATAGTATTGCTTTTCATTTATGAATTCTACCTAACCTTTTCTTGCTTGAGGTTTATGTCAAGACAAGTGGCAACCGTTCCAAATTCTTAGTTGATTTTCCAGAGGCAAATTTACACGGTAAAGCAGTTTTTATGTTCTACGATCCAAGTCAGAGATGGAAGGTGATGGTTAGCTGATATATTAACCCCAGGATCAGCTTTGCTCCTCACAATGTGGATATTATAAAGGAAGTAACAAAGCAAAAAAAAAAAAAGTGTAAGGGGTAAAGTGGGGATAGTATTACTACAGATATAGTAAATACAGTCGGATACAACACTGTATCTTACATTTAAAAGTTAATTAGATTGAATGAACACTTGATTCTTATCAGAGAAATTAAAAAATTGGCAGGTTGTAAATTACATGTCCATATGACCTGGGAATAAGTTGGCATTGGATGGGGCCATGCAGGAATCCATGGCAGAGCTGCGAATCTGGTTATATACTCAAGAATTTAAGGAGAAATTTTTGGAAAGAATGGGGCGAGCCAAGGATGTGTGGGGATCACAAAACTAGAAGTGTGCCAGGGCACTCAGGCCATGATTGAGAGGAATGTTTGTTTAGATGGAAAGTTACACCAGTGGAGACAAGGAAGGAGTCTGGAAGTAGAGAAATATGGACAGTGGAGAGATGCTCAAGGTAGTGTGGAGTATATTTGACTTAGGAAGGCAGATTTTATATATATATAAAAGGGTTGAACATGTTGACCTAACAAAGCTGAAATTTGTTGCAGTGAGTGACCCATATGCTGCAACTATGTCGCCCAGGATTACCAGCCTTCTGTATCTTGGGAGGAAGGTACAGGGTGTGTGTACAAGTATTTGCAGGAGTTAGTATAGTAATGGAGTGAATAGAGAGGCCTTGTAAGGGGCCCTGCGAGTTCTTATTTCTTGGTATTTCCTGTTCTCTAGGGAGCAGCTAGTCATCCGTAGGCCTTTGTTTGTGCACACCCCTCCTTGCCTAATGACCCAGTCCTATGTACATGAATAAGGTTTCTAAACCAATATATTGTAAACAGAGTTCTTGTTTTTGTGTTTGTTTGGCGCTCATGCACTCATCTGCAGTAAGTGACAGGTTGTTTTTCCTATCCTTCCTTATTTCCATTGCCTAATGGGACTTCTATTGTCACAGTTATCCAAATAAAAGAATTTGGTATTCAAATGAGGAAGTCATTGCTGCCAGATGATACAGGGTGAAGAGGCATGCATCTTGATGCAATAACATTCTAATGTTTAAAATTGTAGTAACTCTAAATCAGTTCAGTAGGTTTAAAATTATGCCAGATTATAGGTAAAAAGTTTTGTTGTTACAAACAAATTTTAATTCCTTTGCCTGACACCAGATGACATAGTGTCATAAGACATATAATCAATTGTAAGTCAGATCCTAAGCTTTCAAACTGTGAGAACTCAATTAAATTCTCTTCAGTGGTTTTGTGATGCCAAAACAGGCACGGTACCTTTATAGATTTATACCGGTATATACTACAGTCTTTTTTGAGTTGATTGTTTCCCTTTCAGCTGTCTGTGGCTTTAAAAGTATTTCCTTTTCTGCAAACTGTCACATTATACACAAGGTTTACTTACCTTCCCTTAGGCAGGAGACTCCAATTTAAGGGAACAAGCCTTACTCTTTTCAACCTTTTTGATCAGGAAATTTGATGGCAGACTTCACAGGAAGAAATTTTTTATATATTTATGAATATTAGTATTAATCCATTTTTCCTCCTCAGTATTACTCTGTGAATCTTAAAAACAGTTATAATTTCTAACATAATGTCCCGATTTTTGATAAAGACTGTCATTATTTAAAGTTTTGATCAGTTGTTTCCACCAAACCAATTACATTCAGCATTTAAGATTTTTTAACTACTGAGTAAAGAAATTAAGAAAAATCTTTCTTGTTTATATTCCTAAATTTATACAAAAGATAATGCATGTGTTTGTAAGTTTATGTGTGTGTCTGTGTTAAATTTTTTCCTATCAATTTTTCTGTAGCAACTTATGCAGCTGCGGTGTTGTTCAGAATGTCTGAAGATAAACCTCAAGATTATAAAAAAAGACTGTCTATGGAACTCACAAATTCCCTCTTTAGGGAAGAACAAATTATGTGGAATGGAGGTGATATCCCTATAGGTCCGGACCTGCAGGTATGACAGACTGGTATCTTATTAATTATTCTTTCAGACTTAGCCTCTGTCAAGTTGTCCATTCAGGTAAAATTAAAAATTGAAAAAGTAAGATACTTTTAATTTCAGAGCTGTATAATCTGTATGGTGCAATGTAATTTATGAATCACTCTAACATTGGCTTCACATTTAAGTTATAGTAAGGAAACAGACAAATTTTATATTTTCAAAGTTCATGTTACAAGGTTATTTTATTGAAAAGATGTTAAATCAATCAGAATTTGTCACTAGATGTGGATTTTTTAATGCTGGAATTTATCTTTTTCGAAGGTGCTGAAATTTAACCTGTAGTCCTAAGTAAGGCTGAAAAGAAATTGTAATGTTTCAAGTTTTCTGTTGCATGGTAATAATGCATCATACCAACAGCAGTGGAATAGTTCTAAACAGCATTCTTTGGAGGGATATACTTGCTAGCAAGCAAGCAAATAAATAAATAAGATGGCAAATTAACAGTAACATGAAGATAAAAGAAAAGTATCATCATCCAAAGAAAAACTGAAATAATGACTTATGAGTGAAAAGTTATGTTTCATATTGTTAGATAGAGATCACTTAAAATATTAGATCCCATAAAGGCAACACATGTTTTATGGTTACATGAAGACCAGAGGATAAATATTTTACTATCTTGCTGTTTACCTTTTGCCTCAATCACTCTATCTACTGAGCTGCTTTTCCTAGCCACAAAAATAGTATAATGGAGATTATAGTTTAAAAGCACTCAAAACAGAATTTTAGCATGTGCTTGGGTCAAAGAACGTTGAGTATTTGGGAAGATGAAGAATAACTTGAATCATCATCTAGCATGTTACAGTTCATGTACTAATCCATGAAGGTTGCATCACATTGACACGAAGTTTTACTAAAAATTTCACATTTAAACCACATACAGACAAATTGTGAAGAAAGAATGAATTTATAAGTAACTACTAAATTGTAAGGCCCGCAGTGAATTTTTAATAATGTATGTGGCAATGCGTCTACTGTCGAGAATGCACCCATTTATCAAGAGTTAATAGGATCACAAAGCTAGGTAGGGGGTATCACATTATTAAATGAAGGTAATAATGCAGGGATTTTACTGTAGACCAGAAAACTTTGAAGTATTTCTCAAATATTTTAATCATCCCAAAAATTCACTGTCATGTCAGTGTATATTTGCTCTATATAAGAAAAACAAAAGTAGTAGTCATTTTTGAGATAGAAACAAAATTGTTTCGACCTCAATGAAAGGTTATAGTATTGGTATTTTCTGATATGAAAAGAGTAATTGTGTAGTACTTGGTTTGCAGCAAAACAATATTACCAGACTAGGTATCTAAATTGTGTTGAATGTTCTTATCCGTGGCGTCTGGCTTTGTCAGGTGTCTCATCCCAAATTTCAAAATCTTCCTCACTAGTCAGCATTCATGACAGTTGTTAGAATATCTTTCAGACCATATGAAACTAGAATATGGACTGTTATCAGTAAAATTCATCAGATTCAAGAAAGTAGCTTTTCTAAGATACTTAAATAATCAAATATGTGAGAATGAAATTTTGATGTAGTGCAATAGCTCAAAGAGAAGTAAGAAAACGGAATCAAAATTGGAGTTACTATATCAAATAAAATTGAAGCAGATTTGATTGGGAATTGGAACAAGGCATTCAGACTAATGAGATTTAACAAGAAGGAAAAAGATAAAGTGAACTTGAATACTATACAAATTAAATGGTGGGTAAAATACTAGAAAGAATTGTGGACAGATTAACTTAACAATAAGAGGCTGGAACCAAATGTAGATCCGATAACAGTGGAAGAACCGTTTCAACTCTTAAGAACAAGAAATCACCAGCAACAGGCAATATAAATATGGAATTAATAAAACTCTCATCAGACCATTTACTCAGTCGAATATTAAATTTTGTAAATATGTGCTGGACAACAGATTATCCACCAGAGGATTGGAACAACACTTAAATCATACCAGTTTCCTAAAAAAGGAGACAAATGTTTATGAGATCTACCGAGATATGTCTGCTTAACTTGGGATGTCAAAACGCTGACAAGATGTATTAAAATAATTTCAGATAACATGTTTACAAATGAACCATGAGTATATGAACAGTAAAACGTATGGATTGTATTTACAGCAGCCAATAGAAAAGCATAAGAAATTTAATAAGCCTAATAGTTTACCTAGACCCACAAAACCTTTGACAAAGTTAATAAAAATGAACTGTTGGAAATTATACCACCTCTCAAATACCATAAAAAGTCGATACAGAGTAACTAACATCAAAATAGAAACAAACTGAAATAAGGGCAGGAAAACAAGTAGAGCAAGACAAAGGTGTCCTTTATCACCTGCCTTATTTAACTTTTATGTAGATGTCATCTGTACATATAAAGGAAGATTGCTACAAAAATATAACAAAAAAATTTACCTATCATGAAATTACTATTGCAGATAATCAAGTAATACTGAGATAGAAGATTATCTACAGAGATGAAGTTGTGAGTTACACTTCATAGCAAAATCTGAAAACAGAAATATCAGTAGAAAAAAACCAAAATGCCGGGATTTACAGGAAAAATGTTTAGTAATAGGCCGCATTTGCAGAGCAGCGTACAGAATTTAAAATACCTTGGGTGTATTTTGAGTCCAAACAGTATTGAGGATATGGATTTTAAAATAAAAAGGATCGGTACGTTTGTGGTACAATTAAAAGAACTATACAAGGAATTGCAAATGTTGAATCCATTGGAAAATTTTACAAAAATAGTGACCACCTTATGAAGCAGAAAGTTGGACCCTGACTCAAGAACAAAAACAAAGAATTTAAGCTGCAAAAATTTTTCTGAGGTCAAATTTTGAATTATAAAGGACGGACAGAATACAAAACGACGTTGAAAAAAGGAGGACTAAGGGCCCTGTTGGCTGAGCTACATTATTATAGAGCTAGATGTGTTAAATTGTCCAAAAACTAGAGAATAAGTGAATGTTAAAAATTTACATCTGTATCAAGCCATTGTAGAAGAAAGGATGCACACAGAAAATATTGAATGAGAAATTGTTCTTTTAAACCTTGAAGATAAAACAGTTTATGAAGACTAAGCCTTGAAGCTGATAACGTTGACTTTATGGAAAACCAAATCGGGGCTGGATAATAGCACTGGGATACCACTAGAATAATTGTACTGTTTTAAAGCCTTTCTTTCATTGTTAGGCCAAGAATTTCTCAGATCACTGTTTTGTTAATCACTTTTTTGCAAGGTATCATAGAAAATCTATCAATATACTTTTGTGCTTTCATGTAAGTGTCAGTTTCAGCCTCTTTAAAGCAATTCCATAGCTTATAAATAATTCACTGTCTACTCCATTAATGTATTCAGTGGCAAAATCTTCAAGATCAAGATTCAAGGAACAACTACATTCTTCATGTGACATCTCTTCTTCCTGATGAATCTCATGATTGAGGAGCTCTTTGATGAGGTAAATTAGGTGTGTGAAGAATCTTGGCTGTCCCATTTCATCATTCAATCTTTTACCCCCAGTATTGCTAATGTAGTATAGTGTTGTCTGCACAGAGTGTGTTTTACTGTTCATAACACCCAGTTGATACTGTATCAGCTTCTTCCTGTATATACTTCCATCCATCTTTTTATAGATTTTCTTATGTCTGTTTTCTGGGGGAAGCAGGAGATGAGGGCTGAAGGTGAGAAGCGTTTAAAACCTTGAATATTTCCCTTGAAGATCCTATAGCAATACTTCTAAATGTAACAACATAATATAAACTCTTGACATTATTTTCACACAGATAAATGGCTTGGTATTGATGCTGTCAATTATTAGATTGCAGAGTTACAGCCAGAATAAGTTCATGTTTGTATTAGTTAATCTGAATATGTTTTTAAATAGTTTACAGCACTCACTCAAAGCAGATAAATTCACCAGTTAATTTTTGTTCTTAAGCTTCCAATATTGCACCTTTGAGTATCAACCAGAAAATAAAACTAAAAATGTCTCTTATCATTTCTTAAATTTTTTAATTGTGTGGTAAACCCGTTGATCATTCCATTTACAACTAATACATCTTAAGAATGGTTCATAATCAACAAAGGCCAAAAGGGGGATTCACTATTCAGCTAAGATGAAGAAAATTACATTTTGTAATATAAAACGTTTGTTAAGCAAGACAAAAATTTTAACACCAAAAAAAAAACTGAAGCAGGAAATATCCACCATAATTAGCATGGGAATTGAAAGATCATTATGCACAGCTGTAATAACTAAGTTAGTCCTGTAACATATTTTTTTTTTTTTTGCGTAACATACTTTTCCATTTTGGTACCAATCTTTTAGCTTTCAGAAAGCTCTTTTATTCAGGCTGCTATTTGTTGAAGAGTAAGTTTTTTACTCATAACTGGAAGTTGAAATTGATGTCCATTTGCAACACTGTATGGAAGTTCTGTGACCTTGGCAAGACTAATTTTGGGATAAGAACTACAGCTTCTGATTATGATAATGAAAATGCCATTAATTAATGTGAATTCCAATAAGGGTATAGAAAGTTAACCAATCACTCACCAATTTAGAGGAGACAGGAGGACTATGATAACACATAATGACACACATTATCCCTTTATCATTTGAGAGAATGATTAAATGTGCATCTTGCCTGTTTCCATCCTTCCTGTGCTTTGAAGATAATTGAAACCATTTTTATATTTTCCCTCCTATACAGATACTAGTAGTACCAAATTTATTTTTTTGTTGATTTTTAAATTTTGTTTCATTGATCATCTATAGAATATAGTATGTTAAGGTATAGAACATTTTGTGTTGAATTATACAGTCTTAGATTAATTCCTTTTTAATGAATCAGTTTACTTTGGAAGGGACATAAATACAAAATTGGTTTTATTGAAGAAATGAGTTCTCTTAGTAACGCTGCACATTTACTATGAAGGGGCCATTTCTTCATACATCCTACATGCATTAGAATTGGATTCCTTCCCCCCCCCCCCTTATTATTTCATTACAGATTTTTCAGTATTGTCTTTTCGAATATTGTGTAACCAAACCTAAATAAGAAAAGAAAGGGAAATTAACCCACCACATACCAAAGTGGACGGATGTGATGAGAGAACACTAATGGTGACAAACAACTACACAATATTTCAGCGTCTGCCTTGCTCACAAATAGAAAAACGGGCCATTAGGCTCGGAACATGTGTGCACAACGAACGTTACCAAATCAGAATTGAGATAGTTTCAAACTGCATTGATGGTCTTCTAAAACATGAGTTCTCATTGGGTAAACCTGTCCATAGTACCATGGTCAGATACCAGAACTTGGGTTAGCCTTGATAAACTTCCCATCAATTCCAAGAAAATTAGTAATGTCAAAAAAATTGCTACAATTTATGCCGAAATCTCTACAGAAGACGATGATTTCTAAGACTGAAAAATGAGGATATAATTTCAAGTTCTGCATTGTTCTCCAGCATGTCTCAAAATATGACGTACCAGCCTCTCTCTTCTTTCTGTAAGCTTCTTCCATAGACTTCTTTTCTCACCCATCATTTCCAAAACTCGCTCATTTCTTACTTTGTCTGCCCACCTAATTTTCAGCATTCTTCTGTAGCACCACATTTCAAATGCTTCAATTTTCTTTCTTTCCGGTATTCCTAAAGTCCATGTTTCGCTACTGTAAGGTGATGTGCTCAACACAAAGAGTTTTAAAAAGTGCGTTCTAATTCCTAGATCAATATTTGAAACTAAAAGATTTCTCTTTTTCATGAAGGATCTTTTTGCTGGTGCAATTCTGCTTTTAACATCATTCCTGCTTCGGCCATCGGTTGTAATTTTGCTTCTCGAGTAACAGAACTTGCTTACTTCTCCTATTGCATCCGATCCTATTTTTATATTTAATCTACTAGTATTGGTATCATTTCTTCTACATTTCATCACTTTTGTTTTGCTTTGATTTAAATTCAGTCCAAAATATTCCTTCAGTATTTTATTCTTGCCATTCAGTAACTTCTCAATATCATGAGCCCTCTCTGCTAACAAGACGTCATCAGCAAATCGTAGCATACTGATTCTTTCTCCCTGAAAACTTATTCCACATGGAAATTTTTCTTTGACTTTCTTCATTGCTTCTTCTACAGACAAGTTGAATATTAACGGGATAAACTACAACCTTGTCTCGCACCCTTTTTAACTGATGCATGTCTCTCATGATTCTCTACTTTTATTACAGCTACTTGATTCTTATATAGTTTATAGAGTATTCTTCTATCTCGATGCTTTAGACCTGACTCCTTTAAAATTTTTAATATCTTGTCCTACCTAACATTATCAAAAACTTTTTCTAAATCAACAAATGCCGTAAAAGTATCTTTGTTTGTCCTGATCCGCCCTTCAAGTATTAATCTTAAAGACAGAATCGCTTCCCTTGTACCGCGATTTTTCCTAAACCCAAACTGATCGTCACCTACTATATCTTCTACTACCCTTTCCATCCTTCTGTATATTATTCTGGTCAGTAATTTTGAAGCATGTGATGTTAGACTAATGGTGCGATAATTCTCACATTTGTCGGCTTGTGCTTTCTTTGGAAGTGTGAAGATATTTTTATTAAAATCAGTTGGAATTTCTCCTGTTTCATAACTATTTGATATCAGCTTGAATAATCTTTCGGTTCCTTCCTCTCCTAGATATTTAAGAAGTTCTGCAGGGATCTCATCAATTCCAACTGCCTTATTTGCTTTCAAGTCATTCAGAGCTTTATTAAATTCTGTCCTCAAAACAGACTCTCCTATGTCATCCATGTCGACATTGCCTTCCTTTTCCATTACACTATTGTTCAAGTCGTCCCCAACATACAGTTTCTCAATGTATTCTTTCCATCGGTTAGCTCTATCTTCTGAGCATAAAAGAGGTTTCCCATCGGCAGCTTTAATGTTCATACCTCTTTTCTTCGTTTCTCCAAAATTCTGTTTGATCTTTCTATATGCAACATCTACTTTTCCTGCAACCATTTCCTTTTCTACTTCTTCACACTTTTGTTGTAGCCATTTTTCTTTTGCTATTTTGCATTTCCTATTTATTTGATTTCTAAATTGCCTGTACTGTTCTTTTCCTGCTTCATCCTGAGCATTTTTGTACCTTCTCCTCTGATTGATCAGCTGCAAAATTTCTTCTGTGATCCAAGGTTTTCGGGCAGCTTGTTCCCTAAAGCCTAATGTTTCTTTGCCAGCTTTCATTATTTCGGTCTTTAATGCATTCCATTCGTCCTCGGTTGAGCTCCTTTCGGAGTAACTTCTTAGACCTAAGTCTACCATTTCTGCAAATTTTTCTCTTGTGCTAGAATATTTCAGTTTATTCACTTCCAGTCTGTTCTGCTTATACTGCTTCCTTATTCGCTTAAATTTCAGCCTGCACTTCATTGTTATCAAATTATGGTCAGTCTATGTCTGCTCCTGGGTACGCTTTACAGTCTAGTACCTGATTCCTGTATCTCTGTTTGACCATGATATAATCTAGCTGATCCCTGCCTGTATCCCCAGGACGTTTCCAGGTGTATATTCTTCTTGCATGGTTCTTAAACAGTGTGTTTGCCACTACTAGCTTATATCTTTCACAAAATTGTAGCAACCTGCTGCCTCGCTCATTTCTTTCTTCTAAACCAAAACTTCCTACAGTATTCCCCTCTTTTCCTTCTCCCACTATTGCATTCCAATCACCCATGATTATTAGATTTTCCTCCCCTTTCATATATTGGATTAATTCTTCAATTTCAGCGTATATTTTTTCTATTATCTCGTCGTCTTCCTGTAACGGTACTAATGTGGTTGGGACGGGCTTAGTTTCTAACCTCATCAAAATAATCCTGTCACTAAACTGTTCATAATAACTCACCCGTTTCCCTACTTTCTTGTTCATTACAAATCCTGCACCAGTGACTCCATTGACAGTTTGTGTGCTAATTATTGTGTGTTCCCCAGACCTGAAATCCTGTGTGCCCTTCCATTTAATCTCACTAATCCCAACAACATCTAACTTAAGTTTGTTCCATCTCCGTTTTTAAGTTTTCTAACATACTTGTCCTATTCAGACTTCTAACATTCCACGCTCCGACTCGTAGAATGTTTCTATCCATTCTGATGAATCCTCCTTGAGCTGTCCCCACCCGGAGATCTGATTGGGGGACTGTTTTACCTCCGGAATATTTTACCCAAGAAGAAGCCATCATGATATATGTAATTTGAGAGGATTACATGTCCTCAGGATACTCTTTGGTACTTTAATGCAGTAGTTTCCTGTTACCTTCTGCATCCCCATGCTGTTGATCATTTCTGATTCATCCGCCTTTAGGGGCCATTTCCAACCCCAAGGGCAAGAGGGCGCCCTGAACTTCTCCCCGCTCTTTCGCCCTCCTTTGGAAGGCCGTTGGCAAGCAGTAGGCGACTCCTTATACCGGGAATCTTTCAGTCGTCAGTGCCTCGTCCGTACAAACAGGGTGCACCACGTGAAGGAGAGGTTGACCTTTGGTTGGAAAAGGCTAGTGTAATCTCAACCAAACCCTTATGTACAATATTTAAAATGTGTAATGTCTAATAACTTAAAAACTAACTTATTCCACAACCTGAAGGTTGGTTGCATCCTTCCAAACGAGGCATACTAAGTCATTGTCTAAGAGGTAGGACAGTCAATTCCTTTCTTCTGGGACCTACAGTTTAATGTGGAATCTGAACAATCGAACATCCTGGCATAGCACATACGATCAAACACAATTCTCAAAAATTCCTTCCTCCACTGGGATTTTTACTCTGGCTGGACCAAAAACTTTTGAAATCAATCGCCTTAACCACTGAGCTACCAGACTGTGTTCTAATAAAAGTATATATTAAATGGTGCTAAAAAAAATTGCAATTATTTTCTGCTTGATGCATTCTATACTTAACATGTGAATGTAATGGTGAAAAATGATAGGAAAGCCTCTACTCTTATATAGTCTAAATAATTGTTCTTAAGACTCCTTCAAAAGTACTGATGAATTTAGTTTCACGATTTTTTTCTTTAAATGACTTGTGGCAAAATATATAGAAAATGGGTCATTGAAAACACAGTTATCAAAGTTAGTGGCATTGCGTGTAAGAAATAATAATTTGCTGTTAGAAGCATTTCTCCATGTAAGAAGAATAATTTTTAAGCTTACATATGATAAAACAAATAGCTAAGTCCCTCAGCATCCCTCCCTTATTCCTTTTAAACACTCCCCCTGCCCCTAACTATGCTTCTCCGAATGAAACTTTTTTGTTTAAAGTATTTTGCAGTTTTTAAAAGTATTTTCATGTTTTTATATTTTAATTTTCCATTTTGGCAACTGATTTTCAAATTTGTTCATACAGTTTTGTACGCTAGTAATTTAGATAAATAAACTAAATGGGCTTCTAGCCACGTATAAATGTCACATTCATGGGACATTCAAATGAATCCTTATCTGCCCCCGTTTTCAACCAACTGTAATTACCACTTGTTTTGGCGGTGCCATGGGAATGGTGGAAGATAAAAGCTGACACAGCACAAGGACGTCATCCATTTTTCTGTCCCTTACCTAAGTCTAGCTTCTTTAATATTTTGATAGCTGGATTCCAGGCCACACTAAAGCTTGTATCCTGTGTCTTTTTGACTAAAGAATCAGCTGTTCTGATTTCAGTAGCTACTGTTATTATACTGTCCTAAAAGTCTCTGAACCGGCTGAAATTCTACTTACTTCGAATTTAAAGTATGCTCCTAGTGTTTTGCCAATGCTGATTTTTCTTCCTGAGCCAGGCGAATATTTCTTACTGTTGCTCAGTACACCACTGCGTTGATCTAAGTGCAGCCATATTCACAGCGTATGTAATCTTAGGTCATCTTTAATGCTACCAGCCATGTTTTTAATTTTTATGGGTGATTCTCACCCACAATAGGAAGAAAAGTAAGGCTCTTGGTATCAGCATGATTTTTCTCTTGATTTCCTCCTTCCTAAATAAGTAACTAATTTGCCCCTGGTTCTAACTATTATTCAAGAAAGTTCCCTGGAGATAGTCGCAAGGCTATCTTTGTCACAAACCCTCCGTGCTTTATGTCTCAGTGTGGTTAAAACAGTGTTGCATTGCAGGATGACAGATGCTAACGTTTAAATACAAGTCTGTTTGGGTAGGCTTACAATAAACAGTGTGTCAATGATTGTGACATTTGTGTGGTTGGAAGGCCGAGAATTTATTTATTTACAATGCAGCTAAAAGATTTACTTTTGCATAGCAATTTAGTTACTTACATTGGTTAAACTGGCAGTTTTATAATTTGAACTTGTATTAAGCAGTAGATTTATACTACATTGTTGTTAAATTGCCAGTGTTCCATAATTTACAGATGATTGGCTTGTCTACACATCATTATGCTTTCCTAAAATGAAATGTTTTCCAGTATTTGTAAAAATCTATCTTCATTTTATTAACTGTGTATCCTAATTCCTGTACAGAATAAGCTCTTAAGCCTGTACTGTGTATCCAACTATGTAGCATTAAATTACAAATTACCAATGAAATTTGTTGCTTGAGCTGGCAACTTGACAAGGCTAAGCTGTACACAATTAAGGTAAAGTTGAAAGTGTTTGTAAGACCTATATTGCATGTAAATTTAAGTTGCTATGTTAAAAAAAATTTCACAATCACAAGTACTTAGATACCACTTTCATATTATAAGCATGTTTGCTGTATGCTTTAGGCCGTATAGAATTTCATAGCTGTTTAGTAATTTTTTCCAGGTTGCCACTTTTTTTTAATATAGTTGCTTCTGGTAATTACGTTTTGTTTTATTAGCACTATGTGGTCTGTAAATGATACATTTAAAACATAAACGTAATTAACTATGCAATTACTGCTAATTTAGTAAATTAGGGCACCTTCCACATTTTAATTTTTATTTGTCGGTTGTGATCTGCAGTGTAACAAAGGTATCTTTCCAAGATATTAAAAATTACAAGGAAAGGGAAAATGACTCATCACTCACCAAAGTTGAAGGCAGTGATTGGAGAAGAACATATATCATGAACACACAAATATACACAATATTTCGGTCTTAAACCTTCATGTTAAAGAGAATGAGTCATGTGGTTCGGGAGGTGTGCACATGCCGAAGTTTGTTACATGACTCAGAGTCATTTTCCCTTTCCTTGTAATATATATTGCCTAAAGCCACTTCCTTTTTCCTTTCTTGAATAACCTATATTAAAAACACTCTGATTTACAAATATGGAGATATTAAAAGCATATATATTTTTTTGTTCCCTTATCTCCTGCCCACTTCACATAATGTTCTTCTGCTAAAATTCCATTGTTAACATTATTTTGTTGTTGGGAGTATAGGTCACACCTTCATTTACATTGTACAGTGTTTTGTTTGCCTATCTTGATCAACGTCTTTTTTGTCCCCACAAAATACTGTTCTTGTGATAAAAATACTTTGTTGCTTTAACTGCCTTGTGAAGGTTTTGATATGCCAGACATTGTCTCTATCATAAAGACTGTATTCATAATTAGGATTTATAAATAAAGTATTTTTTTAATTTTAATTGCAATGGAGGACACGCTCCGGTAGCAATTACCCTACAAACCCAACTTTCCCCTATCCTGCACCCACCTACATTTGCCCTTCAGTTATTATCAGTTTTGAAATGTTTTGGTAATAGTTAAGACGTACCCAACCTATTTCTTTAGAAGAGGATTTTCTGTATTACCACAAAAATCAAAAAGGAATTTGTTATATGGGTTTAATTATACCAAAAATAAAGTGAATAAAGTTTACTGACAACACATTTGTTCTCTCGGGAGCCTGAAAGCTTTGGTTGATATCTTTCAACAAATTTGAGACATTTAATACTACTAAAATAATTATTTTGAATCAAGAAAGAATAATAATAATAATAAAATAAGTTCTTTACTTAATCTAAATTGTATAATGTTCATTAAAACAAAATGTCGAAGGAAAAATTTAATTAAAACTGGTAATTTTCTTAAGACAATTAGGAACATACGTTAGACATAATATTATCATTCTGAGAGTCTAACAAATTAGTAAATAGGAGATGCCAATTAAATAGGAACAGGTGTTTTGGTGTTTAAAGGATGAAAACAAAAACAGAACGGTAGTAGATGAATCTTTATGTATACCGAGTGTTACAGAAAAATGTATACACACTTCAGGAGAAGAAAAAACATATGGAAACGTTAACATACAAAATGTTTATTAGCCTGAAAGTAAGATTATAAGTATGTTTGAAGTTTCCAATACACTTTCTGGGGTAAATGTTTATGTTAAGTGTTCAAAGTGATGGCCTTCTGCATCAATGCATTTCTGAACACGGGTTGCGACTGATTCGGTAACTACCGCTAAAGTTTCCAGTGGGATATCTGCGCACACTGTTCTAATCTCATCCCAAAGTTCGTTCAGGTTATCTGGTTTTCTTCTGTACACCTGGTCTTTCACTGATCCCCATAAGTAAAAGTCCAACGGTGTTAGATCTGGAGAACGCGCAGGAAACTCGATTGGACCCCTGCGTCCTATCCAATTCTCTGGAAAATGTAGATCAAGGTATGCTCTTACATCCCTATGGTAGTGTGCAGGGGCGCCATCTTGTTGATAATAAATCCTCTCATTACTGTACAGTTCATGAATGGCAGGTAAAATTGAATCGTTAAGCATTCTCAGATAAAGTTCGCCGGTTAAAGTACCTTCATAACGGAAAGGACCAATGAGTCCCCTACGAGTCAATCCGCACCACACATTTACACCAGGCAAATTCACAGCCGTTTCCACTGTGATGTGGGGATTATTGTCAGCCCAGTACACACAATTGTGTCTGTTGACAGTTCCATTGAGCTTGAACTGTGCTTCATCTGACCAAACCACATTCCCCACAAATCCCGGAACATTGTTAACCATGTCCCGAAACCATTCACAAAATTGTAACCTACGATCTGAGTCGTCGTCGTTTAACTGTTGCACCAGTCTGGGAATGTACACTTTAAACTTGCCTTTCTGACGCTGACATGACTTACACCACTCTCACGCGCACATTGCCTTGTAGATTTTTGTGGCGACTGCTGAAAGCGTTCCAGCACCGCAGCCGAGGACTCGTCACTCGTAGCTGTGCGAGGTCGCCCTGATCGGCCTTTGTGTACACCACACACTGTTCCATGCAGCTCGAATTTGTAACGTATACGGGTAATTGTTAACCGTGTAGGTGGATCTGTGCCAAACTCACGTCTCCACTGTCTCTGGACAGCAGCCACATTCTCAAATTTCCAGTACCACTTCAACAATTGCTTACGCTCTTCAAAGTTCAACCGTACTTCCGCCATGTTGATATCAGTTAAGCACCGCTGCCTGCGTCTCGGCCCTAGCTTGCTGCCACCTATTGAGCAAACATCACACTACGTTTGTACCAAATTTCATCCTCTCAAGCGTGAAAATGAACTCTCTATGACCTTTAAAAATGTGTATACATTTTTTTGTAACACTCGGTATATTTGCCAGGTTGCATCTTTACTAACCACACAAAACAAGTGCAATTTAGATTTAAACTTCAGTTTCTGTTTATTATTTCCAATCAAAGATTTTTGTGTTGTCTTGCTATTGACTATGATATCCGTTACTGTGCCAGGGTAGCAAATGAAGATGTCTTTTGGTTGTAAATAGGTGCTTAATAGAATTGGAACGACAGTTTTAAACAATGAAAAACTACTGTATCGTTTACTTCTATGTTACGTTGTGGACTATATCTCGCACATAACCGCACTACAGCTACATCAAAATAATGAAGTACCCTAAGAATATCCTTATTTTACTAACTTTGGAATACAAATTGGGTGTTTGCAGGCCTCACAGTTCTATTATTGTACATCATTTTTAGCACCAAGTGTAGTGGGTGAGTTGTAATGCTCTGGCCTCACATTTGGGAGAATGTGGTTTAAAATACCTATCCAGTAGCTATGGTATCCTGAAATCAATCCAGGCAAATTTCTTCCAGTAACCCCCCCCCCCCTTTCTTACCTTCAAGCCTCTAATGACCGCAACATCGACAAAGCGGAAAACATTTTTAGCTATTTATTATGATGAATGTATTGCAGATATTGAAATAATTTATGATCATGACAAAAAATCGATTAACCTCTCACATGTTATACCAAATGGTATTGGAAGCAAGAAAATTAAATATAAACCCGAATTTCTATAATTAGTGCCCGCAAGTGTCTACATATGATAGCTTTGTTGAAAAGTTTTCCCCCAGAGCTAAAAATTCCTTTAGCACCCATCAGTGTACACTTCAATTTCCACATCCTAAGCTGTCAGTTCACTTCATTGTACACATTGACTATGGTTTTACTTCAGACAGTAAGTTCCAAGTATCTAGTGAGTTGTATCTTTATTAGTATTTTTTGATTTAAAAAAAAAATAGATGTTGTCAGCAGCAGACAAAGCATTCATAAGTTGCTAAAAAAATTTCCCTTTAATGCACATATTTATTTAAGCAGTTTATAGCTAAATTATAATTAGTAGTGTGCAGTTGTAAATTTTTGTTTGGAAATTTGTTTGTTCTGTAAATTTGTGTGAGATACAGTATCCAAAAGTCACATTGTTTATGATGCATGACTATCATTACCCATTTTGCCCTGTGCACCAAGAATATGCCAGGACATAATAATGGGTTAGGAAGTGGGAGAATGAATTTTTATATATATTTATTTTGTAATGAAGCATGAGTTGAATGGTTGTCGCATTTGCTACCCCATTGCAGGACATGCTTGCACTAAGCCCAGACCAGGGCTATTCAGCAGTTATGTATGGGCAGGGACCACCTAGTGTTCACAGCAGCCATGGAGGCAAACAATACCAAATGCAAGGTAGGTTGCACAGCACAGAGGGAATGGCTATTAATTTTAAAACTCCATCAGTTGTCTCAATGTTTCACTAACATAGTATAGAAAATTTAAAAGAGAGAGAGAGAGAGGGAAGAGAACCGATAAGGGCTTATGTGGAGTAGAAGTAATAAAACATATCAACATTTAAAAGTGAAATAAATAAGGGCCTTTTGGTTCATGTCTGCATACATGTTTGGAGTACTAAAAAGAAAGATTTCTTCAAAACCAATATTCAGTTTTTGTTTGTAACTTTTTATTGTAGATTGTAACCACTAACCTATTTAAAATTAAGAGTCCGTTTTATCTTGATAGGGCTCTGCGAGTGATGTTACTGGTTGGTTCTAATGTTACAAGATTTATTTCCATCCAGCACAGTAATGTACTTCTTGCAATTGGTCTAATTTTGGCAAATTGTTTTTGTCGAGAAATACTGGACTAGTGAGTTGTTGCAGCAGGCATTGGTCAAATATATGTCCTAGGTCATGAATAAATAGATACCACAATCAATACAATGTCTTTTTGTGTATAAAATACTTCCATATTAATAAAATATCAAATTTCTTCTACAAAACTTTATGATAGAATTTGAATACAAGGAAATGACGTTACCTGGTTCATACAGAGTGGGATTATATCAAGCCGGGTGAGTTTTTAAGTTATGCAATTTACAGTATTATAATTTCTTTCACCACTTTCTTGTGACTTAAAAAATCTGCATAATTTGTGACTTGCAGCAAAGGTTCAAGGAATTGAGTTTTTATCAGCATAATGCAAGAAATAATTGCTTCCATAACTGACGGAGAAAACGGAGTTAGCTGAAGTAAGATGTGCAGTCTGCCTTCAGACTGTGGCCCAAATTAGTCCAACATTATGATAGTAAATCAATATGATTTGGAGATTTTGCTGATCTAAAAAAAACTTCTGAATACGAAAAGTAGTTAATCACCAAATAATACAATTCTTTCTGATTACACTCTGCAACAGTGAAAACACTTTTTTCACAAAAGTAGGTTTTCTTTATGCATTTCTGTCTCCTGAATTCGAAAATGATACACCATTTCACCCACAGTTTTGACAAAAATTGTATACTTTGCCAATATAGATATAACATATTGAAATAATGTGTGTGTGTATATATATATATATATGGCACATGAATCGTGCTGAGGTAGAATACAAATTTAAAACTTCATCATATTGAAATATGCACACAGTAAATAGATGCATACAGAGAATGTGGTACAAAACCTGATTTCTTAGTAGTCATGGCATGGCCTCCGCTTTTCTTCTTATTTCCTCTATTTCTGTGTGATTACAGTGAAGCAGCCAAAAGTAGTTGCCCATCATCCGAACATCCCAAGTTCCCTGGTATCTTCGTTTCATCTCCTTGATATCCTGATGGACTCTTTCACCTTGTTCCTTACTTACAGCACTCGGTTTGGAGGAAACAAGTCAAGGTTCGAATGTAAAAAATGTAATTTCAAACTCGTTTAGCATTCCAGCATTTTCAGTTTCATCAGCATGTTCTCAACTATTTCAATATACTGTGGGCTACAATTGTTTCCCAGTAAGTTTTAAACCACACAAGTCACTTTCTCTGTAAAATGTAAGGGACATGACAGGTGCTAACAAATTTCTTTAACGCAGTGCTGATCTTAGGAGCTCTGCTCTGCTTTGTTTTGTCAGGCGCAGTTCTAGCTGGCTGAATGAACAGAAGAGAGGACTCATTTGTGCCTACTTCAAACTCTGTATCATCCATCTCCTGCATGGTATCATGTCATCACTGTCTTCTGTATCTAATACCTTCGGAGGCTGTAGTATAGGTGTATCCGTGCCATGTGGAACAGGATGAATTGTTGGGTGGATGTTGTGCGGATACTCAATAGTCTTCTCGTTTTTGTTTTTGAAACCAGTTACCTTACAAAAGCAGAAGTAGCAGTCGTCAGTATGATTCTGCTGCACCCGCCATACCATACCGATGCCAAATCGTAATGACTTCTTTCCTGCTACCCACTGTCGTAAAACATCTATGCACGCAAGACACATGACCTGTGGACAGGGTCGCTGTAAGCGTGCATGCAAGGCTTGCACCGCACACGGGTGGCACGTCGAGCGAGACAGCAAATCGAGTGATCGACAGTCACCACCCCGCAATAGTTACCATTCCATTGTTGGGTTTGGAAATTTCCTAGATCCACCACTGGCTGTAGGTAGACAGGGGCAGCATAATTGGTATTGCATGTGGGTTATCAAACAGCTAGTGGCGGGCCTGCCTGTGGAGCCCATGGTTTATTGATGTTGCCTAGTTTCACTCCAAAATTGGCATGGTAGACCTTTTTCACAAAAGCACGGCCTTTTTACACCACAAATATAACTGTTAGGAGAGTTTACACTAACACATACTTCCTTCCACAAACACAGTGATGGACAGGCGGCGCCATTGCAACGTAACAGTTCTCTATATAGGGGCGCAAGCTTCAGAGTTTCATATGGTGTTTTTGTGTATATTATAATATCATATTGCATTATCATTAATTGCAAATATATGTGAATTGTGCAAAAACTGTAGGTGATATTTTGTTTCGGATTCAGGAATTCATAAATAACTACAACATTTTTTTAAAAAAAAGTTTTTGTGACCTTGCATTTTGTTGCACAGAGTTACAGTTGCCACCTTGAAGGAAAAATAACAAAATGTTTCATTTTGATAGCTGTAACAACTATGAAATAAGAAAATCAAAATTTTTGTTCATTGTTAATTTAGTAACATTCTGCAGAAATTTTTCCAGCCACCACCATTTGATTAAACTTGGTGAATTTGACCGTAAAACCAAATATATCATGACTTCTCCAAAGGATCGCAGATTCTTAGGAAACCTACTCACTCTAAAAACAACTTGCTAAAATTTGTAAATTCTCTTACTCTAGCAAAATTATGCTGAAAACTTAACTCTAAGCACATGAAATTAACAGACTGTTCTATATCTTTTAAAAATATTTCTAGAAACTTTTCTGCGTGTAACATAATTTTTGATCTACTTTGTGGATCAAACTAGCATGCATTGCAATTATCATGGCAATTAGGTGTGGACCTCCTCCCCCTCCCCTGCCCCCAGCTGGAGGGATTGTTTGATGTTCTACTGCCTGTGCATTTCATGCACAATAGCAGGTGTTGGGTGTGCAGTGACATTCCAATAAACAATTAAAATTACCCAAATATTCTCCTCCTACCTTATGAAAGTTCCCATATGATTTAGAACTAATTACTTTATTTCCTAAAGCTTACCATTCTGTAGCCCATCATTTATTTACTTAAAAATTCAATATTTTACACTTTCATGCCGAACTACACAAGTAAAATCTGTGAAACTACATAAGTAAAATCTGCCCATTAACTATTTGGGTTCACTGTGTGCACTTATTCTTTAATATCCCTACACTTTCTGGGCTATTTCCATCTATAAGAGTCAACAATTTATTATTTAAATAATTATGTAACATTCCAGTTCTTATTGAATCACTAAAATCCCTTTAAATTATTAGAATCTACCCCAGGTATACCGAACTTAAATATTTTATTCACACTAACTCCTTAATATTTTATTTAAGACTGTGAATGGTATATATCCCAAAGTTAAAATACAAGATGGAATACAAATATCATTATGACAAAATCAATTGACCTGCACACATTGAACAAGTGGTTAGGAATGGCTAAAAATCCTGCATTTACTCAAGCTGGTGATGAGTAGTTATACCAGGCAAGTGAATGAATTTAACTAAAAAACTTTGGTCAGACCATTGCTTCTGGGATAATATGAAACCCACTTCATGGTTATCTAATACAGGAGACAAAAGATTTTCAAAGTACAGCAGCTTTATTTGTTTGTGTAAATTATTGTAGTCAGTAACTGAAGTGATAAAGGAGGGATTGTTAGTCATTGAAAGATAGAAGATTGATCAAGACACTTGGGAGTACCTTGAATGATACTACTGAAATAAGTCAAAACATACTATGGATGTTTCAAAACAAACTATTAAAAATGATTTTAATTTGGGTATATCAAAATTGTCTCTGTTCTGTTACAAATTTACAACACAGCTAACTTTCACAGATCATATCCAGTAACAAGGAACATCTTTTCCACTTTAGTTTATACATATTGTATGTGTCCAGTTAAAGATTACAAGAAAAATCTCACAGTTAAGGATTATAGGGAAGTAACTATAGTATTGTGAGGGGGGGAAAAGGATAATCATATTTATATTTTCTGGTGTCATGCCACAAATCGTGTTGGCAGAATATTTAATAAATTGCTTAACATACATAATACTAGCTGCAATAGTGTTTTATATGCTTTTTTCATCTTAAAGTTAGTGAAATTGTGTTTAACTTATCATTCTTTTTGAATAGTCAGTCATTGTTTTTGCTAGCCTGAAAAGTTAAAAATTCTGTCTGCCATCAAGTTTACATTATTGATTTTGTTTTAATCATTGTAATTAATATATTCTTTAAAAATGTCGATCTTTCTCTGTACAGTGAAACATTGACGACAATTTTTGGAATATCGACTTTGTAAAACAGATCTTTAAAAGCTTTCTAATTGAAATTCTTATAAACAGCTGACCTCCATACAGGATGCTCCAGTGTAACACCAGCTCCTCTCTCCTAATTCAGTAACGTTTGTATCTTTCACCTTTATAGTGTGCTTTGCATGATGTACGTGCAGTTTAGTGCTTGCTACAGGTGTGCTTGTTTTGTTCACGAGATTCTAAATAATTTCTTATGCATACATATAAATAGTGATCATTTTGTAGATGTAATTAACAAGTTATAACAATAATTTTAGTTTCATCTATCCTATTTTTGGTAGACAGTATGTAATTTAAGGTGGAAAATGTAATTGTGTCTTAAGTATGTACACTGTAAGGAGACAATGTGACACTGTTCACATATTGCTTATGTATTGCAAATGCTAATGGGCCTCCCTACCATGAATTTGATTGTAAATATATATATTTTTTTGTTTTTGTTTAGTACTACTGAGAATTGATGTTATTTTACAACTAAGTAGGAGAAATCTTATGTCATTTGATTTTTGGTAGGCTTGTACAACACAAGTTGTTTCTAATTGCTGGGTTGATAAAGTACATTTCATTCAAAGCCTAAGACTTTTTTTAGTACAAACAAAAGTCTTTGTGATAAAAGAGTGGCCCGGGCAATGAACAGTACAGATGTAAATTTTGATAGTTATTGAAGATTTAGAAAAACAAGAATTTGTAACACTACATTTTGGCTTCTTTTCTACTCGATTTCTTGTTTCAGCATTTGAAGCTTAGCTTTTTCTATAGTATACACTTGTTAACGGAGGTGGTGTAAAACTGTGTTGGAATCAGGTGTAACGAATAAATCTTGTCTAATACGAAATAAAGCCTTTGAAATTATGATAGTTGACCAAAAGTAAACAACATTTATTTAAAAAAATATGTTCAGTAACAAATAAGCCTGCATAATCTCCCATTTTGAAAATTCACTTCTCCCAGTATATTGCTACATTTTTTATGTCATAATTGTAAAAGGAAGGAGGTTGTGTCAGTAGGCAATGACACAATATGCCTTTTGCAATATTGTCGTCATCAAATTGTGGGCTTCCCAGTGTTTCTGAACCAAAGAGATGAAAAGCACAGGACAATAGGTCAGGACTGCTGGAAGGATAATGAAGTGATTTCATATTCATTTCTACAGTTTTGGGCAAGTGAGAGCTGCCATGAGGGAGGGGATGAGTGTTGTCATGGCCAAGGCTTGGCCTTTACTGGGGCTATCATTTTTTACTGTTCACAGTTTTGAAGAATTCATTATGTAAGGCAAACGTATGATTCCATGACAGTGTAAAACTGCACTTTCAGTCACCACAGAATTTCACTTGTGTTTCACACATTCATGAGTAATTTAATAACTACAGGTTGCGCAATCGAGGAGTGCACGTCTTCGTCCGACATTGTTAGTTGTACTACTGACAGCATGTTGCAAGGCGTAACAGTTGCTCTCCCTACTCATGACATCCGTACCCAATGCATCTAGCACACGATCTCTCAAACCATTATTACTCGCTTAGTTCGAAGAATCTTGTTTTGATTTAATCCATTCTCATACATCTTTAAATGCTCATAAACTGACCATTATAAAGTAAAATATCTACGGCCTGTTCGCTTAAATAATGTTTCATTTATGAAGTTCATTGTAGCAACAATCGCTGATATTAATATTATTAACTACATGAGAAGGAAAAGGTTATTGTAGTAAATTGATGATGAGGGTAGAGCAAGGAGCTGATGTGAGAAAGCCTGTTCTGCCAATTTTACTTTTGGAGCAAGCTTCAAGTGTTGGTATACTGGACACTCTTCAGCCAGTTCCAAGAAAAATGCCAGGAAAGTCTTTGTAGTGCCTTCATATGTGGTAAGTGACACGAGATTTTCTCTATCCTATCTTATTTTCAGTGTGAGCCATTAGGCATGGGAATTTTGCACACACAACAGGAGCTATCAGGGCAGGCAGTGGAAAACACACTGGGAGTAGATTATTTTACCCGACCTCCTCCTTTCCCACTTCTACCAAGCCATGTAATAGGTCCCAGTATATTCACACCTCCCTAGCCAAAAGGCTCATCTCCCTTTGCATGTATATACTATAAATCTGCAATGAATAGTATATTCGACCATTTACTGGATACAAATTATTCTGAGGGCTTGTTGGCCGAATAGCCAAATATTTAGCAAAATCTGCTTGATGCCAAAATCTGGGTTGCTGTGCTTGTTCGCCTGTTCAGGCATAGTTACCTCCCACCACTGCGTTCCTGTTTTGACTTGCTTGAAATTGGCCTTGCATATCGACGTCAAGTATTTGTGACAGATTCCATTCCCCCCCCCCCCTTTTAAGAATATCGGTTATTGGGCTAAAAATTCTTTCCATGAGATGTGAAGATGGAAAAGCTTTCTTCCGATAGTTCATAATACAGAATAATCAACAGGTATATCTTTTCTGAAGCAAGCCCCAAACTGCTGATACCACTTTCTGTACTGTGCCTTAAGTTGTTAGATAGTAATTGTTTCAATCAATTCTTGTAGTCGATATGCCATTCTTCAAAGGCACCATGTGATTTGATAACTGAATGCAGCATTTTCGTAGTCAAACATCATTTCAAGAAGAAGAAACCAAAGATGCAATCAAACAAATGAAACTGGGGAAGCAGCTGGATTTGATAGTACATATCCTGAACTTTTAGCCCACTGTGGATCAGATACAGTAAGGGGGCTTACCAACTTCTTCTCAAATATCCTACAAACTGGAAACCTCCCACCGTTAATGAAGAAAACAAAAATATTAGCCGTATTGAAACTAAATAAGGACCCTACGAAAGTGGCAGATTATCGACCAATAGCACTTCTAAGTGTCACATACAGGGTTTGTCCGGAAAGTAATAGGACTGATTTTTTTCCGCCGCGATTGTACTTCAGAGCGTGCGCGTACCGACTGGATTCGGTAGAGGGGGTTCCTAGCTAACAATCGAGCGGCTGGTCAATTGTCTCCGAGCACCTGGAGAGTCAGGACAGGCATTTTCGCGCGACGTGTTTCTGTGAGTTGTGCAAGCCGAAAATGCAGCGTTCGTTAGAGCAGAGGTACGCGATTAAATTCTGTGTGAAACTCGGTAAATCTGCGACAGAGACGTTTGATATGATCAAGCAGGCTTACCCAGATGTTGCTTTAGCAAGAAGTGGTGTGTTTCGGTGGCACCAGGCCTTTTTGGAGGGCCGGGAAGAGGTCGCCGATGAAGACCGTGCTGGAAGACCTTCGACTTCGACAAACACCGACAATGTGACTCGTGTGCGCAAAGTTTTGAACACAGACCGTCGACTAAGTATTCGTTTAATTGCCCAGATGTTAAATTTACCAAAATCTGTGGTTCATGACATTGTGACGGAGCATTTGAACATGCGCAAGGTGTGCGCGAAGATGGTCCCAAAAGTGCTCACTGACGACCAGAAATTGCGGCGAGTGGAAATGTGCCAAGAAAATTTGAACATGTGTGAAAGTGACCCCCAATTTTTGAATAACGTAATCACAGGTGACGAATCATGGATCTTTGAGTATGATCCCGAGACAAAGAGGCAATCTTCCGAGTGGCACACGCCGGCGTCTCCTCGCCCAAAAAAGGGAAGAATGAGCAAATCCAAAGTGAAAACGATGCTCATTGTCTTTTTTGACATCAAAGGCATCGTCCACCATGAATTTGTTCCTCCTGGACAAACCGTCAACGCCAAGTTTTATGTGGAAGTGCTCAAGAGACTCAAACGAAGGGTCAATCGGGTCCGACAAGACATCGCAGCCGACTGGAAGTTGCACCACGACAACGCCCCGGCTCACACCGCCTTTCTTGTGAACAGCTACCTGACTAAGGCCGGCATTCCAACGCTTCCGCAGCCGCCCTACAGCCCAGATGTGGCTCCCCCGGACTTTTTTTTGTTTCCTCGCCTGAAAAGGCCGATGAAAGGCAAGCATTTTGAGACGACAGAGGGGATCCAAGCAGCATGCACCGCGGCTCTCAAGGCTATTCCGGAGAATGCCTTCCGTGACGCCTTCAATGCTTGGAAATCGCGTTGGCAGCGCTGCATCGACGCAGAAGGAGCCTATTTTGAAAGTTTCTAAAGAATTGTAACGATTGGCTCAATAAATTTTTTTAAATTGACTCAGTCCTATTACTTTCCGGACAAACCCTGTACAAACTCCTTGAGCGCCTGATCTACAATAGAATTTCTGAAGTGATCAATAACATTCCCATAGAACAAACAGGATTTAGGCCATGGAGAAGTTGTAATGATCAGGTTTTCACTCTCACCTCTCATATTGAAAATGGGTTTGAGAAGAAATCGGCAAGTGTGGCTGCCTTTTTGGATCTGTCAGCTGCCTATGACACTGTTTGGCGAGAAGGACTTCTTCTGAAATTTGCAAGTATTATCCCATGTCAAAAACTTACGGAACTACTTAACATGTTGAGCAATAGATACTTTCAGATATATGCTGATAATGACAGAAGCAAAATATTTATACTAAATGATGGTTTACCCCAAGGGTCTGTTTTAGCAGCCCTCCTATTCAATTTGTATACTCATGATTTACCGGAAACGTCTTCAAGAAAATTTACTTACGCTGATGACATTTGTTTGGTGAACCAGAACCCAAACTTCTCTGATGCAGAAACAACTTTATCAGCTGATCTGGAAAAGTTAGATGACTACTACAAGAAATGGTGCCTCCATCTAAATCCTCAGAAACAATGCTACAATCATCGAGAACTGAATCTCAAGAATCTCAATCCGCTTGTGAGAAGCCATCACACTGTTCAGCTAATTTACAAAACAAGTTAAATTATGAAAGTACTAATATATGTTATTTTCTAAAAAAAAAAAAAAAAAAAAAAACTTACCTTTCATTTTTATCAACACTGACTGAGTAGTGTCTCTTAATATTTTTCACATGTGTGTGTATTCCACATACACTGCCACCACAAGAAGTGTGCTCCCTAACTTAAGTTGCCAGACCAGACTCTCTCCTTGTTGTAGTAGCAAGCAACATTGTGCCACAAATAAAAACCTACAATTTAAGTTCTAGCTAGTCCGTTTACCAATAATAGGCTGAAAATATTGTTTATGTGCTGGTTTATTTAACTGTGTTTTGTTTCATTCATGCTGTCTGCTAATACGTCTCTACTCAAAACTACATTTTTTCGAATAATTAATGTTTAAATTTACAGTATTTTGTCCTTTCAAAACATTTTGCATGTATTTGCCTTAGTGTAGTTTTTATTTTCACAGTATTTATGTGGTATTGAATTGCATGTGATGCTAATAATTGTTGTGTCTATAATCAAATAACTTCTCACAGGCTATGACACGATACCAGTAGATTCGATTCAAGGACTTGACATAAATTCACACACTGGTGCTGGTGGAGGCGGTGGCGGTAGTGGCTCCAACTATGGTCCCATGGACACCATGGACGTACCGGGAGCAGAATCTGCTGATCTCAATTTTGATCACTTAGAAGAATTACCTCAACCTCCACAAGATAACAATCAAGTTGCAGCATGGTATGATACTGACTTGTAATACTGAAGTGTTGTGACACCTAGCAAAACAGCTAATTTATCCATTTGTGAAGACATGAGTGACAGTTTTTGCATTTCAGAATATCATTCTGCATTAGAAAATGGTTGTAGTACTCTCATAATATAGATGATACAAATATTTTCAGGCTTATTAATTTACCATTCCCTTTTTTTTAATATGAGTGAAAGTATGTTTCTTTTAATTACTCAAATAAGATGACTATTCTCTTTATGAATTTTAATTTTGAGACTTATTTGATTTGCATGAACAATTGTATGTCATGAAGGAGTGTGTTATTTGAATATGTATATCTGTAAATGAAGAATTACATCAGCGTGAAAGTCCTCAATTCACTTTTTTTGTTTTTATGATAGTCATTCATCAATTAGCTATTGTTATTTGATACTGCACATTGTATTGTTAGTTACTGCTGATATTAAGCTGATAAAATTGTGTGTAATAACAATAATCATATATTTATGTCTGTGTAGTGAAGGATGCTGTATAATCTTGAGTAATTTAGTAATGTAATTCTAAGTGTTGTATGGTTCTGAACAGTCCATTTGCTTTCTTGTTTAAGATGAAAAGTAACTTGGATATTCATTAATCATATGTAGGGACCATATATTTTCCCCCTCCTTACATTTATCAAAATCTTAATAAAGTTTTAATGTATGTTATTTTGTCAGATTCATTCGAAAAACAATTTTATATGTCAGTTTAATTGATTTTCTTTAGCTAACTGATTCAAATGACTTTAATTGCTTTTTTATCCATGTTTATAGATCTTGTGTTGGAAAGTTTTGTATTATATCTGACAGTATGAGACTTAGTTTATGTTCCTCCATTTTTTTTTAAAAAAAAAATCATTGTTAATTTTGAGTTGAAGTGGTCAGTAATACAATATATACAGATATTTGAACATTTTCATTTGCTGTTGTGCAGTTCTTCACTCCAAAGCGATACTTGAATTACTGTTTTATTCTTATTCCTTACTAGATACCATTTCCTTCAGTGTTCATAGTGAATAGCTTCATTATTTAATCTGAAATTGTGGTACAGGAATGCATGTCTGGAGATGCTGTGTGGTGTAGTATTATCACTGATATACTCACATTTAGCTACATTTTGTTACTCTTGATAACGCACTATAGCGGTTTATAATAGAAATTGTCAAAATTTTCAGGAGCACATTTTTGTCTTCTAGTTTGAGACGGCAGCTTTTATTAAACTAACATAGATGACTAGTCATAATCCTACCTCCTGTGGAAACAATTATTGAATTAAGAGCAAAATCTAATTACTTCATATTTGTTGAGATCATTCTTATTGTTTCTTTTGGCCACCAAAGCAACGGCATTTAAAAGTATCATATTTTTAATGTAAACCTTTTATGTACCACATTCTTAACTCTTCCCTTATAAGATAAATGTTTATATGTTTACATAATTTGCAGTACATATAAAGTAATTGTACTCTTTCATAGACGAATAATAAATAAATAATATAAATATCAATTTGCTATCAATTTTTTACCAAGGGTTTGTATTCAGTATTTTACCTCCAGTCCCCCCTAGCAATTTATCTTGAGCAGTTAGTTTAAAAAGTACTTTTTACATTGGAATTTATTAAGTCAGTTGAATTTTTCGACACTAACTTTTCTCATTGAAGCATATGGATTCTCGGTCAATTTACTGTGGGTACATGAATTTTGAATGCTTGCAGGAACCTTATTGATTGAAAATCAGCCTGAGCACAATGAAAGGACATTAAATTTTTGTATGCCACTGACTGAAAAGGTTGGTAAAATGTGCAGCAGATTTTGAGTTGCGAGGAGTAGTCTTGGAACACCTTGCCAGAGATATTGGATCCTGAGTAGTTGGGAAAAGAGGAGGAGAGTGTAAAAAAAGTATTAAAAATGACCATTTCATTACATTTGATGCCCTCTTAACAGTGGCGTAGCTTTTTTTTTAAAAAAAAAAACTCTTTTTGAGGTTTGCTGGCAGGGCTCCATGAAAACCGAGCATGGTGGTGTAACGGTTAGCGTTCTGGCCTCGCATTCGGGAGGATTGCGGTTCGAATCCCCGTCCGGGCATTCTTTAAACTTTCCAGTTCAAATCCTTAAGGTACAAGGATCAAACAATTGCAATCTTTGATAGTTTTAATTTTTTAATAAAACCACTAGTAGGGCAAGAACTAAATTTGATGTGGTCAACGTAAGTTTTGTTAGGCCAACTGGTGATGCAACAGGGCAGAACTTTTTTATAGTAATAAAAATTCAATTGTCTTTACTGTAGCTAACATTAATTCTTTACCATAAGGTATTAACTAATAAACAGGAATTTCCTACTCTTAGCATCACTTAACTCCGTAATCCTGCTTAGATTCTACATCTGTTCAACTGATAATAATGCCAAAGCTGAAAGTCTATGCTGACCCATTAAACATAGTAAACAATTTTTTTATTAATTTTAATTTTCAATAGCTCCATTCAGTGGAGGATGTACTTTCTGATCGTTGCGGGCTCCATGCTCTATCTCAAGAAGGGTTAACTCTGAAATATTGCCTATGACGAAACTTGTACAGAATTTTATGATACACAACTTTTCTAATAACTCAAAAAATATTTAGTTTTGGGCAGGGTTGCCCCACAAAAAAAATATTATTGAGACAGGAAATTGATTACAATCAAACACGACAACTCGCGTTCTGAAGATATATTGTAAGGCATGAGTAATATAATCAGTTTGGTACACGGCCGGTCTGCATGGTGTTCCGGGAAAGCACTTCCGCGACACTACCTAGACAACTGTGAGCGCGACGACTGCTGGACGGCGTGTGCTGTCGGATGAACACGCGCTGAGCTGTGGCGGCCCCTGCAAGTGTGTGCGAGATGTCGCCACAGAGTAAAGGAAGCGAGATAACCTTTATGACCTTGAATATCTTGACTAGCGTACACGAGATTCTATGACCCTTTTGAGCCAACTTATAAAATGTCAAAACAAAGGTTTGTGAAAATTTTCAGCTTGTTATCTTTAATTCCGAGGTTTGCCCCTTTTTTCACCTTATTTGACTGGGACATGGGACAACGAAACATGCTTGATCAGCATGCTTAACACTGATCGTTGTGTATGAATCAAAGAGGGTATTATGAGATAGCTCATACCCACATTATTTTGATCGAAGTAAAAAAGAAGATACGTGGTATGAAATTCAGCGAGGTATTAAACTTTGATATTGATCAACGTCTACATCCGTATTCTGCAATTCACAAATATTGTGAGTGGCAGAGGGTGCTTTGCAACACGATTAAGTATGGGCATTCCAATCCCCAATAGCAGGAGGAAAGAAAGACAATATATTAGCATCAGTGCAGTATCTTATTCCTCTAATGTAATCACTCCTGCATTCCAACCTAAATAGTTTGGTGAACGAAGTGTTACATCGCACTCATAAATGAAAGAAGAAATACGCATATTGAGCCAGTAAATTCAAACGAAACCGACGTCACCTGTCTGCCAGACAATCCCAGTGCATTCTATGTATAAATTCTGTGACACTATCGTAAGGGCTGTGACAAGCACTTACAAATCGAGCGGGTCTTCTCTGTACTTTTTCTACTGTGTCAATCAATCCATTGCGATAAGGATCCCAAATTCCGTAACAGTAATCCAAATGTGGACGCATAAGAGTATTTTTTTTCTTCTTTTACGCTATTTCATTTGTATAAGCGTTACGGTTTATCAAAATACGACCAGTTAATCGTAATTTAAAATTAGCTATACATATTTTGGAGTTATGCTGTCACTGATCAAGGAAAATGGAGAATTATTGGAAACTACCATAGAGAAAGCAGAAATTTTGAATAATATATTTAAAAAAGCTTTCACAACAGAAAACTCGGAGGAGATTCCGATATTTAAAAAACGTACCAACAAAATTATGAAAGATCTCGTCCTTGATAGGGAATAACTAAACTGCTTATGAGTGTAAAAACCAATAAGGCTCCCAGATCGGGCGGTATTCCTACCAGGTTCTACTCTAGGAACGCAAATGAAATTGCGCCGTATTTGATGAAATTATACACAGCTTCCTTGTATCAAGGAAAAATACCAGCTAAATGGCAAACAGCCATCGTACGTCCAGTGTTTAAAAATGGGAATGTTAATGATCCTCAAAATTTATAGGGCGATCTCGTTAACCTCAATATTTTGTAGAATTTTAGAACACATCTATTCTAATGTCGTGCAGTTTTTGGATGAAGGTGAGCTTTTAAACCCAAATCAACATGGATTCCGTTAAGGCCGATGCAGCGAAACTACTTGAGTAGGTAGATAAGGATGGAGCAAGGAATTTTCCGGTTTTCCCCAGGCTCAGCCAATGGGAAGCGTTGGTGGGCTTTTGAATCAGAGTGCAGGTGGGCGTGGCAGGCCCCGGCGCGCCGCGAGATGGCAGCACCGGACAACGGTAACCTCAGTCTGTGCATGACGTCATAGCCCCGATACCTAATGCATAAATGCCATCACACCAGTCGACACTCGTCAAGTGCAGTTCACTATGGCTAGTGAGATTCTCCTGTTTTCAACATGCTACAAGTTAAACAGCAGTGACACCAAGCGGCTCACCGCCGGTTTGTCACCTAAATTGGAATGTAATCCAGTAGTTGTACTCGAATAAGTTGGGTACAATAAAGTCACGCTCACGCATGAAGAGTGGGATGTACTGAGACAGCTGGTCTATATAATTGGTGGCTTTTTCAACAACACTGAGCATCTGCAAACGAGTGTCTCAATCGGCAACCACGTCATCTCGTCCCGAGCAGTGGCTGGAGCGAAAACTATATGGTTTTAAAACAATGCTGTGCCTGCCTATGGTGTGTTTCTTGGGGAATCAACTTGGAGCAACATGGTCGACGCCATGCCAGCAGTGACCAGCGCCATCAACACCATGAAGCCCTGGAGTTACCAAGTACTACAACGATTTTGTGAATATGTTATCAGTGAAAGCGATTCATGACTACCCCCGTTCTCTGCAAGGTCTTATAGATTTGCATTTTGATAATGTACATGTCAATAAAATGTCATACAGCCCCACTTCAACACTAGTCTATGAACATTTAAAGTTAGAAATCAAGGCATATAAAAAATGTTAGTGTATGATGATGTTAAGCGCAAAGTTGAACAAGATATAAAAAGAACTGATGTATTTAACAGAATTGTAAGCGGAAGTGGTGAAGAGGTATTCGGTAATAATTAGTGACGCCAGCCATCCCTCAGTCTGCTACGATGTGTCGCCAACAGCTCTACAGTTGACTTTGTGCAACTAAAAAATTTGATTGTAAGCAGGGAGTTTTATTGTGAGTAAAAATTTCGCCCACCAATTGGCGATTAAAAATACATTTTCAATTGCACACATATTATTACAAAATATATATGTAAGTTACAAAGTTTTCTCAAATTATTTTTCTTGACTTCACGCAATGGCGGACATCCTAAATCTTCAATGTTGTAGCATACTTTCTTCCTGAAAATTTTCTGCAGCCATCTTGCCTTCTCCCATCCTTTAACGTAAATGATTGAATCATCCTTATTGGTTATTGCATGTAGTATAGAGCACATCCTGCTGAAGGAAACACCATCAGAATTCCAAGGTATTCCATGGTAATTATGTGTAAGCCATCTAACTTCTGGCTCATTACCTCCACACTATGACCGAGCGTGGCGGTGTAACGGATAGCGTTCTCGCCTCGCATTCGGGAGGACGGCGGTTCGATCCCCGTCCGGGCATCCAGATTTGGGTTTTCCATGGTTTCCCAAATCACTCCAGGCAAATGCCGGGATGCTTCCTTCAAAAGGCCATGGCCGAATTCCTTCCCATTCCTTGCCCCCCATCCTTTCCCGTCCCTAAAGACCTCGCTGTTGAGAGACGTAAATACAATAAAAAAATAAAAAAAAAATCCACACTATGGTGACGATACAGTGTGTAGCGATAATTTTGTCTGAGCGCACTATGCATACAGCAACTTCTTTGAAAATAAACCCACCATCTTTTTTCGTGAAGCCATGTGTGTCCAGGAAGATGGTCGGCATGGCAATGGTTGGTAGGACTGTGTGCTACTTGGTTTTATGTCAGCTTACACACAACACCAGTTAGAGGTACATATTCTACTACACGATCGTGCAAGATCAGACAGTATGCAGCGGTGTAGGCAGGAAAATTATCACTGCTATCAAACTCCATACGAATGTCTAAAAGCCCTGTTTTAACATACTCATTTTGATGTGAACAGTCTATTACGACGATAGGGGCAGCTTCTACAAAGTCTTCACGTTTTAGTAACGGCGAAGGAAGGTCTCGCTCCTAGTAAGACTGTTGGAATCTTGCATACAACACTGTGGTTCGGTTTTTCTTAAAGTCTAGATTCATGTTCTCATATGGATACGCCACATCATTTAGGAACACTTTGGCATTGGTGAGATTGAAGTCGTCAAAGATGGCTGCACTGAATTCCGTTTCCTTTTTGTTTGTTTGTAATCCCAGAACCACGAACCTAGGTTTCTCCAGTTGCGTTGATGTTTTCAAAGACCAAATTTGAGTCTTACTGATTGGAAGCAACGGGTACTCCAGCAGATCCCAACTTCTGAAATTAATGCGAAGTGGTTTCCCACTGTCAACCATCTTGAACAACGCTAGTTTTTCTCTTTCAACTACTTGCAAATGAGGCATCACCTATGCCAGTTTGCTGATGGTGAATTTACTTTCCTGAGGATTTGGATTGGTTTGCACATATGAATTTGTATAGTACCTAGCTCGAATCAGTATTAGTTCTTGTTTTACATTTGCAAGTATCTTTTTAAAGTCTTCGCAAAACCCCAAGAGCATACTCAACGGTATACATACATCAAAGTAACCATTTCCAGGAGCGTGTTGAACCCATCCTGCATTGATCAACACACCCATTTTTGGGGGGCTTGCAGAAATAAGCTTTTTCAATGTGCTTGTGATACCAACGTTTCTATTTCGGTCAATTTCTGTTCCATTAAGTTCATATCGAATTTCCTCAAACAGAAAAGCGAATGCATTGGATGTGATAAGTGCCTTTGTTACTGCTCCATCTGATTTCATGAATCTTCCTTCAATATGCAAGTAGCTTTCCCATGGTAGTGTATGTGTATCTTGGTTTTGAATCGGTATACAAATTTCATCATTGTTATTAAATGTGGCTGGCATATGCGGCTGGTGACTCAAATATTGTTTGCGCATCACCGCTTCATCAAACTCCACACGGGAAGTTATGTCTAACACCTCATCCATGACTTTTAACTGAATAGCCTAACGACTGTAGGAAGAGCACGTTTTCAGTTGTTAATCGCTTCACTGTCGGTTCACCACTGACAGCTTTGTGATGTTGACGCTTCTTGTTATAACGAGCACCCATTATTCTTGATATGCAGTCTAAGGGTAACGGTTTCGCCTCTAAAATCCACTAAATTACCGTCTTGATCGACAACTCTAACATTGATGTTTCTGAGAGTTTATAGTGTGATGGGCAGATAAATGACATTAGCGGGTACTTCCACAATCTTGTACCCTGGTGGAACTGTTGGAAAAACTCGTGTAGTGTATGGCCAAGCTTATCGTTGTCGTAATTTCCTGTACATATGCTGCACTCTATTCTTATTGCGTTAATTTTGAAGATCTGCACAGTGTAGTCTGATGTATGAAATCCAGGCTTTAACACACGTTTCGAAAATCCGAGCAGGGATCCAATTGTGCTTGGTTTAGCGAAGTCAATTTCCACAGATGTTTCAATCTCACACTTGAGTGAATTGTTGTTTGCACGAATTACTAGCTTTTCGTTTTTAGTACGCCGAACCAAATAATTTAACAAATCGTCAGTATCGTAAGATCCTGTGAGTATGTCAATCACTTTATTCTTCGAGTAATGAAATTGACAATTTGTTTTGTCTATATTCGGAATCGAATTGTAAGTCTGAAAATCAACCAAGCCGACTGTGTATTCACCTTGGCTCAAATCTATCGGTGGAAAGTAATCAGCCCAAGACTGAACTGTTGCCCGACACAGACATGTGTTTCTTTGACCAAGGTTCGTTCAAGACTGATGTAATACATTTTCTACAGGAATTTTAAACACAAATGACCACATACATGTGTGTCAAATTTTTGGTGCCGTTGCACATTGTAAAGTATTCTGTTCCCTGCAAAGTACCGCTGTAACTCCAATGGAGGAGGCAAGTCATCGAAACTGTCAAAATACTTAACTATACCGTCTTTGTACTTCGTAAGCATCCCAATGTGTTCCAGCATTATCAGCACTGTCCAAGTTCACGACACCACATTAACGTTTACGAATTTTGTGAGGTAGTGTATCACGCATGAAAACACCTCGAAATATAGTATAGTATAGTATGTTTACATATGTCATCGTCTGTCAATGGTTTAGCCGACTTTTTTTTTTAATCCAGACCCTTCTTTCCTGTATGGTTTGAAATATAAACCTTTACCCCTCATTCCAATTGTCTCCATCGTTTCGTTTTGTCGTTTCTCCTCAGACAACTGCTTATTCGCCTCTTTTGCTGCTTTGACAGCCTTGACGACATTTGCAACCCCACCTGCCAAAGCACCAGCTGCTGACAAGCCAGCAAATAATGGTATTAATGGATGAATACCACCCTTTTTCTTAACACCACCACCAAACTTTAACTTGGCACGCATGGCTCTGTTAACCACAAATGCAGCTGCATGTTCACCAAACTTTGCATCCTTAGCCTTAATTCTTTCTGCTGCCTTCTCTGCGAGTGCACGATCTGCTTCAGCTCTATCTGCCCCCTGTGCATAAGCAATGTCGTGTTCCCTGCAGGCTGCATCTAGTGGGTTGATACCCTTCTGCCCAAGAGCCAACCGTTTTTCCAGTTTAGTACCGGGACCACAAAACTAGTATGTAGGTATATGTGCCTCAAAAGGCATCTTGTCGATGAGCTTGTTTAAAAAGCCACGACCTCTCTTCTTCTTCCTCGTAGAGGCATTGTTACCGACTGACTAACTTTACATGTTCGCGTGGCTATATATAGCCACAGTAACAACCAATCCTTGTCAATATGAAGTTCGTCAAACAGAGAGACTCATTGCCCGTGAGTATTGTCGACAACAATACTAGGTGGAAGAACGGACCTCTTTTCCCTGAGACAGTGAGGGCAATAGTGTGTGGTCCATCAAATTGTGGGAAAACCAATCTCGTGCTGTCCCTGCTGGAACACCCAAATTGGACTTAGATTTGTAAATGTATACGTGTTTTCCAAGTCGTTGTACCAGCCAAAGTATCAATTACTAGGGAAAATATTAGAACCCATTAAAGAAATTCAGTATTTGACATTTAGCGATAATCAAAGTGTAACTCCTCCAAGTGAAGCTCTACCTAATTCTGTGTTGTTGTTTGACGATGTTTCGTGTGAGAAACAGAATAATATACGAGATTACTTTTGCATGGGCAGGCACAGATCCTTAGATTATTTTTACTTGTGTCAGACATATAGCCGTATACCGAAACAGTTGGTTAGAGACAATGCTAACTTGATCGTGCTCTTTAAACAGGACGATTTGAATCTAAAACACATTTACAACGATCACGTCAACACCGATATGACGTTCAAGGAGTTTAAGAACCTATGTGGGTACCGCTGGAATGAGCGTAAACACGGATTTTTGGTTATTGACAAAGACTGCGACATGTATCATGGAAGATTTGATTCATTTTTGTATAAATAGCCGAACACCCTATGTACTGGTATCATTAGAAGCAGGGACAAGTTTGGGAGAACTTCAGTGACTCAGAATAACAGAGTGTTGGTGTACCCACAGCAGAACATTCTTCTTACGAATGATGGTAATTTGGATTTCCAGGGTAAAGTACTCAAACGTGTATCCAATCCCATCAAAGAAGACGATGCTGCAAATAAGCGATTCATTCAATCCATAAACCGGGATGCCATTGTTAAATCCTTGCGTATGATAGTCGAAATGGAGAAGAAACTTTCATACTCGGATGAAAAATTTCGCTTAAACCAGGATTTATTTTCCTTACTGAATGAATTAAAATCAGCAAGTGGTACCTATTACCCTCACATGTGAAGTTATCGATGAGGCATATGTATTAGAAGGAGGGTACAATTATTATGAAATTCCAACTGATGGAACAATCGTTTCCATGACTGTACCAAAAGGCATACTTGCTAAACTTAACTCACGTGAACATAATAAAGATGTACCACTCAATGTAAAACAACACGATAAACTTAGTTTGCATGTTAAAACATCCGACTGCCATGTATTAGCCGAACTCAGAAAGCTGCAACCTGTCAATCTCAATGTGAATGTATTTTTCAAATATAAAATAGTACAGTAAACACACACAAGCTTCATTCGGTGCGTAAACATGGATGCAACAACAACAACCAAACGTGGTATCATAAAGGCCCGCAATGCAATTCGACGCAATTTACTCGAGCTGAAGACGGGTCAGATTGACTCTGAGAGATTCTTCAAGGAATCATTAAGACCCATGACAGATACTATGGAAAGAGTTTTCTTACCTCAGCGACATATACAGCAGCAGTCTCCTCTCGATCAAAGATTTCTTGAAGTCACTAAGTCTAAGTGAGCGAGATTATGATTCAGTGTATGGTGTTCAAAAGAAAAATGCTTCACTAATTATTGGGAACGCACCTGTTACTATTGATAAAAATGTTATTTTAATCGATGGTAGTGAAGAGGGCTAATGGAATTGTTTTTGAAAAACCCAAAACAGTATATTGCCAAGGACTTGAAAAGCTATTCTGAAATATTAAACAACATGAGTACTCACAGAGAAAATTTTAGTCCATCGGGCAAAGTTTTGAAGTTACCTGGGAGTATTAAGTATAAAACCATAATCACTAAACTTTTAAACCAATCTGGTTCTGGTCTTCCTATGAAGGAATATGTGTACTGGGCCGATCCCAATGAACTCATTGAAAGATTGCAGTTACTTACCTCATCGAAATCTGCAGGATATACAGCACACTCCAACGAAATTTTATCTGTAGTTAAAGAACTTCGTAAAAGATACATCATATTGTAACATGGATCAAGTTGTGGCAGAACTCCATAGACCAGCAAGAAGAAATTTCCCAAGACGTCACGTAGACATCAAAGGACTCGATGCTCTGTGGCAAGCTGATATAGTGGAAATAATCCCATACTCTCGTAAAAACAGTGGCTGCAAATATATACTGATGGTGAGTGATACTTATTCAAAGTTTGCATGGGCTCTACCTCTCAAGAACAAGACAGCTAGTGTGGCTGCTGATGCTATGAAGAGAATCCTAAGTGGAGGTCTTGTTCCTAAAAACTTACAGACTGACAACGGAATAGAGTTTTACATTTCAAAGTTCAAGAAATTCGTGACTAGATATGGTATTAATCACTACTCAACATACACCCATCTTAAAGCATCAATAGTTGAACATCTAAACAGAACTATTAAGAATGCAATGTGGCAAGAATTTAGCAGGCGTGGTTCACATCGGTGGATTGAAATTCTGACTCAGTTAATGTCAAATTATAACAACAAATGGCACAGCACAATTAAAATGAAACCCTGTGATGTAAAGGACAACTCTCTACTTTCAACAGTGTACTTCCGTGTTAAGACTACCAATTCAAAGTTGGTGACCATGTCAGGATCAGTAGGTTTAAAGGAAAGTTTGAGAAAGGTTATCTACCAAACTGGTCAACTGAAGTGTTTACCATTAGAAAAGTTAAATTTTCAAATCCTGTAACTTATTTACTGTAAAGATTATCAGGGTTAAGATATTGCAGGAGAATTTTACCAGCAAGAATTACAATTAACAAAACATTCAAGTACATTTCTTGTTGAACGAGTGATAAGGAAAAGGAAGAATATGGCATTAGTGAAGTGGTTAGGTTTTGATAAATCACATAACACATGTATAAATGTAAAAGATTTATTTAAATTATAAAGTATCTTTTGATCAATAAAAAATAGTAAACATATGTTTGGTTTTATTTCACACATTCATAAAGATATAATAGCATTTTTTTCATATTTATAAATCAGTGCATTGCTTATACATTTGATTGACACTGATATTTGTTACCTAATACTAAGTTACAGTGCACTAGCAAACCCCAACAACTATTTTATGATTGACAATTTACCAAAAACTTACTCTGGCACAAATAAAGACTGTCGCAGATAGTCAAAACTTATGTGGGTGCAACTATTTACAATTAATGACTGTCATAGATGACCAAAAACTATTGCTGTCACATATACTTACAAGTAAAAACTTATGCTGGTACAACTATTTACAATTAATGATATTCACAGATGACCAAAACTTATGCTGCCACAAATTTTTACAAGTAAAGACTGTCAGAATTATTTACAGCCCACCCTCCGGTGCACTGTAAAATATACACAGGATAAACGCTATATTTATTCTTCATTCACACTTATTTTACAAACTAATTCACTCTCTGGTACAGACTTGTGACCCCAAGGTAGGGTCCCAATCCCGTCGGGGTAAATGTAGCGTTTATCATCCAATCTAGACAGACCCAGCTAGGATACTTCAACAGTTGTTACTCTATGGAGATTTGATGCAAATCGGAGTTGTGTGTGGTGCTTCTCTGTGGCGCCATGTAAACAGTCAATGTAATCTTGTATTGTAAGTAACTGTGCACCCCAGACCCTTGGCCCGTCTTGAGGTCTGGTTAGATTCTAGTTGGAATGAACACATTTTCGACCTTAGACCCGCAAACTCCACAATTAGGGAACCATTCGCCTCATCTTTCATAACTCCAACAACCTTTTCGTTATAGGGTTCCATATTGAAACGATTGTTGGGTTTATATCCAGACGTGTCAAATTCGTCCCTGTTGCGTTGCATTACTTCATATGGATCACAGCCATTCACCAAATAGATGAAACTGTCTGTGTCCATATAAAGTAATTTCAGGCGTATAAACTGCGGAATAGCGAATTCATAGTGAAATCGATACATCCGCAGTTTAGACATATCGAGAATGCACATCCCGACGTAGACCAGCTTGTTGAAAAGTAACTTCACTTTCGACATCTCCAGAGCCATAAAGTCTTTCTCGAAAATAGTCATTCGTTTAAAGTGTGGTGAAGCCACATGCTTGCGGGCACCGCGGCGGCCCACCCAACCTGTACACAATTTCACGTCGTGGTGTTTTCTAAGGTTCTCCATTGATTTGTTGAAAATTGAATTATTCATTAATTTGAAAAAGTCTCTCTCAAATTCTGATTTTGCCGACTGACGAGAACACGTGTTGAGAGAGATATATTCTTTCAACCACGGTGACTGGTTGAAAGATATTATTCGATGAACCATACCCAACTTCATCCCCAACCCTACACATTGCTGGAGGACTCGGTATTAGAGAACATACCGAACCTTATCCTCCAACGTAGTCTTCAGCTTGGGGTTAGTAGATCCAGGGGCAGCTTTGTGGTCTGGACATGGCGGTAGGTCTGCTAGAAAGTCGTGTATATCTTGGGGAATCGTCAAGTCTACCTCTAAAACAAAACCCCTAGGTGAGTCGGCTGCTACGCTCATGATGTCTATGCCTGCAATCTGCTCGGCCCATAACCATTGAAACCCTCCAGAGGGTAGATACTCCGACATGGCCCAGCTGTACAAATTGTTTACATCAAAGTACATGATGAAATTTTTAGGTGAGTTGTGGTTGTACTCCGCCATGTACCGGTTATTTGCCTTGGCATACCTATGGACGCACTGGCAAATACCACCACGAGTTCCACGTTCGAAAAAGAGAAGCATGTCAACATCTGTCAGAAGATCCAGCTCGACACGCGTTCTCTTTAACATAGCCTGCCAAGAAAGGCCTGGAGCTGTGTAATAGTGGGTGGGGTCCAGGGTGTACATCTCCAAACATACACTCCTAATTTTTTCAAACAGATCTGCAAGTAGCCTTACATCTGTCCCCATGTACAGACTTCCATATTCTTCCAAGAATTGATCTTGAAAATCCGCCACACTTGTGTCGCGTGCTCGTAATCTTCATCAGAAATTTCTGACTCCGACAACGAACTATAAAATTTAGACTTTGGAGGGAGCGTGGCCTCTTTGAGCTTGTCTATTGAATCCAAATATTCGTAAGGGAAGACTCCTTTTCGCTTAACTAGTTGAAACTTCTCAGGGTCCATGAAATACGCACTGGTAATGTACATGAAACGGTCCACAAGGGTTCCAACCAGTTTATCTAACGAGGACTGCATGACACGGTACGAGTCCAGGAACCGCAATTTAATTGATGTACCGTTAATCTTTTTCGAAAACGAAATGTAACGTTCAGTGTTGATGTGTAGGACATCCATCCCATCATAATCGAGGTATGCTAAAGCCTTAACAATAAAGCGCGCATCATACCCAGACAAATTATGGAAAAAATGGGTATGCACCTTTGATTTTTGTACTGTAAATTACAGTTACTGTGTGCAGTCCTTCTGAATGCAGCCTGTGATGTGACAATGATCGCGAACCATAACGGCCTCCGGTGCAAAGCCATCACCACAGATGTGGCATACCTTAGCACTGGTAAATCGTGCTTCCTCATCAGCTGACATTACAAGAGTTATGGCCGCCTTGTAAATTCCATCAACTTCATGGGCCAGTTGAACGAGTTGTTCCACCAGCCACGCCTCAGGGTTTTCTCGCAGGATTGAGTCGAATCTGTTCAGCTGAGGCTCGTATGCGCAAACGACCTGGTATGCCGCGGAAAAAGGGATGTGTTCCTGGACCTGTGGAGAAAGAGGTATTAGGGTCGGCTCTGCACGTATCAATGGGTTTCAACAAGCATTCAAAATCCGCGTAAACGACGAAAGGTGCACGCTGTTGGTACACAAAATCCTTAAACATTAAGGCTTTCTCTTCATCGTCGGGTAGGTCGACTCTTACAGCGCTCACTATTGCGCAATCAATCTCATGGCATTCCAAGAGATCTTTGCGACTGAAATGCTGCAGACATCTATCACATATGAAAATTGCGTTTGTATACCTAGTTATTGATGATCTAACTAACTTTGACAAGTTCTTGATCCAGCAGTAGTGAAACTTATCTTCACCCTCTGTAATCACAACATGTTGATATGGAAATCGCGTTTAACTGCAGCATGATGGAAGGGACCTACAACTCTATGTTTTCCATTTTCTGATTCCAAGCCATAGACATTGATCGAATAATCAGGATTTTGCCTCTCGAATTTAGAAATGTCTGACAAATCTACAGGGAATTCTATGCCTGCAAACTCTAAGTCGTACTAGGAACGTACTTTAGTATACCTGCTAACTAATTCCGCGCGAACTTTCACCTGTTCGCGAAATGCCAGGATCGTCCAAAGAAAACAACGATCATCTCTGTTTTTAAATTGATAATTGCTTTCTCAGATTTGATATCAGATGGCTATAAATGAAGAGCCCCTATACAGCGGTTCGAATTTAGTTACATGGATATCGATGGCATTAATTTGATCGAGGGTTTTACCACTACCCCGATTCTGGAATTTACTATATCTCTTCAAAATATCTTGATGCACATAGACATCATACCATTCTTCCAGGTGAGTGCTGAATGTAAGTTTTCGCATCTTTGGCATAAAACAAATACTGCTGATTGTAGCGACAATGTTCTTCTGAATTTGGAAAAGACCATCCAACCCCACCTGCCATTTTATAGCCGGTGATGAATGATTGTTAATAATCGCGGAAATTTGGTCATAACATTCTCTAATATAATTTTCTGGATCTTTAAAATTTTCTGAATTTATAACTTTTACATGGAGTAACCTATTCCCGAAAGCACTTGCCCTGATTGTTGGCTTCAAGCACGTAGCATCTGGCTTACCTTTTCCCCCACCCGCGTTAATGCCGGACCCGGTTGCTTGTGTGTTGGGTTGCCACTGGATCGATGGTTCTTCCGTCACTCAGAGTGCTTCTACTGGCGATAGAGTGGCTAGTTGATCATCATCAATTCTATCTGTCCACACACTGGGTTGGGTTAAGTCGACTGCTGGAATACCCCACAGTGTTTCCATGTCCGGCGGTTACATATAGCCATCTGCAAATAGACACAAAAAATCAGAATCATAGTTACAAGTATGGAAAACAAAGCAATCAATAAAATGAATACATTACCTGAAATTTTAATCCTTTTTGATGGACCGTCATCATGGGTTGCCATCCGTTTGTGTGTAGGTTGCACAACATCACTGGTAAAGTCAGCAGCATTCACATCTTCATCAGAGACATCTAAAACAAAATAAATAACGTAAGTCACATAGGCACTAAGCATTCACATGAAAAATTATTTAAGTAATAGCTACTTACTAGTAAAACAATCAATCAGTTCCTGAGTGGAGATCTCAGGCAATACACACACACTCAGATCTACAACGAACAAAAATATGTAAGTCACATAGGTACTAAGCATCCACATGAAAAATAATTAAACTCAAATAGACACAAAAAATTAGAATCATAGTTACAAGTATGAAAAAAAAAGCAATCAATAAAAGGAATGCATTACCTAACATTTTAATTCTTTTGATGGGCCGTCATCATTGGTTGCCATCCGTTTGTGTGTAGGTTGTACATTGATAAAGTTAACAGCATTATTATTGGCCATATTCACATCCTCAGGGGCATCTACAACAAAATAAATAATGTCAGTCACATAGACATTAAGAATTCACATGAAAAATAATTAAAGTATTAGCTACTTACTGGTAAGGCCAACAGCATTCACATCATCAGAGGCATCTGCAACAAAATAAATAATGTCAGTCACATACTATGTGCTAAGTATTCACATGAAAAATAATTTAAGTATTAAACACTTGCTAGTAGTAAAACAATCCATCAATTCCTCAGGAAAAGCACATTCACTCACGTCTACAACAAAATAAATAATGTCAATCACATAGGCACTAAGCATTCATGTGAAAAAAATTATTTAAAGTATTAGCTACTTACTAGTAAGGTCACGAACATTATCGCTACCCATATTGTGTCCATTCACATCTGCAACAAAATAAAAATGTCAAGTCACATAGGCATTCACATGGAACATAATTAATGCACATCATCATCTGAAACAAAGTGAATAAAAAATAATCTGTAGCATAAAATTATGTTAATCACTTACCACCTTCAAGATTGTATCGCACCTCAAGGTCGGTCATGGTTACCGAGCGTGAGTCTACAATAGAAAAAAATAATTAGCAATATCAAAACGAGTAAATTTATCAGCAACAAAAAATAAAATATAATAAAACTTACCAGCATGAAATCCAACACTGATTTGTTGCGAGATGTCAATAAGACCTGTAAAATAAAATTAAAATCAAACTTATTTATAGTAATAATTATAATAACAGAAAATTAACTTACCGTTTACGAAATACTGATCGACGTCTTCAGCAGTCAGTACTGGAAAAAAAACCTAAAGCATGATCCTTGTTGTTCACTCCGCAAGATACTGATGAGCAATGAGGATGAGAAGAAGGTTGGCACAGAATTTATACTCTGTCACGTACGGTAAATTGTCTTGTGGAGAGTAGTCGAGGTCATCCACATTAGGAATAGCGTCTAATGGAAACCGTTGTTCTCCCCGCGGCGGTGCTGAGTGTGTGCTGCCTTCGCGCTGGGAATAACTCTCAGCGCCGCGTCAGCCACGCCGAGTAACGGTTCACCCAGAAATAGCGATGCGTCGCGACCTAATTACTAGACAGACTGAGGTTAGCACTGTCCGCTGCTGCCATCTCGCGGCCGAGCTCCTAGGTAAGCGTCACGCACAGACTGAGATTAGCGGTGTCCGATGCTGCCATTTCGCGGCGCGCCGGGGTCTGGCCACGCCCACCTGCACTCTGATTGGCTGATTCAAAAGCCCGCCAACGCTTCCCATTGCCTGAGCCTGGGGAAAACCGGAAAATTCCTTGCTCCATCCTCATCTACCTACTAACTTGCACTTTTAATTCACGACTTGCGCCGTATTGTAAATGAGCAATCCCAAGTTAACTTACTTTAGTTCTATTAGATTTTAGAAGAGCTTTCGATACTGTGCCTCACACTAGGTTACTTAGCAAACTACGTGGTTTTTAACATATTTAAGCAAATATGCGACAGGGTTGCAGACTTTCTGAATTGCAGAATTCAGTGTGGAATTCTCGATGGTGAGGGTTCATCACTTACTGAAGTGAGGTCCGGGGTTCCCCGGCGAAGCGTCGTATTGCCTCTGTTGTTTATCATATACATGAATGATTTGTATGACGTAATAACGGGGAAGAAAAAGAATATTTGCCGATGATACTATTATTTATCGAGAAATCAAAACCCAGGACGACTGCGCTTTGTTACAAGATAATATTATGAAAATAATTTCATGGTGTAAACTCTGGCAGTTGGAGTTAAATGCTAAAAAGTGCCAAGTCATGTGTGTAAGTAAAAATTTCACACCATTTAGTTCTTAATATACAATTAATGGTACTGTCCTTAGAACGGTAGATTCTGTTAACACTTAGGGGTAACAATTCGTAATCATTTGTCGTAGAATGAGCATATCGAGAAGGTAATTGGTAAAGCAAATCGTATGCTCCGATTTCTAGGTCTTAATTTAAAACAGTGGACTCCAGAAGTTAAATCGATTTCATACAAGTCACTAGTGTATCCTCACTTAGAATATTGTTGTTCTGTATGGGGTTCCCATCAAAAGAGGTTAATGGAGGCATTAGAGAAGGTCCAAAAAAGAGCCGTCCGATTCGTGACAGGTGTAGCCTATATATATAGTTGGAGGGAAAGCGTAAGTGCGATGTTGAAGGAGTTAGGTTGGGAAGACCTAGTACACTGAATTCCCTCGCTGACGATAACTTTCTCTAATCTACCACCTTCTTTGCTCTCGTTATAAGCTAATTGAAAAATTCACGACTAACTTGTTTCGGAATGACAGCAAACAAATATTGCTACTAGCAACATTCATATCTAGGAATGACCGCGTAAATAAGAGAAATCAGGAACAGAATCAATTCATCTGTGTACTCATTTTTTACACGAGCGATAAGGGAATCAAATAGATAGGGCTTACCTTGCGAGTAAACTTAAAAACCGACAGGAGTAGCTCCGGCCATCCTGATCTGGGTTTTCCATGGTTTTCCCAGATCGGGTGAATGCTGGGATGGTTCCTCACAATAGCCAATGGGCGCCTTCTGCAAGATTCCGTATATCCCTTACCCTTTTGCATAGGTGCAATGCATTCCCCGCCACACACGATTTGTGAATCGCGGAGTAATAATAGTAATAGTAAGTTTTCATTTCATATTGCTTTATACTACTACGCCCAAATACTTCAGAGAATCAATCGTTTCAACAACTGAGCTGATTATTTTGTATTCGTAAATAAACGGATTCTTTTTCTTGATGATGTAAGTTAACATTAATTTACCTCCAGATGGGATTATCTCACACAGGTGTATCCAGCATTTTAATATTGGGTCCAACAATTAACAACAAACGTTTGATATCAATTCTTGATATTCCCATACAGTTTTGAAATGGCTGGTATCTCCTTCAATAGTCAAATCACGAATTAAATTACACTCCTGGAAATTGAAATAAGAACACCGTTAATTCATTGTCCCAGGAATGGGAAACTTTATATACACATTTTTGGGTCAGATACAACACATGATCACACAGACAGAACCATAGGCACATAGACACAGGCAACAGAGCATGCACAATGTCGGCACTAGTACCGTGTATATCCTCCTTTCGCAGCAATGCAGGCTGCAATTCTCCCATGGAGACGATCGTAGAGGTGCTGGATGTAGTCCTGTGGAACGGCATGCCAGGCCATTTCCACCTGGCGCCTCAGCTGGACCAGCGTTCGTGCTGGACGTGCAGACCGCGTGAGACGACGTTTCATCCAGTCCCAAACATGCTCAATGGGGGACAGATCCGGAGATCTCGCTGGCCAGGGTAGTTGACTTGCACCTTCTAGAGCACGTTGGGTGGCACGGGATACATGTGGACGTGCATTGTCCTGTTGGAACAGCATGTTCCCTTGCCGGTCTAGGAATGGTAGAACGATGGGTTCGATGACGGTTTGAATGTACCGTGCACTGTTCAGTGTCCCCTCGACGATCACCAGAGGTGTACGGCCAGTGTAGGAGATCGCTCCCCACACCATGATGCCGGGTGTTGGCCCTGTGTGCCTCGGTCGTATGCAGTCCTGATTGTCGCGCTCACTTGCACGGCGCCAAACACGTATAGGACCATCATTGGCACCAAGGCAGAAGCGACTCTCATCACTGAAGACGACACGTCTCCATTCGTCCCTCCATACACGCCTGTTGCGACACCACTGGAGGCGGGCTGCACGATGTTGGGGCGTGAGCGGAAGACGACCTAAAGGTGCGCGGGACCGTAGCCCAGCTTCATGGAGACGGTTGCGAATGGTCCTCTCTGATACCCCAGGAGCAACAGTGTCCCTAATTTGCCGGGAAGTGGCGGTGCGGTCCCCTACGGCACTGTGTAGGATGCGACGGTCTTGGCGTGCGTCCGTGCGTCGCTGCTGTCCGGACCCAGGTCGACGGGCACGTGCACCTTCCACCGACCACTGGCGACAAATCGATGTACTGTGGAGACCTCGCGCCCCACATGTTGAGCAATTCGGCGGTACGTCCACCCGGCCTCCCGCATGCCCACTATACGCCCTCGCTCAAAGTCCGTCAACTGCACATACGGTTCACGTACACGCTGTAGCGGCATGCTAACAGTGTTAAAGACTGAGATGGAGCTCCGTATGCCACGGCAAACTGGCTGACACTGACTGCGGCGGTGCCCAACCGCTGCGCAGCTAGCGCCCTTCGACGGCCAACACTGCTGTTCCTGGTGTGTCCGCTGTGCCGTGCGTTTGATCATTGCTTGTACAGCCCTCTCGTAGTGTCCGGAGCAAGTATGGTGGGTCTTACACACCGGAGTCAATGTGTTCTTATTTCAATTTCCAGGAGTGTATTAACGTAATTCCCTCGCTGACGATAACTTTCTCTAATCTACCACCTTCTTTGATATAGTATGAATAATCGAAAAGGCCGCAGTTGCCACACACTCAGATGACGACATATTATAAGCCGAGCATTTACTGAGCATTGTGGTTATTTCAAAACAGGCTCATTCAACAAATATTTCCCATTCCTTGACTGCGCTCAATCGAACACGCTCAAACAATGAGCGGCTTATTCGCTTGAGCGTGCTCAATTGGACACTGGGCCTAAGACGTCAGCGTGGAATCAACAAAGTTAAATAAGTTCTAGCCGTACAAAACAATATCGGTGCATAAAATTATACAAGTAAACCAGGGGCCTAGGGTTAGATTTAGAAAATTGTATTTGCAGGATATCCACGATTCAAAACTGACGTTTTCTCTGATGGGGCCTGATTTCACCTGATTGGTTTTGTTAACGCTCAATGCAGTCGCCACTGGAGTTTAGAAAAACCAGTTACTTTACTTCAGTTGCCACTGCATCACTTACAAGAGAATGTTTGGTGTGTGATCAGTGCTTCGAGAATCGTAGGGCCCGTTTTCTTCCGTGAAGCAGTTACTTTCATAAGATGCATCAAAAATAAATATTGTGGCACCGTTTTTTATAGGAACTTGCCGAAGAAGAAAAATCGTATGGTTATTTTCAGCAGGATAGGGCGACAGCTCACACCGCTAGATATTCGCTTGCTATGCTTCATGACCGTGTGATCAGGAGTTGCTTGTGGCCCACCAGATCACCCGATTTAAACCCTTGTTACTTCTACTTTTGGATTAAGCTTAAGGAAAACATGTATGAAGAAAATCTTCACACGTTGGAAGAACTCGAAAACAAAATCTATAAAGTATTAATAATGTCTATTGAGAGGCTTGAAATCTAGCGAGTGTCAAATGAGCATTCCGCAAGACTTCTCCACTTCCAGCACCTTTTTTTACGGTAAGCTAATCAGTTACTTAATATTTATATGCTATACCGATACATGCCTATGATGCGTAATTATTGCTAAGTAGTTCCGCGGTTGACTGCCGAATTATGTGGAAAGCTGGCCGCTCGGTCGTAGCAGGGATGTAAAATAGCAGTTCATCAAATTATGAAATTAAAAGGTTAAGGGTAAAAGCAAAAAGAATAGCAGGTTGAATAAATATTGTTTGCTCCGATATGTTTAGAGAAGATAGTAGGATCTTTGGAAAAAAGGAAGTTAGTTGTGAGAGAATTGTTGGTAGAAAAGTCGAACAAGCAAGACAAGATTAATTTAGCAGCGGATTGAGTTTTAAAATAATAATAATAGTTGCATAATGAGAAGTTTCGAAACATCATATTAGTGGATCGAACCTAATTCAAAATTATTATAAACATGGTCAAAGGTTGTTGGTATTGATGGATTTTAGGCAGGACAAACTAAATGAAATAAACTGCAAAAGATTACAATCTTAATTTCTGTCTATAAAAGCCATTTATTTAGCATCACAACCGTCATTTTTAATGTGACAAGCAGTTTCTTCTTTGTAATGCTAGCAGTGGATAGCGTTTCCTGGCGAACACCGTGTTTATGAGGTCAGTACTGAAAAGGGACCATCCACAAACTACGTCACACGAATTTCGTGTTTCTTTGGAGCCCCTCCCCTCTTTGTCAACATCTTCATCCAACTATATATCATCATCATCGTTTTTTAAACAAAGAACTTCCTTGTCACATCTAGCTGCTATTCTTTGCGGACGAATCTTCGTGATGGGCAAAACCTGCTTTATTGGTTAGTGGCATTGGCATTGTCTGATAAAATATATAGGCCACAGATGCCACACTATCGTTTAATAAGTATGTGGAAGTCATATTTTGTCAAAACCTTAAATGTGGTATTGGCCTTGGCGTATGTCAAAGGCGGCCAACGTGCGACACCGTAGGTGCAGCGAGCGTAAACTCGCGTGGCCGCATGTGCCAAAAACTAATACAAATTATACATGTGACATCACGAAGCTTATGATTCGTCCCCCCCCTCTTCCCTTATCACACGATGTCACACTTTCTTGACCCTCTCCCTTCCCCTTAAGGTGTGACGTAATATATGCATGGCCCCAAGCAACAACGCTTAATTTTGTTTATCTCTCGTCGAGAACATTAATTCACTGATATCATGGTAAAAAAGCTTGTTCCTATTTTTTTACTAACTTATTTATTCGTATTGATTAGAATAATAACAAATCTGTTACAACCTTGACAAAGTTGGTTCTTTTCAGTTGATCTCATGATGATTGAAAATGTATCTGTTTTACTAAATGTTGTAAATTTACATAATGATTTTTCGTAAGTAAAATTATTTAATTAAATTTGTATATTGCTAACTAAAGAGCTTACAATTTGGCTCCATTCCGAAAATAATTTACAACCAGCGCTTCATGAATTTTCCTTTTTCTAACCTCCAAACGAGCAGCAATTCCTTGAGTTTACCAAATATATGGTAATCACTGGGTGCCAGATCAGGACGTTAAGTCAAGTGTGTATGAGTTGTGCATCCAAGTGTAATAAATTTTATTTTACACTTTCTTTTGATGGATTAAATTTCTTAATTAATTCTACATTGTAGACAATAATTATGATATGATGAAGCTGAGAAGAAATGAAAAGCTAAATCATATGAAAATCTACACGGAATTTTTAATTTTTTTAATTTATTAAACGGAAACATCCCTTTTTTTATTTTCTTTACATTATCTCATATATTTTGAGTGTTAAATTTTTTCCCCATCTCCTTTCACGATTCACAAATTTTAATTTTAAATTCTTTCAGCGTTTTTCGTAAATTATTCATCACTTCAGTTGGTAATATTTCCCAATCCCTTAGACTGTTATCCACAAGAGAAATTTTTCCGACTCCCTTACACATAGAATTAATATCCAACTTGTAGTCATGGTTATTTTTTCCTTCCATGCACTATTCCTAACACTTTCCAAGCGCCATCACCAATATCTTATTTGTACACTCTCACCACTCTCCTCCTATCTTCCAATAACTCCCAATACAGCTCCTTTATCATATCAGTTACTGACTGGTCCTGGTTTTTTAATTTAATTTTAATTGCAATACAGCGCTTGTTCTGGTGGCAATTTCTCCGCATACCCATTTTATCTCCCTTTCCTTTTCCATTCCACATATGCCCGCAATTAATTTCAACTATAAATTCTTTTAGCGTTTGTAACATACTATTCATCATTTCTTTAGTTAATTTTTGTCCAACCCTGCCTCCTTTACTTCCAAAAACAGAATCTTCCGACACCCTTATGCCTGAAATCAAATGCAAGTTTGCACTGCTTCTAGTTCTTCAATCAATATATTTCGAAGCCTCATCACCAATATTTGTCTTGTACACTAACAAGACACTCGTCACTCTCTTCCTGTCATCCAGTGAATCCAATTCCATCTCGTTTATCATTTCAGTTGCTGGCAGTGTTCTGCAGTAATTTCCAGAGACATATCTATCAGCCTTTATTTGCACCTCTTCCGACTCCTTTATTTCATACCGAAAACTACCCATACTACACTATTATTTTCAAGCAAGGGTAATACCAGTGTTTCAATTCCCAATTCAATAACTTCTGTGGTACATCCTCTCATCACTCTTTTCAATAAGAATTTTGAAAGCTTTTCCTAATACATAACTAATGTGTTCTCCCCAGTTTTTGTACAAATGTTATGCCAAGTCTTCAACAAGCAATTCATTCCCCACATTATAACCAAAATCAATCTTTAGCTTTTTAAGAGAAAACTTCGATAGGCGCGTTAAGCGATTGTAGTGAACCGAGGTTTTTAGGGAATTATTGGGTCGGATTGGATTTCACAGAGTACTATAGCTAACCAGGTCAGTTGCGACAGCAGCTGTAAACAGTTGCTCCAGAAGGAATGTGCAAGCTCAAAAGGTGAAACCCTGATTAGTAGGCCAAAAGAAGTCCGCAAAAGCATGCAAGCGGTGATGAAATCAGCACAGGATGACGGCATCAGGAAGTGACGCTGTTGCAAATTGTCGCCCCACCAGGGAAATTTAGCGCGGGGTAGCGACGAACAAAACTGGACTGTAGCTAGCGAAGAGTGTCTCTCTGGCAGGGCGAAATCGGGAGGTCTTCGAGATCGTGTCCGGAGCGTTAGCGGCGGAAGCAGTAGCCGGTAGCATCAGCAAGTTTCCGCCGACCGAAGCAGCGCAGCGCCACCATAAATGGAGGTGGGAAGGAGCGTGCATAGGCGAAATTTGAATGAGGGATGGTCAGGTCCAGTGGAGGTTTTCTGGAAAGCAAGCTCTGGCATTAGTCGCAAGGATAACTGACCTGGCTAGAAAAAAGGGATTAGAGAGCAAAAGGGATTATTTATTTTGCTATGATCTACCGAATTTAGTAAATGTAAATATTGTAGGCCTACATAACCAACTGGAGTATTATTTGTTTAGTCTACTGCTGACATGACATGACATTGCGTTCCTCCCGGGGGTGGCAGTGCGCCAGTAGGACGTTATTTGACTGTCGGGTGTGGGGTCAACCATATCTAGAACATGTGGAACGTGAGAGTAGATGTAATACTCCAGCGAACTCGCGACTAATGAATAAAATAGAGAAAAAGGAAAAGAAAACAAGACGGAAAATTCCACCCATGAATATAGTGTAATATAAATCGACGATGCATGTTGGAGTAATAGTAACCAGGATAAGCAAGCGAACCAAGGACAGCAGCAACGAACGGACTTTGTCAGCACTACGCAAACGGTAGTGGTTCATCAGAAAAGTGAGTAGCAGGGAATGCAGTAAAAGGAGAGAAAGCGAGAGTGAGCATTTCAGAAGCGTTACAACTAATTCCTAATTCATTTTGTGGCCTGAAAGGAGCCTTATATGAACTTTTAAATAACTGTGACACAGCTTTCAGTCTTGACTGTGATGAAGATCACGATATCCTGTAAAAATTTGTAAAGACATGCCAGACATGTCAGAGGACCAGTTAGACAGCGGATTTTAGTTCGGGAAAAATCAAAGATTGGAATGATGTGTGATCAATTCTGGTAGATAAGTACAGATCTAAGGAATGGTTAATCACTATGCCATAATTATGTTTGCGAGTCGGCAGAGAGGAGGAGAATCGATTGCAGAATGGGCAAGCAGGTTGGACCGAATTGTGCATGAATTCTGTGAGGCAACCGAGAGAAATTTAAAAGGGAGTGAACTAAAAGGAGCCTTGAAATTAATACGCAGTCTTGCCTACATGGTATTTGTTCATGGGATAGTTGACGAAAAGATCATTGCAGTACTCAGATCCCAAGGAACGGAGCTACTATTAATTGAGATCATAAAAATTGCTCTCGTGGAAGAAACCATAGTAATATCAACAAAAAGAAACGACAGCGCCAGGGAAGTGACCGAAGGCAGTATGCAGAAATGAGTCGAAGATGTAGAAGTGAACATTGGAATGCAGCGAGACACATGATTGCAGAAGAATGACTGTTGTACAATCAGAAAGGCCACAACGCTACACAGTGTGGAAGAACGGTGGCTATACACAAGATTGCAACAACAGCGAAAACACAGTGTCAGCTCTGTTGACCCAGAGTGAACGAGGGAAAATAATGCCCGAGTAACGTATGAACGCGAGGAGTCACTGCACGGCAGGAAAACCAAAAACAAACAGAAGACACAAGGCGGGAAGACGATCGAAGATAATCAATGTACTGCTGAAAAGGTCGGAAACTGGAGCGTCACGCAAGCGACTGTAACGCGTGCCAATGGATTGAGCATGTGCGGGGATCACGAAGGAGAGCGGGAGAGTCGGAAAACTAGAGAGGAGGAGATCTAGGCAGTCCTGAGACGCTCAACAAGACTGACTGCAACAGCGAGAATCGAAATGAATACATTGAGTTGGAATGTATGGAAAGCACTTAAGTTCGCCATGGATACAGGAGCACAGGTGTCACTTATCAAGTCGGAGTGTGTGAGGGAAACCCAGCGAAACGAAATGACGAGTGGAGTGAGGATTAAAGAGATCACGAGAGAGTACCTCCCCACTGAAAGGGCAATAATGGTTACTCTGAAGAAAGACAGGTAACTGAAAATGCGACATAAAATTAAGGTGGTTCCCGCGGGAGTGGAATAATTGGAGGAGATTGGCTGAAGAAGTGGAAGGCCATAATAAGTTACGGGAAAGCAGTAGTGCGCATACAAGGATACACGATTAAAATGAATAGTGATCAAGAAGTGGAGACAAGTCACCGTTAGGAAGGAGTCATGGGAACAGCCAGAAAATAAGAGAAGTGCAAAGTACGCATAGGAGCACGGCAGGAGAAGGTGGTGGATTAAGAAGTGGAAGAAGTACAGGTAGTGAAGGAAGTTATTGTACCAAAGCAGAAACTGGCTGGAGGAGTGTTAATCCCGGAGGCGCTGGTAGCTGTTCGACGGGAGAAATGCATCTTGACAGTGCTGAATGTCATGGAATAGGAGATCACATTGATTAATCCGAAAGTTTCAGCAGAGGAATACATTGAAAAGAAGGAAGAGAATAAAGTGCGCATGGTGACAGTGAAGCGAGACGTGTGGATGATGGAGAGAATAAGACGGATCAATTGAGCCAACAGCATTGGCAGAACGGGAGAAGCAAGCGGTGGAAGAGTTATGTGCAACGTATCATGACGACTTTCATTTCGAAGGAAATGTGCTGCCACATACCCAAGCAGTAAACCGCGAAATACGGATAAAACCCGACGCAGTAGGGAAGATAATAAATGAACGATAGTACAGGATTCCAGAAAGCATGAAGAAGGACCTGGAGAAAGAAACTGAACGATTGCTGCAGGAGGAATTAATAGTAACAGGAAAGATCAGGTGGCAAGAAGAGATATAGAAATGTCATAGATTATAGGAAACTGAATGAGATTAAAATAAATAGAATGTTTCCACTATCGTTGATAGCGGATATATTGACCGGCCATGAAATGCGTGGTATTTTTCGACGCTGGACTTAACGAAGGGGGTTTCACAAAATTAAGTTTATTTATTTATTTGGCGTTTGGCTTATGCCATACAGCCAACAGCATCATACATTAATTACAACGCCATTTACCTCATCTACTGTTTACAATAATTACAATAGTTTATAATAATAGTTACAATAATTCAATATTCACAATAATTTATAATAATTACAGTAATTTACATTATAATTTACAGATATCATTTGAATTGTGGTTGTAATTTCAATTTACTTTTGGTTGGAATGTTTACAAGTGGTTTATAACACTAATTACTTTTTACTGATGTTGTCTCGTTGTCCCTCTTCCAATTTGGGTGTGGTTTTATGAATCTGCTCACATGTGAAGGCTGGTTTCGTCTAGATATTTACTGATGGCTGATAAAATCTGTGGGTTATTCTCGCACAACAAGGTTGTGATGATGGTAGGTAAGGGGATATTTTGTTTTATAATACAACTAAGTAATTAGTTTTGTGAGGTGTTATAATTTGAGCAACTGAGAAACAGATTGTCTAGGACGGATGTTTCTATGGGGTGTTCTTTACAGTAGGGGGTTTCGGACACTTTAATGTGATTCAAGTGGACTGGGTAGCAGTCGTGACCAAGCCTCATACTTATTATTGATGAAGTATATCGTCTACTCAGGTTTGTAGAATTGTACCAAGGTTTTGTTGGTATTTCAGGTTAAATAGTCACGTTAGGTCTTCCCTTTTCTTGTTATTTCCCATTTCACTATCCATCTTTCATACTCTGTTTTTCTTATTTTGCTGTGGAAATCGGTGTGAGGTAACGGAATTGCTTTAAACTTTCCTACGACTATCGTGGCCATCGCTAAGTTGTCAACAATTTAGTTGTTAGCTATTCCTATGTGTCGTTTAATCCACATAATGTTTATTTCTTTAATTTCTTGGTTGACATGCTTCCTTGCGTGAAAGAGAGAATGAACATGACTCACCTACAACCATCTCCAGGGCTCATAGACTACATATCCGGCCATTGTCCATACAACAGTTTCTTAGAACAGAGAGGCCTCAAAGAAACAAACAGGTGCGACTGTGGCGAAGTAAGTACTCCCGAGCATGTGGTTTGGGAGTACAAACAAACTGAAGAATCATGAGCATATCTTCAAATACAACTTCAGAACAGAAGAATATACGACATACTGCGTGATACCGAGCTCTGGCACTTGCTGGGTGAAGCTGCTAATCTAGCGTCGCTACGCGAGAAGGCGAGATTTGTTGAATTGAAATTAGCAGAGCGTAGAGGACGCCGCGAGCAACCCGCATCAGAAGCAGAAAGAAGGACAGGAGAGGTAGAAACTCAAGAGTAAAGAACAACCCAAATGTGACCATAAGCACTGCCCATGACTAAGGCAGTGCCTGCACAAGGAAGACGGCAAAGACTCAATTCATCACAGTGCCTCTGGAAGCCAGAGGTACCTTCTCTAGGGCTCCGGGGGGCGGCCTGCTCTGATTCCAGGAGGGAACTCCTGATGTGGGAGTAGGTGGCTCCAAGGACAAACCGGAGAAGAACGAGACCACTACCTGGAACGTGAAGCTGGCTGACGACACTTTGTGGTCAGCATGTCAGCAGTCACCCCGCTGCATCAGTAAAGACAGCTGGTGGCCTAGATTTCGACGCAGTGTGAATTAGTATGTTGGTAGAGTAATTAGTAGAATAATTGGTATATTAATTATTGGAATAATTAGTAGATTAACTATTAGAATACTTAAATCCATTAAATCCTTAAGAATTATTATCCAGATATATTAAAAAAAAGTAAATTGTTTTAAGTATAAAAACTGTAGAAACTAAGGGCCTACTTTAGGTAACAAGGTAGTAGGCTATGTAAAATCAGGAAATAAAATAAATAAATAAATTGGCCTGTAGTATCATATCTAAGAGAGCATATATATATGGATTTGTACGTGTCGTCCAATTCTGATGTTATATTTTGCCGAGTACGCTTTTTGCATCTGTGAGAATTTTTTCAAGATGTTGTACTCCCTGTTGGATTGCTTCTCTGAGTGCTAAAATTTCCGCCGTGTATATGCTTGCCTCTAGTGGAAGGGTGTACTTTTCAGTGGCTCCAGTTATGGGACAGTAGAAAGAATAGCCCACTCCGTCTAACATTTTGGATCCATCAGTATAAACTTCTGTAAAATCACGCCAGTTGTTACTGATATAATTCTGTATGTAGTTGTTAATTTTTCCTCCGTAGGTTTCAATGCTAGGTTGTTAATAGGTCGGTGCCTTATTCAGTGGCGTAGCTAGGGGAGGGCGGTGGGAGCGGTCCACCCCGGGTGTCACCCGTTTGGGGGTGACACCCGCATTTCGAAAAATAGTAATCGAAATTAGTGTGACACAAAAATAATAATAATAATAAACTTCTTTATCCTTTGGTGCCGAAACACGTCTGCTTTTATTGCTATGAATATTTGTTTTTAGGTTGATCTAGCGCTTTTTTAAATGCGATCCAGAGGGCTGTGCTCATTCGTTATAGTAGAGTATAATTGTTGCAATACCGTGCGATTAAACAAAGAGAGCATCGCTCTGTAGCTCCAATAATCACAAGAAATCGTTTGATTGTTGTGCATTAAACTAGCAATACTATCAGGTTTCAAATCAATCCGAATGGGTCCAAGTGTTGGTTGATGGTATAGTCCGTCGTTGGTAATCAGTTTTTGTAGAGCATGTGTTTTAAAACAATCGGAACCGTAACTCAGAGCTGCCAATTCTACGGATTCATCCGTAGATCTACGGATTTTTATTGAAAGTTAGGATTTTCGGATTTTGTTAAAATATCTACGGATTTTTGTTACTTTTTTATTATTTGTTGATTTTTCCTTATATTCGTGTTTTGTTAAACTTTGAGGGTATAGTGTTAAAGTTTTACAGAATTGTCAATAATTGTGGATCTTTTCTTTGCAACAGCTCGTGTGAACCAACAATTGACATGAAATAAAGCTCATATTTTGTTTGATTATACATTTTATAGATTTTAAAATACGGAAGTACAGAATTATCGGCGCACTCTTTATGCACGGTGACACGCTCGTTGCCACGGCTTTTTACCATTCCCTGTTACAGAGCATATACTAAAATTAATGTCATCAATGAAAATGTATGGTCCCTTTTCTTAAAAAAAGAGTAGGCACAGAAGCAGCAGTGATGAATTTGAGGGTGTATAAGACATTTCTTACTTTCAATGTAAAATACTATTTTGTATTTCCAATTTTTAAGACCTGGAAATAAAAAGAATTCTTAATTTTGTCTCTCTCTTCAATAATTATTATTTCAGTCTTTTAGTTAGCGAGTCTCCGGATTTTTGTACCCAATCTACCAGTGGCGGATCCAGGGGGGGGGGCTAGGGGGTTGGAGCCCCCCCCCAAAAGCACCAAGGTCACCCCCGACGACATGGATTTTGGGGACTTTTTTTTTGCTCTACTGTTTGTATGAGGGCACCAATCTGGAATAATGAGAAAATGAAATGTAAATTGTTAAACTATGTAAATAGAACTGTAAAGTAATGAAATGTAATTGTCATAAACGCAAAGAACTTGGCTGTGTGGCTGATAAGGCCGAAAGCCATTTAAATAAATAAAAAAAAAAGTCGGAACCGCGTATCTTGCTAACGAAATCGTAACATTAGTAAGCACTTAAATTCTAGGTTCATGTAAGTTTGCTATGCTTTCTGCTGATCGAGAATATGCAAATATGATCGCGATGAAATAAATAAGCGTATGATTCTCTATGAATTTTCCATAATAAATTTAGAGAAGAAGAAAATTTGTATTATGGGTAACCTCTCTGTCGAATACAGGTGTATTCCTTAAATCGACAAGGATGTCGAACTTTTGTTCCTGATCAAACTGAACGAACATTCAAGCCGTTTACATTTTTATTTATATGCTACAGAGCGGCGCTAGAAATGTAAAATTTACACGTGAAGACGGTCTTCAGTACCTACAATGTCATATTTAGAAGTCTGTAGCTACGTGTATATCTTAGGCGGATAGTAAAATACTTCACTTGTGAAGTACTTCATGTAAAGACGGCAGATATCGCAAAGGCATGTTCTATATTACCTAAGCCGTTTTTTTTTTTTTTTTTTTTTTTTTTTTTTTTTAAAATTGCGTTGTTTTTATATTGCATTTATTGTTCTGTTTTTATGAAGGAACTTAATGTGGAGTTGCTTCTCTGACTATACAGTCTCTCTCCGAGGTCTCTCGACTTATGGGACCCGGATTCTGGGTTTGCACCGATGGAACCCCGTCTGGGTCTTGGATCAAGCACTTCTGTTAACTTTCCTCTCGATATCCCTTGCGAAGTCATTTAAATACAACCTATGATATCGTTTCAACAACAAATGATTGGGTAGTTTTGATTTTTTAAAAATTTTATAGCGAAATATTATGGTCGCCCTATAGTTACACTGGCAAAAATTAGAATCTCAACATGCATACAGGAATGGTAGAATTTTAGGAAACTTTGAAGATATATCCAGGGCTATACCTAGAAGAAATGATAACAAATGGAAATGGATCAGGCTAAGTTATTACCTTTAGATACAGTTTTCAGTAAGAAATGCGTCCAACTTGAGCACCAATACATTCGTGGATCCTTGCCGACATTGAATCAACAAGTGTTTGAATGTCTTCTTGGGGTATTTCTCTTTACGCCTGCATGTCTTTTGCAGTCAGTTGTTGCGCAGTTTGTGCTGGGTCACCATGTGATCAAATGTGTCTACTCCTGGTATCCCAGACATGCTTATATGGGACACAATCTGGGGACTGTGCTGTTCAAATTGTGATCGAAACTCCTTGCAAGGCTTGTGTAACGATGCGCCGCAATATGAGGACGGGCATTATCTTGTTGTAAGATGCGATTTGAATGGTGAACATGAAGGGTATCACAATAAGATGCAGTACCCGTCACATAGTGGTGGGCTGTCATTGTGCCATCAACAACAGCCGACTCAGTCATGCTGTCGAAACTGATTGCCGCCAAAAAATGACACCGGTGACTGCATTTGTGATGTTCTGAAATCACAGCAGGTAAGCCGTTTTCCAATACGCCTGAACATGTCGTGAATTATCACTTTGCCACAGACAGAATCGAGACTCGTCTCTAAACACAAATGTACGCCATTCACATGTCCTTTTGTGTTTTGCATTACGCCAGGTTAGATGATGCTGGCAATGAAATCAGATTAATGGGACACATTGCATAGGGTTCAGAGAGCGTACTCCAGCTTCAAGCAATTGGTTTTCAATCGTCCGGGGAGGGGGGTGACTCTCTCTGTAACCACTGTTTGGATCTGGCCTGCAGTCAACCATTTGCCAGCAGCAGCCACCCACACAATTTGGCGGTCTTCACGTGCTGTTATCCATCAGTATAGACCTGGAGTATTAGAGCTTTCTTTCATCACTGTGTAACAAGTCTGTATACTGACAATGCACTACGGCCAATCCTTTGGGAGATTTCACGATATGATGCACCTTTTTAAAACACGTCAATTCTCCGACCTCTCTCACAGTTAGACATTTGAGTGTATAGAGTTGTCACTCTTCGCCTGGGCATACTTAGCCAACAGAACTCGTGGACAACAAAGTGTCATGTTACACCACACTGTACGCCACTAGTACGTTAAAAAATATAAAAAAATAGCAATTTACATAATAGATAGCACCGTAATTCTCATATTATTACATGTAAAACTTTCAATTTAAATCATGTGGGCATACTTGGGGCCAAATTTCATTCATTTATCACAACATCGTATGGGTGTTGGGATTTTAATTTGCGCCAGTGTGTGTATCAGTTGCTAGTGTAAAGGTCGAGCTCTATTTGCCAATACTGGTCTGTACCGTCACCGCAACGACAGTCGGCCGAGTGGCAGCTCGCCCCCTCGCGTCCACAATTTTCCATAGCTCGCCGTGTTCCTACCCGGTCTTTAGTCTCCTTTAACGTTTTCAAGTGATTGTTACAGGGAATCAGTGTTGGGGATGACAGGTAGGTTTGACACCCTACTTTATTATACTGTACTTTATTTTGCAGTTTTGGTACGGAAGTACATTAAAATACTTTTTTATCTGACTCACGTAATCACCTATCTGGTTGATCTTTTATGTACAAAAATAGTATCCTAGCACAGTATTAACAAATCATTATCACACTGTACCGGAATGAAAGATTCTCGCATATTTCAACGCAATCGTTATCACAAAGTTCTAGTCACAGAGTTTCTTATTAGGAAACTCGCAGTGCACCTATATCGTAGTCACCTAACTTCGAAAGGAGACCTACAGATTAACGTGAAATTCGAACACGGAGCGTCCTAGAATCCTCGTATTAACAGATAAAAGCATTGCCAGAGGTAAATGTCAATTTTTAGGCCCGCAAAAATTACAGTCGAGTCCGGGATTTGAACCGGGACCTTCAGTATCCAAACGCACGCAGTCATTTGAGTCACCAGTCCGAATGTAGGTGTAATGAAAAATAAGTTTGCAAACATGATACAATGAATATACTTTTTTTCTATACCATCTATTTTTGCTATCAAAAAACACGAATCAACTTTTATGTTTTAATACATATTTTTCAGTACTTCTAGATTAGTCTGGCGTATGGTTACGGCGTGCGATTCGGGTGTGGAAGGTCCCCGTTACAAATGCAGATCTCGGCTGCAATTTTTGTGGGTCTTAAAATTGATCTTCAACTCTGGCAATGTTTTGATTTTTAATGCGAAGATGCTAGAACAATTCCTACATGTTAAGAACATCTTATGAACATGGATGAAAAAAAGACACTTGTTTTAAGACCAACAATAACATGAAAACAACATTTGGTCGTAAGGGAAGGGAAATTTCCGAACTCTCTCTATGCGTTCTCCACATCCAGCAGACCGACACTGGTCCACACCGTCAAAACATAAACCAATCCAATGATGGCCGGGTGTCGGACGACATGCCGTGTCCTTTGGACAAACTTCGACGAGTGAGCGCAATAGTAAGAAACGTGTCGGTGCGGTGACGGTGCGGAACAGTATCAGGCAAGTGAGGCCCGATCTTCAGAGTTAAAATTAATCTAAAACCACTTTCGATCACCAGTGATCAACACGTGGCTAAAATCTTGCCATATTGATTATTGAACATGAAGTAAATCAAATTTTTAATTTAAAATGTGATTTACGGTTTGCAGTTGTTAAAGCTAGAAAGAGGGGATTGTGAAAGCAATTGTTTTTATTTTATTTGTATATCTTTTAAATGTTGTTAATCTTACAATTTTATTAACTATTATTTTTAAATAACAATAAATTTTTATTAATTATGTTTTATTAATATCATATTTTACACTAAAGATAATATATTATTCTCAATTTTGGATTTAAGTTTTCAAGGGGTGACACCATCTATATCGCCCCGGGTGTCACCCACGCCAGCTACGCCACTGGCCTTATTCATAATACTGATTTGGAAAGCGCAGTTTACTTTGGTTTTTCCTAAACAGTTGGTCACTTTGAAATGCTGTGAATGAATTTATTTCCCAACAGCATTTATGGAACAAAGAAAAAAAGATACCTGCTCCTTACACTTGGAGCACTGGCGTATGCTATGTATCGGTTTTTATTAGGCAGTAGGTATCAGAGTAACTGAAACTTGTTTTCTGGTTCTGTAGTTTAATTTAATTTAGCTAAATTGCAATGCAGCATACGCTCCGGTGTCAATTTTCCTAAAACACTCATCTTCTCCTTTTCCTTCACCCACCTACATTTGACCTCTACAAATTTTAACTTTAAATTCTTTCAACGTTTTTGGTAAATTATTCAAACATTTCCCTTGGTAACTTATTTCAATCCCTGACACCCTCCGCTTTATTCATACGTTTCTACAGTTGTGTTACTTTGATTTTGAATCTAACAATACGTGTTTAATGTAAGAACGAAGACTTTTTCACCCGTATGATTGTAATGAAGCCTTTACTGCAATACTTATTTTGTATTTAATATCTTAGAATTTTATTTTCTATTCTTGATCCATTATAAAACACGGTGGGTGACTACGAATCAATTAAAAATTCTTATGTTTTTGCCTAAAGTGTAATGTTTTAATATTTAAATTCAGAATATCATCTGACATAAAAATAAGCTCCAATAATGACAATGTGAGTTGAAAATCATATATTGGAGTGTAGTACAAAACGTCAAGATTTTAGGCATTTCAAATTTTCCGATCTCCACAATATTGTAAACTAATAAAGTCACTTGGAATGCTGGTACAAACTTCGCCAAAGTGTTTATGGGCCGTAAGCTTTCCATATTTCTATATATTATCGCTGCTTTATTCTTTCTAATAAACTCTATGAAAGGCGCCGAAGTTGAATGGACGCATTTTCAAGTTATTAGTGTTGACTAATAAAAAGTACAATATGAATTCCAATTTCAACTTGAATAACGCAAAGCAAGATTACAATGGCGGTAAGACAAAGAGATAATATCTAAAAAAATTAAATATAATAAAACTGAAATATGCCGAGATACTTCCATCAGTGTTCTATTTCATAAAGTGGTGGTAGATAATGTCATTTGCAAGCAATAATATTAACATACCGGTACCTCTTGGTTTGATAGAAATTCAGTCTTGGCCAGAAGGATAACTAAAATACCACGGTCCAGCAAAGTTAGAGGATTTTAGTATTTATTTTTAATGTCATTGCTGTCTTGAGGACTTTGTTCCAAACGTTAATACCTTATCCTGATGAAAGTAGTTCCACGTATATCGCAATCTATGCAGCTTGTGTTCACATTCTTTTTATTTTCAAATTTTGTTGTCTTCATTGATGCCATATTTACTGCCATTACTTCTAATTAATTTCAATGCATCGTGATCGGCAGTATTAATGAATCTCAGGATGAAAAATACATTTTTGTTTTAATAAAGGAAAATTGGTATGGAGTCTATGAGTACCTACACACTACCTACGCTTGGGAGGTATTAACGTCATACAACTACGTTGTCAATCGTGGGAGTATTATTTCGAAGCGGAAATTAAGCTGTAATACTGGTGGAACGTGTTAGCTGTGTAACACATTTTTAATTTAATTTTTCATAAGAGGGAACATGAAGAATTTACATTGAAGCATTTATTCCAAACTTTAAGAGGGTAGTGCCATTTTTTGATAGGTGGAAAAGTGGTGCAATACACAGTAAGGGCAGTTCTATCATCGTTGCGCCATAAACTGATGATGAATTGTTGTAGAACTTGGCGAATCAAATTGAAAATAAATAATGATTTTTTTTTTTTAAAAAAAAATCTCGCTTGGTTTTCGAGATATAACATGTTAAAAATCAGTTGTAGGTATATTTCCTTGCGCTTTTGGTGACGTTTCTTCTGGTCCAGACCGTATGTCAACCTTATAACAACCATTAGGACATGAAATACCTACAGTGCATTTTCACCGTGTAGATATATAGTGGTTTTAGTGAAGAAAAAAAAAAAAATAATTCTTGTTCGGGCCGGGCCGGGCCTCACCCTAAACTCCTCACTTTTGAGATACAATGTCTCAAGAACTAACCGAAACATTAAATAAATTGATTCTTTATTTTCGATTGGTCTCTTCAAGTAATAAACGAATTCATCGCTAAATTTTGCTATGGCGAAATTTTTCTTCTGGTTCAAGCCGCATTTCAACCTAACCGCGTAAATTTTGAGACACAATACCTCGATAAATAAATAAAATTTCAGTTTGTCTCGTCGAGTTCCATCATCAAATTACGGTGCCACGGTTATCGTAGAATCCCCCCAGTAAGCCATAAAACTATGGTCAGTACGATTTTATATATAAAAAAAAACCTGGAATGTACGAAATATTGACATGATGGGTAGAGGGATCCCTTATAAGGTTGAAACCTAAGAGATATGAAATATGGTATCAAAAGAGATATATGCAAGAATGGGAGTAAACATAGTAGTTTATTGGGCCCACTGCTATTTATTATTCAAATGAAGCATTAGGCCTGTTACAAGTTAGTTTGTTTACTGATGACATAATGTTATATCATAGGATTAAAAAGAGGGAGGCCTCATCAGCTGCAAAGAGATACAACAGGATATCTAGCTTGATACATTAACATGAAATGAAGATAAATACCAAGAAGTGTGAGATTATTAGATATGCAGATAACTGTTTATTTTGTTATGACTATAGACTTGGGGAGTTGAAAATAAATACATTGCAAAAGTAGTTTGGAAAGGTTTAAAAATCCTTGTTTATTGGAGAGGGTATACCAATGAGGGAACAGGTTTATAAAACTTTAATATAATTGTGATGGGATGCAAGCTCCAGTGGAAATTTCCTTACACATTTATTTTCCCCCTTTACTGAAGCCATCTCCTTTTGGACTGTGCAAATTTAAATTTGAATTCTTTCAGCAATATTGGTAAATTATTCATTTCTCTTGGTAACTTATTCCAATCCCCCGACTGTCTAACCTATGAAAGAAATCATCCCACACCCCTTGCACCTGAAATCAAGTACCAGCTTGTGGTCTTGGTAATCTTTTCCCTTCCATGCACTACTCCTTGTTCTTAACACCAATATATTTCAACATCTCATCACCAATATATTCAGTGTAGAGGCCTACTCCCATGACTCTCTCCACTCTCCTTCTGTGATCCAATGAATATCTTTCCAGCTCTTTTTAATCAGTTGCTGATCATGTACAATGGTAATTCCCAGAGACAAATCTAGCAGCCCTTCTTTGCATGCTCTCAAGCTCCTGGATCTGAATTTAAAAGAATGTGGATCCCATATTACACCACCATATTGAAGCACTGGTTTGGCCGAAGTTTTTTTTACACAATTCCCTTACTTCTTTAGTAAATTACTTTATCAAACAAAGCGAAGGCTTTTGAAACCTTCATGTTCACCTACCCAGGTAGATATCCTGTCCAGATCACCCTACACCTACATTATTCTAATGAATGATTGTGTTAAATATTTACGGTCAAGATGTTTGGTTGTTTGCCAATCGTATAATTTTATATAAGCTACCATAATAGGATCAAAATAGGAGAAATCTGTGAACAGTCACAGAGTAACCTGGACAGCATATCTAGTTGGATAGTTCAACAGGATAAGAAGATAAATGCAAAAAAAAGACCTGCTTATTAGGTACTCAGATAAAAAAGATACAGGTTGATTGTGAATTGCTTGTGGTAGACATAAAAAATGGCTTGGCTTAACATTTGATAATAAACACAAATAGCCAGTATGAAGCAAAGGTTTCAAAATCCTTCATTTATTGGAAAGTGATGAGTGGATATACAAAACTTTTGGTCAGACTATTGTTTGAATATGGTGATGTAGTATGGGAGCTACCTACATTTTAAGTGTTGTTTACAGGAGCTTGGTGCAAAGAAGGATTGCTAGATTTGTTTCTGTAAACTATTGCAGAAGATAATCAGTAACTGATTTGATAAAGGATTTAGAATGGGATTCATTGCAAGACAAGAGGAAGGTGAAGAGAATGCTGGGAGTATACAAAGCATATATTGGTAATGAGACATGGAAAGATATTGATGGAAGAATTAAGAGTGGTGCATGGAAGGGGATTGATGACCATGGCCACAAGCTGGCATTTGATGTCAGGCGTAATTTTCTTTTGTAGCTAAGATTGGAATAAATAATTGAGGGGAGCAATTGATAACTTACCAAAAGTTGTGAAATAATTTAAAATTCATAGAGGAAAAAAGTAGGCACTTGTAATAAAGGGGGGAAATGGGCATGCAGGGAAATTGTGACCAGTGTATGCACTGCATCACTATTGAATCAAATTAAAAAGCTCAATATTATTAGATTGATTTCTTAATATGTACCTAATGAGCCATGTCATAGAACCTTAGAACTTGTTTACATAAAATTCTAGAATGTTTCTTGCATGGAACTAAAATGTTATTATCATTAATACAAAGAGGCATTAATTGTTTTGGAATATATCTGTTTACTAATTTTGTTAAAAGTATAAACAGTTTGTGGACAATAAGGTGTATTTAAAGTAAAACAGAAAGACAATCTTACTAGCAAGAATGTGTTCGAAAGAATTTAAGTAAATTTTTGTGTTTAATATTTATTTATTTCTAATATATAATATTTTACACTATTATTATTATTGTTTACAAATGGTACTGGTGCAAGGCTTTGATTCTCATTATGGCCTGTAATCAAGAATTTCTCCAATGTTTCCACTGGGTTCTTACAACTGCAGTGTGCCACTTTCTGGTGCAATGGGAGGCAGCTTAAGGGTTGCAACCTGTGTGTAATTCATGTAACTTATGTTTTTCATGATATGTGTATTTTTGTTTGTGAAATGTGTAGTTTATGCGGGGAGATTAGGTACCGTCCCAGCATGTGTCTAGGTGATTACATGAAACCACATAAAATGCAGTCATCATGACTGATATGTGGATTCCTGGTCCTGTTACACCTCCTCAATCAGTGAAGTGCATGCAGTCACACTGACAGGTTCTTATATGTGTATATCGTAACCCTGGCATGTTACACATCCCAAAGGTCTCTTCTCATCGATGATCTATGGGAAAAGAATAATAAATAAAACAAATATTATAATGAGGGTAATGACAATAAGTGAACCAACTTGAATATTATATGTAAACAAAAGTGAAAAATATTAAATTCACCAAGTGTCTCACATCCTTGTGCAAATATGGTTTAACATCAAAATATTGAGGTAATTGTGTTTATCTATTTTGTTTTTGTTTTTTCCAGCCATCATCTGTTGCAAATGTTGGCTCTTTATTTTCTATCTGTCTTTAGTTTCATTGCCATAAATCAATTTCCCACTCATTATTATGCTAACTATACTTGCAAGTGTAACAAGTGGTAGGTACACTAGGGAGAAAAGAGTAAGTATTATCTGAGTTTGAGGCCCATGAGGATGTGGTATCCATAAGGTGTTGATAAGGCAATTACTACCTCTGGAGTTTGGATGGGGATGTGATTTCAGGGAGTACCCTGATGGCTCTAACAGTGAAACAGTTATTAAAGTCATAAGGAGTTGTGTGTAGTTTTGAACTGTCATAGGACTCCCTGAAGCCACATCGTCATCTGAACTCCAGGGGTGGGAACTGGCCTAGCAACACATTCTGAACACTCTAGCCATCCCCTCCCCTAGTCCCCAATCTTATATAATATGTACTCACATTTCCCACACTGGAATACCGATCACTTGCTACTGTATATATATATATTGAACATTAGGATAGGATAAAAAAACCACCACTTACCAAAGAAGGGGATTCCTGCGGCGGTTGGTACACGAAAAAAAAAAAAAAAAACACACAAAGAAAAGAATTTTAGAGCATGGCTCTTCCTTAGTAGAAGTGAGATGGCTGCACCCAAGCAGCCGGCAGCCAACTGCGTGAGCCACAATGTCGATGGCTCATGGTGGGGGAAAACAACATGGCAGGATGTGAGGGTGGGGTAGAAGAGCACAGGCTGGAAAACGATGATGAACAGCAAGTATAAAGCAAAACTGTTCACAAGGACCGGTCGCAGAAGGGCAGTATACCTCAGTTAATGGTCCCAAAAGCCCACCAAGTAATGGACACATATGCAAACAACTGAAAAAAAAAAATCTGAAATTTTAAGTTAACACTAAAACTAAAAATAAGCAAAATTCGAAGTCACAATCTATAAAGATATGCTCTGGTGAGCGATGGTTCTATGAGAGAAGGTGGAAGTGAGGGGATGGGTGGGAGGAAAATTGGTGCTATCTTAAATTTAGACCTGGAGATTGTCTGGTCCGCAGTTGGTACTGATAGGCTAGTTCCCTACATTCTAAGTTCTGAAATACTGCTTTTATCTGAGAGGACTCTGATGGTGCGGACCGAGAAGCAGGTGTTAAAATTGTTGGTGCCATGTATAGTGGCATGATGAGATACAGGGTGGTCAGGGTCTTGGTGTGTACTGATTGTCGGTGGTCCATTCATTCTGATGGCCAGTGGATTTGTTGTGAGTCCAATGTAGGAGGCTGGGCAATGGTTACAAGTGAGTTGGTATATAAGGTGGGAGGATACACAAGTGGCGAATCCTGTGATGGGAAAGCTTTCCCCAGTTACAGGGTTGGTAAAGGTGGTGGAAGGCGGGTGCATACTGCATAATTTGCAACGGAATCTGTTGCAAGGAAATGTACCTTGGGGCTGTCTTGCAGGCTGGGGGACCCCATGCTTATGGACCAAGAGTTGGTTGAGTTTTGGAGGTCTGCTGAAGCAGGTTCTGGGTGGGTGAGGGAGGATTTTAGGAAGGAGGTTTCTCATCTCAGGGCAGGCTCGAAGGAAGTCGTAACCTTGTCTCAAGACTCAGTTAACGGATTCCAAGCCTGGGAAGTAACGGGTGATCAAAACAGTGCTATGGTGGGTTTTATAGGGTTGTGGATTGTTGATAGGTTGAGTAGGTTGTGATATGGCACAAGAAACCTGTTTGTGAACTAAATCTGGTGGGTAATTGCGGGAAATCAGGGCTTCAGAGATATTGCTGGCATATTGTTGAAGGGCTTGTTGATTGGAACAAATGTGACTGCCTCAAATTCCTAGGCTGTACGGGAGGGAACGTTTGATGTGATGAGGGTGGCAGCTATCATAATGAAGGTACTGTTGTAGGTTGGTGGGTTTGATATGGACAGCTGTGTGGATATAGCCATTTGTGAGGGAAAGGTCGATATCCAGGAAAGTGGCCTGTGTATGGGAGTAAGTCCATGTGAATTTCAAGGAGCTGACAGTGTTAAGTTTATTGAGGAAACTGAATAGGTTGTCTTCCTCTTGGGTCCAGATTATGAAAATATCATCAATGAATCTGACCCACAAGAGGGGTTTCAGATGGGCTGCAGCTATGAATGTTTGTTCTAGGCGGCCTAGGTAGAGGTTAGCGTATGAGGGAGCCATACGAGTGCCCATGGCAGTGCTGCTCACTTGGTGATATATTTTCCCCTCAAATGAAAAAAAGTTGTTGTTTAGTATTAGTTCCACCAAGATGAGCAGAGAAAGATCTGGTGGGAAGGCTATTGGGTGGATGCTGATCTAGAAAATGTTCCATGGCACTGATCCCATGGCAATGGGGAATATTGTGTATAAGGAGGTCACATCTACCACCATTAGAAGGGAGTCAGGGGGAAGAGGTGTGGGTACTGTAGCCAGTCGAGAGAGGAAGTGTCAGGTGTCTTTGATGTGGGAGGGATAATGGGCTGTAGATGCTGGTCAACCAGGGCAGAGATACTCTCAGTGGGTGAGCCATATGCAGCAACTATGGGATGTCCTGGGTTGCCAGGCTTATGAATTTTAGGAAGCAGGTATAGTGAAGGAGTGCGTGGCTTTTTTGGAGTGAGGAGTGAGACAGAATGGGGAGTGAGTCTTTGGAGAGGTCCACTAACCTGTATATACACTTTTATTCTATCATTCACTGCAGGTGTGGGATCATGGTTTAGGGGGGCAGTAAGTTTTAGTATCAGACAGCTGATGCAGTGCTTCGCTGACATAGTCACAACGGTTCATGACCACCAAAGTTGAGTCCTTGTCTGCCGGTAGAATGATCAAGTCTGGATCAGAGGAGAGTTCCCTGATGGCCCTGGTTTCTGCACGAGTCAGGTTGGTGCCACAGGGTAGTGATTTTACGAAACTAGGAGAAGCCAAACTGGTGGAAACAAAATCTTGAAACAATTGGAGAGGGTTTTGTGGGAGAGGTGTTGGATCAAGAATCGAGGGTGGTTGGAACCTTTGGAGACTGGGCTCCAGGTCATTCTGACTGTCCATATTGTTGCTCTTTGAGGCAAAGTGATACCTCCAGCGGAGTGTGCGGCAGAAAGCTAAGGAGTCACGTACTAAGGTGGTCTGATCAAATTTGGGGTGGGTGAGAAAGTGAGACCCTTGGAGAGTACTGAGAGTTGTGGTTCTGAGAGTGGAGAAGAGGACAGATTAATAACAGCCAGTTTGGGTTTGGCAGCTTGATTCGGCCTGACTGGGTGAGGTGTGGGTTTTAAGGGAGGTGGTAGACGTATGTTGAATAGCTGAGCAATAGATGGTTGTGAGGAAATGAGGGGTGGTTGACACCTGGGTTTCTTGTCCTGGTAATTTACAGGGGACAGGTTGTCCTGCTTTGAGATGGGAAAGATACATAGTGGACAATTTGTGTAGATGATTTTGAGCATGCCTATCCATAGATTCTACAGCCTTTTGCAAAATTAGTTGAAGGTGAGGAAGGACATGTGGGGTTGACAGCAGCAGTGTTTTATTTAGAGATATAAGATGTCTGGAGTGTTGGTTGGCCAGGTCACTGTATTGTTGCAGCACTAGGGCAGTTAAGGCTAAGGACTGCCTGTACCGGGATGTGTGTAAGTGCGGGTGAAGTTGGGGGGGGGGGGGCAACCAGATATTGGCAATTTAATTGTGAGGCCATTAGGGGGAATATTGAGGTTAAGACAAGCTTTTAAGAAGAGGATGTGTGACTGTAATCTGGCTAGTTGGAAGGCATGTCCTCGGAATGCAGCAAGGACATATTGTATGCAGACATATTGTTTATGGTGTGGGAGACTACAGGAACCAGAGAGGGGGGGGGGAAGAGAGAGAGAGAGAGAGAGATAATTGGGATAAATGGCAGTCTCAGAATGAATGGAAATGAAACACCAAATGGTTCTAGCAACAGTAGCAGAACCCCAAAAATAATTAACTTTCAAGAAACGTGAAATAGATCGTAAACACAAGTGCGGCAGAAAATTCCAGTCGAGACACACTTGTGTGGGACGGTTGGAGAAAGCCCTGTATCACTGGACACCAGTAATGTAGTAAAAGTTGCCAAAAAGTAGTTATTGATATCGTATTGAGGTGAAGGTTTTCATACAACGTGAAATTTTTTTGTATAAGAGCGGGCAGTGAACAGGGGTATCAGGACATCCTGGAACCAAGTCTAGATAAATTCAAACCATCAACCACACTTGACCCTCCACCTCTTCCACAGAACCATCCCCTCCAAATGTTCGAGGATTTCCTGTCCACTAGTTTGGCTTCTCCTACTTTCCTTAAATCTGTATCAAACACCAGTAATCTTAGCCCAGCTGAAACCCGCACCAGGGAACAACCTGCAGCAATCCAGATCTGATTATCCTTTCAGCTGACAAGGGCTCAACCATTGTAGTCATGAACAGGAGTAAATATGTGGCTGAAGCTCTTTATCAGGTATCAGACACCAGCACTTACTGCCGCCTATTGGAAGATGCAACTCCTACTGTCAACAAGAAAATACAGGAATATGTACAGTTTAGTGGGCCCTTCCAAGGTCTCACCCCTCAATCAATTATGCTTCTTACTCTCCAAAATCCACGTACACCTACATTTATCTCCTTCCCAAAATCCATAAACCTTGCAATCCAGGACGCCCTTTTGTTGCAGCTTATGGATCGCCAACTGAGCGCATCTCTGCCTTGGTTAACCAGTGCCTACAACCCATATTTAGTCAGCTCCCTTCTCATATAAAGGACACCCAACACTTTCTCTTCCAGCTTTCTACCATACCCAACCCTCTTCCTTTCAACTCCATACTGTTTACCATTGATGTCACGTCCTTGTACACAAACATTCCACACTGGCATGGCCTCAGGGTCATGGAACATTTTCTGGACCAGCGACCTTCTTTTTTTTTTTTTTTTTTTTTTTTTTGTAACTGCTTTACGTCTCTTTTTAACATCGAGGTCTTTAGAGATGGGAAAGGATGGGGGGCAAGGATGGGGGGCAAGGATGGGGGCAAGGAATGGGAAGGAATTCGGCCATGGCCTTTTGAAGGAAGCATCCCGGCATTTGCCTGGAGTGATTTGGGGAAACCATGGAAAACCCAAATCTGGATGCCCGGATGGGGATTCGAACCGCCGTCCTCCCGAATGCGAGGCGTGAACGCTAACCGTTACACCGCCCTGCTCGGTAGCGCCCTCCCAACAGCCTCCCTATGACATCCTTTCTGATCAAATTGGCACACCTGATTCTCAATAACAACTACTTCTCCTTTGAAGGCCCTGCCATGGGTACCCGCATGGCCCCCTCTATGCTATTTTGTTCATGGGCCATTTGGAACAGATATTTCTGGAGGAAGTCCTTCTCAAACTCCTCACTTGGCTTCGATTCATTGACAACATGTTTATGATTTGGACGCATGGAAAAAATGAACTACTAAATTTCCTGAACCATCTCAATACCTTTAGTGCGCTGAAATTCACTTGAACCAGGCCACATTCCTGTATGTGGATTTATTTCTTTCCAACGGCTTCCTCAATTCTTCAGTCCACATCAAACCCACCAACCTTCAACAGTACCTCCATTACGTTCCCTCCCCTACAGTCTTGGCATTCGAGGTAGTCGCATAATGCTCCAACCAACAGTCCCAAATGGATTATTCAAACAGTATTTCACAAGCATTGATTTCTCGCAAGTACCTTCTGGCTTTGGTGAACAAACAGTTTTCACGGGCAACCTACTCAGCCCATCTGTCATCCGAAACCCGCAAAAACCAACCACTATCCAGTCTTGGTCACACAATAATACCCAGGCCTCGGATCCATTAACAGAATCATTTAGCAGGGCTATGATTTCCTATAAACCTGCCCTGAAATGAGATCCATTCTTCCTAAAATCCTCTCTGCCCCTCCTAGAACTTATTTCAGCAGACCCGCTAACCTCAGCAAACTTCTAGTCCACAAACATAGGCTTCCTCATCCCAACAGTCAGCCCCAAGGCTCTTTCCCATGCAATAGACCCCGCTGCAAGATGTGCGACATACACCATGCCTCCACCACTTTCACCAACACTGTCACAGGAAATACCTTCCCTATGATAGGACACGCCACCTGTGAAGTGTCCCATGTAATTTACCAGTTAACATGCAACCACTGCTTGGCTTCATATATAGGTTTGACCACAAATCCACTTTTCATAAGCATAAATGGCCACCAACAGACGGTGTTCACCCAGTTGCTGCCCATGCCATCAGCCATGACTCGAATAATTTCAACTCTTGTTTCACAGTCTGTGCTATCAGAGTCCTCCCTAACAGCAGCAGTGAACTCAGAACAGCAGTATATATACTTGCCTACCAGTACAAAGTGAGAACAAGGCAACCATCTGGTCTCAACTTCAGATAATACCCAATCATTATCATTATTATTATTTTTACATATATATATATATTTCATATTTAGATTTAATTATATTTTGCTCTTCCCACTGACCAGAGATCATTATGGATATTAATCTACGCTCGGGTATTAGCTCTGAATCACTCCCCTACCTTTCTTCTGCTTGAATTTACCATCACCATTTTCCTGGTCAACAGTCTTTCTGGAAGACAGTCTCTAACATCACCCACCTCCCATAATGTCCTCCTGTTGATAAAGGGCTCATGCCAAAAATTTCTTAATCATTCGTGTTTTTGTCTTTTCTGCGTTTTCGCGCCCCACATCCATCATCTAAAGGTGGCTCATTTCCCTATCCTAATTTAATTTCTTTTCACTACTTAGCACCTTTGATTTCATATATATATATTTAGATAGGAGAAAAACCACCGCTTACTGTAGAGGAGTGCTCCTGTGGTGTCGAGACACGGAAAAATCATGTATGCACATAGAGCTGAATTTTCGAGCTTATAACCCTTCTTCAGTAGTAGAGTGAGATGGCTGCCTGATGGAGGCTAGCAGTCAACTATATAGGAATAACAAATTGGGATAGAGAAATGCTATTCTAATTTGTTATTTCTTTTCACTACTTAGTGCCTTTCATATATTTATATTATTGTTTCAAAATTTAGTTCTGTCTTGGCTTTTTATTTATTCTTTACCATAAACCAGATTTTATTTTGATTAATTTGCTTGATTAACATTTCTGTTAATGCTTTTTTTGAACCCTTCTCCCTTGCCCACCACTTCCAGTTTATCTGTAATGGTCAAAACCATCATTCATCCAGTTGTGTTGTCGGTGGGCGCCTACATGATCACAGTCACATGATTCTATTTTTTTGAAGAATGGTGTAATCCAAAATACGCATTTTTTGTTGCTGCTTCTCTGTTCTCTTCATCTTTGATGAGCAATGGGTATATGTTACTTTCCATAAAAGTATCACCTCATGGAATTTCTTTCTACTGCATTGTTGCTGAAGTTGAAATTTGAAAATATGCATGCTTTTGGGAGGTTAAGTAACTTGCAGTTAGTAGTTAGTGGTAATATTGATCTTAAGAATTATATCTAATGTTCAGTATCCCTATGACTGCTCTAGCATAAAATGACAACAAACAAAAATAGTCTAATCATGCTCTTTTCTAGAACCAAGGTGACCAAACATGTCAGATATCATCCTAATAAAGCATGATGGTAATTTTATAGGGTATCAGGCTAAAGCAGGAATAAGTGGACATTTCTGATGCATATTTCAGGCTTCAGTAAATCAGTGGCCAAAACTGATGGTGGTTATAGCTACAATTATAAAAAGGCATGTCTCAGAATTGAAAAGAAATTTCATAGAAAAGTTAATCACATGGAAGGAGAATACCATTACATTGTACAGTATATAATGTAGGGAAGAAGTAATAGGAATTTGGGGAAAAATGTGTTAATAGTTTACTGTCAGAAGTTAGATTGTTTGCAGATGACATAATGTTATCTAAAAGGATCAAAACAATAGAAGACTGTAAACAGCTGCAGGGTGATCTAGATAGGATAACTAACTGGGTGAGTCAACATGGGATGAAGATAAATGAAAAGAAGAGCCAGCTTATTAGGTACACAGATAAACAGCTGAAGGTTGATTATGATCATAAAGTGGGGAAGGAGCTACTTATTGAAGACTTGAAACGTATATACTTCAGCATAACATTTTGTGAGAAACAAAGCTGCGCTGGGGTTGAACACAGACTTCATAAGCTCAACTAGTCGCCAGGAAATGACTAAATCAAAGGTTCTGTTCTTTTTTCATGACTCGTGCACCTAGGATGGTTAACTGATCGTGATGGTCGCCACCGAATTTTGATAACCTAAAATTCGGAAAAGGTCTGAAAACTATTCGAAGATAAAGTCAAGTTTCTAGGGTTCCAGAGATTTATTCACAATTTCATAGTCAAATTAATCAGTTAACACTTTGAGGCATATCGAAACTTCCTTACCAAAAGATTACCAGTTATGAAGGACAAGCAGCAAGAGATCCCCAAATTTAAAAGTTACATTGCCTACCACGCTTCAAGTATGGTGTCGAACACACGCGGTATTCTCAACTTCCTGTGCACGATGATTTCGGATCACAGCCCGAACATCCACTCCCTAGGACACCCGACCAAAATGTGTTCTGAGACAACATGGCCTCCTCTATTTATTGCCGCGATGACGTGATGCCCCTGTGTACCAACTTATCAACAAAAATAAGCTCGCTAACTGGATTCCTTAATCTACCCTACTATGTACTGACCTATAGCGCGAGTCCTATATCAGTCCCATGATCCTCTTCGTTGCCGGTAATGTTTTGAAACGTAATTCATTGTTTTTGGTAATTTCTAAGATATTCAAGCTATCGTCAAGTAAAAATTATTTTTGGATTCTCTGAATTTTTTCCAACTCTTTAAGCTATTCCTCAAGTCTGTATGTTCACTGTGCAGTGTTTTAAAAATTATTTCCCAACCCTCATGTTTCAATCAGTACATTTAAACTTCTAAATTCTATTGCTCCCCTGTTACTACTCCAATTTTGCTAAAAGGTACCTCAAAACGTTCCAAAGTGAGTGTAGTTTCCTGTGGTGTATAAATTATTACAGTGAAAATGGAGTTCTCTCCGTTATGAATTTTCAAAATGTTAACTTGTGTTGTGGCCTAGCTAATTTAATTTATTACTCGTTAAACCTTCCATATCTAGAGCTAAGAGTTACAAATTCTTAATTCTAGGGTGTTTTTACCCCTTAATCTATCCTTTGCAGTACTGAAAATTGTCTAATATTATCAAAATACGGGCTGCAAATGTTTAACATGTGTGCTTATGGCGTTACCTTCCGATCCTTATTACGGCCTACTTTGGTAAGTTTTTCATCTAATTTATCTTTTAAAGTGTCTTGAATGTCTATTCCCACTAAATGTGCTACTTTATCCCATCAAAATCGGTGTTATAAGTGAACAGTTATCTGTATCAGTGTTGGTATCGTGTCCTCGGGGTGGGCCTATCTGATCTGCATTAGCCGATTCTAGACGAAGATACCGGCGTGGAACATCAAACTTAAAATGAGAAACTGATACTTCTTTTGCTACTACTCTCCCCCTCTACTAATAATGACCTGAGGGGACATTATTTAACTAAATAACAGGCACCTTACAATTTGATAGCAGACTTAACTGGGTCGGACACATTGGACAGGTAGTAGGGAAAGGGTTCAAAATGCTTCATCTGTTGTAAAGAGTGAATAGGGGTGCAATAGAGAAGTAAAGGAATTGGGGTGCAAAACTCTCATCAGACCACTGCTGGAATATGGTGGTGTAGTATGGGACCCACATTTTGGGTATCAAATACATGATTTGGAGACAGTGCATAGAAGGGCTGCCATATTTGTCTTTGGAAATTATTGCAAAACACAATCAGTAACTAATATGATAAAGGAGCTGGAGTGGGATTCATTGGAGGCTAAAAGGAGGGTGAAGAGAGTCATAGGAATATACAAGGCCTATATTGTTGGTGAAGCATAGAAAGATACTGGTGGGAAAATTAAGAGAGGTGCTTGGAAGGGTAAAGATGACCATGACCACAAGCTAGCACTTGATTTCAGGCATAATGGTGTGGGAAAATTTTATTTTATAGGAAAAGGTGTAAGGGATTGGAATAAATTGCCAAGAGAAGTGATGAATAATTTACCAAAGACACTGAAAGAATTTAAAGTATAAATTGGTTAAGGACAAAAGTGGGCTGGAGGAGGAAGAGCGAAGGATGGGTGTTTAGGGAGATTGCCACTGGAGCAAGTGCTCCATCACAGTTTTATTAGTTATTATTATTATAATAAAATGTTTATTCCAGAACAGAAAATAAAGAAAGGTACAACACCTATTTTATTTAGCAGGGAGATGGCAAGGCTAAGTAGGGAGGTGAGAAGGGAACAAGACCAAGGTGAAGGCAGCAAGGCAGTAGGGAATATTTGACCCAACTAAGCAAGGAATTAATAACAGCAAAGAGGGAAGATAAAGTTGTGTTTATGAAAGTGCAGGCGGACCTCTGAGTGATGCATCTAGAAATTTTTATGGCTATATTAGAAAACTGAGGGAAAGAGAACCTATCAAGACAATTGTGGATAAGGATGTCGAAGTAGTTATTGAGGACATAAAAAAGCAAAGATATTAACTATGTAGTTAAATGAGGCATGAGAGGGAAAAATTAGAGGATGATGTTTTCTATACAAGTAGCAATGAGTGGATTATAAAACCGAAAATAAATCTCTAGGAAATTATGAGGGAACTAAGAAACTGGAGAAAGCATGAAGGGGCTGGTATTGATAGCACAAGGGCTGTTCAATCAGTCCTTAGAAAATCCAAGGGATGGTGTTCATAGTGTCAAAAACTATTTCTTTTAGTAAGTATCATTACTCGGTAAATGGCAGATAAACTCTCAGCTACCTCCATCATGTGGTTTTATTGTTATTGTCAATTGAAGTAGACTAGTAAAGTTCATTTAGAAAAATGGAGTAACCAGAGTTTCGACCTGTGGTTAAACACTGTTATTTAAAAGGTTTAAAATTGAAAGAGATGAAAGCTGAGCTGTATGAAGTTCATGGTACATCTACTCCTGCATTCACAAATGTTTACAACTGGGTAATGAGCTTAAATATGGCTGCACATCCACACAAGATGAACAATGTTTGGGATCTCCAGTGCACCCCAGAAATCACTGACAAAATCCACAACATGGTTTTAAATGATTGATGAATTATAGTGCGTGAAAGAGCAGAGGCCACAGGCATATTACAGGGCACAATTTGTTCAGTTTTACACAACAAATTAGATGTGAAAAAAATTCAGCAAAATAAATGTCACATTTGCTCTTAGTGGAGAATAAGTGCAATTTTGTTGTTGTCTCTGAGGCTGTTTTGGCACTTTATTGTCATAACCCTAACAACTGTGGACAAAACTTAGATACACTACTATATTCCAGAAACTAAGAAACAGTCTAGACAGTGGGTTTTTGAAGGCAAGAAGGCTCTGAGGAAGGCAAAGATAGTGAAATTGGTTGGCAAGGTAATGGCCACAGTTTTTTTTTGGGATGTTACTTGAAAAAAGAACAAACAGCAACCGGAGTTTAGTACCAGGTGTTATTTGACCAGTTAGGTGAAGAAATCGATAAAAAATTCTTCATTTGAAAAAGAATAAAGATCCTCTTCCTTCAGGACAATGCATGGATGCTCACCTGCGCAGTTTTATTGACCAAAATTATGGAACTGAAGTTTCAATTATTATCGTATTCACCTTATTCAACAGATTTAACCCGCAGTGACTTTTTTAATTAAAAAAAATGGCTTGACATAGATAGTTTAAAAGAAGCATTTGGAAATGTGTATAGAACTAAAAGGCGATCGGGATGAAAAAAGTCTACAGAAAATTACTTTTAGTATGTTTTTTTTTGTCACCCCACATCCCAAGGACTCATAGAACAACCCTTTTATTACTACAGATATATTAAAGATAGCAGGATGCGACATTGTACCTTATATTGTAATATTATTTAGATTGCGTCTGGAGGCTTTAATCTTATGTGAGTACTGGAAAAGTGTTACAGTAATACCTGTCACAAAGGTCGTGAGATAAAACCAATTAAAAATTACAGTCCAATCAGTTTGAGTAAGCTGATACAAAGATTGGTACTCAACCATAACATTTCTGTTCATAATTCTATTGAATGACTAACTGGTGCCCATGACTTCATTTGTCATTGTAAAGAATTTTGATTGACAGCTACCAACATATAACCACTATAGTGCATAATACCACACACAAACATCAGTGATCTGCGCAGGGTGTTTATGGCCGCAAAGTGAAATATAGGGACATACATTTCTTTGGTTGAAAAATGAAATTGCTCTCTGTTGACCAATTTCAACCACCATATCTCCCACACCCTCATAGCTACTGACATGACACCTGCATGGTGCATGGTGGGAGACTTGATATCAATACCACACACAATCACCAATGGACTGCACTGGGTAGTTATGGCTGTAGCGTCAAATATAGGGACACACGTCTATTTTATATCAGGTCCACCACTTTCAACCACCATATCTCCCACATCCCCACATGCAATCACCATAGTGCACACCATAGGCTACTACCACACACAAATGACCATGCTCTGTGCTTGGTAGTTCTGGCTGCAATGTGAAATATAGGGACACACACATCATTAGTAGAAATAGGAAAATACGGGTCTGTTGGAGATCACGATTCTGCTACAGCAACATTAAATAATATCGTTGTAATACCGCTGTAGTCAGTTGCTAGATGTTTTATTTTCAAGCAGTAATTCAGTTGTGATACAGCCTGAACCATTATTTTCAACCAGAAATTAGGTTGAAATATAACCTGGACCAGCAAGAAACCATTAAATATACTTCAGAAAGAATTTCTAGCAGAGTCTTGCGTTTGACCACTGCAGTATTATGATGCCAACTCCAGGTGGAATCACGATCTCCAGTAATCCCAAAAATAATCTACATCAACCACTTTCAACCACTACATCTCACACACCCCCATAGCTACTGATATCTAGTACATGATGGGTCACTCGAGGCCACTACCACCCACAATCACCAGCGGTCTGCGATATGTAGTTGTGGCATCAAAGTGATATATACGGACACACATTATACACATGTCTTTGGTTGAAATATGAAAATATCCTTGATTGACCAATTTCAACTACTATATCTCCCACACTCCCACAGCTATCGAATTCAGCCATCATTGTCACAATTGGTGACTCTATGCTACTACCACACACACACACACCAGTGATCTGCGCTACATAGTTTTGGCTGAAAAGTGATACATAGGGACACATACGTCCTTGATCAAAATTTGAAAGTACCCTAGGTCGACCACTTTCAAATGCATATCTCCCACATCCCCATAGTTACCAACATCTAACCACCATAATTCATGATGGTAGACATGATGCTACTACCACACACAAACACCAGTGGTCTGTGCTATGTAGTTGTGGCAGGAAAAGCGAAGTATAGGGACACCCAGGTCTTTGGTAGAAATATGAAAATGCCAAGATCGAACACTTTCAACTACCATATCTCCCACACCCCAACAGCGATCGACATTCAGCCAATGTTCTGCATGATATGAAACTCCATGTTACTACCGCATACAAACACCAATGAACTGTGCAAGGTAGTGGTAATGAAAAGTGAAATATAGCGGAAGAAATGTCTATTTATATCTTACAAATATTGTTCTTGGGTGACTAGCTGAGTTATAGGAGTGTAATAATGACACACTATTTCGGCACTCTCAATCGTTGGTGCCATCTTCTGGTGAAGTGTGGTCAGGAACGTGCGAAGTTGCTGCGCTAGACCAGACTCCTCGTGCTTCGCTGTTATTGGTTGGCTGTGAAACCAGTCGTAGCAGGGGTCAAATCTCGTCTCGACTTGAAACGATGCCAAGATGGAGTTACGGCTAGATTCAATGTCCTTCTTCACATGGCATGTAGTGGACGGGCTGAAAGACATCGCTCATTCAAGATGACATCTGAAAACAAAGCCTTCCCCATAAATTGCTTATCCAACTGATGGGTCAACATGGATCCGTTGTGGGCCTCATATAGAGCCATACTGCCACATGATTGGTCAGCTTTGTAACCAATTGTAGCCAGCGTCCTGCCTCATCACATCTTATTGTTCGATAGAAGGAAAAATCAGAAGGCAAAACCTTCCCCATAAGTTGCTCATTAATGCATGAGCAACAAATTGCTCGCTTATGTTACTACCGAATTTCCCGTTGATCTGGACACGCCGTGTAATGCGTCCTGGCTGCGCTGTCGATGAATAGTATTGATGATTGGTGTCCAGACTTCATTCCCTTAGCTGGTACACGCTGTCACGGTTGACGAGGTTACACGTGAGTCGAGTTTCTACTGCTTCAGTAAGAATGTTGTTCCAGAAGCTCCCAGTATGCCCCGTTTGGCTATTCCTCTTAGGCTCTATGGACTCCCCAAGATCCATAAAGAGGGTACCCCATTGCGGCCAATAGTAAGTGCCATCGGATCAGCTACGTCCTTTCTTGCCCGATATGTAACTGGGCTGCTGACATCATTAGTGGGTAAAGGTCCTCATCACGTTAGCAACTCCGCAAGCTTTATTGACGTCATCAAAGAACTCCATCTGCAGCAACAGGAATTATTGGTGAGTTTCGATGTGGTGTCGCTGTTCACTAGGGTCCCTCTCACTGACACGTTGGCTCTACTGGAACAGCATTTTGAGCCTGCCTTAGTTGAGTTATTCCGGCACACACTCCAATCGTCATATTTCCTTTATGACGGGGAGTATTACGAACAGGTTGATGGAGTGGCCATGGGCAGTCCTTTATCGCCAGCTATTGGGAGCTCTTTGAAGAGAAGACACTAGAAATCGCTCCTATGAAGCCCAGCGCTTTCTTCCGATACGTAGATGACCCCTTTGTGGTCTGGCCACACAGCAGGAACAACCTGGAAGCTTTTCTCCATCACTTTAACAGCAAAAAACGAAAACATCATGTTTAGGATGGAGGTGGAAGAAGAAGGCCGGTTGCCTTTCTCAGACATTCTTATAGAACGGAAACCTGATGGGTCTCTAGGACACTCTGTGTATAGCAAACCGATTCACACAGACCTATACCTGAAAGCGCGTAGCCATCACCATCCGGCACAGTGCAAGATGGTACTCAGCATGCTTGTACATAGGGGGTGAGCGATATGTGATTCTGACAGCCTACACGGTGAATTGAGTCATCTGCGTCAGACCTTTTGATGCAATGGGTACACTGATTATCAGAAAAGAATGGCATTCCAAGAGCCGACATGTAGGCTCAACAACACCAACATCGAGCCATCTGATCGTCTCACCTTCTTGCTGTACTCTGGCGCCACAACGTCCAAGATAGGACGGGTTCTAGCAAAAAGTGGAATTAAGACCGTTTTCCTGCCACCACAGAAGGTAAAGAACATCTTGCACTTCCCCAAGGATGACCTTGTTCTGCGGACACCTGGGGTATATTGCATTAGTTGTGAATGTTGAAAGAGCTACATTGGCCAGACAGTGTGATGTGTTCACCAACGTTGTCTAGAACGTGCACAACACGTTCATCTGGGGCAGAAAGACAAGTCTGCGGTGGCGGAACACAGCCTCGAACATGGACATGGCTTTGATTTTGAAAATAACTGAGTACTGGCACATACTGGGAGCTTCTGGAACAGCATTCTTACTGAAGCAGTTGAAATTCGACTCGCGTCTAACCTTGTCAACCGTGACAGCAGGTACCAGCTGAGTGTAGCCTGGACGCCAATCATCAATACTGTTCGTCAACAGCATGGCCGACACACATTACACGGCGTGTCCAGATCAACGAGAAGTTCAGTAGTAACATAAGCAAGCAATTTGTTGCTCATGCATTAATGAGCAGCTTATGGGGAAGGTTTTGCTTTCTCATTTTTCCTTCGATCGAACGATGAGCTGTGATGAGGCAGGACCCTGGCTACGATTGGTTACAAAGCTGACCAATCACGTGGCAGCATGGCTCAATATGAGGACTGCAACGGATCCGTGTTGACCCATCAGTTGGATAGGCAATTTATGGGGAAGGCTTTGTTTTCGGATATCATCTTTGAACGAGCAAAGACCTTCAGCCCGTCCACTACATGCCATGTGAAAAAGGACGGCCATAACTCCATCTTGGCATCGTTTCAAGTTGCGACGAGATTTTACCCCTGCTATGACTGGTTTCACAACCGACCAATAACAGCGTAGCACGAGGAGTATGGTCTACTTCAGCAACTTCGCACGTTCCTGACCTCACTTCACCAGAAGATGGCGCCAACAATTGAGAGCGCCAAAATATTGTGTAATTATAACACTCCTATAACTTGGCTAGTCACCCGAGAACAATATTTTCATTCTCAACACCGAGAAAGACTATGTAATTATATATTTATATCTTCTTTATATATAAAAATCAATATCTGTCTGTTTGACCTCTTTGCGCTCCTAAACTGTTCATGCGTTTATGGTAAAACTTTGGTGAGTTGTCAAGTGCGCATCAGGGATGGTTCCTAAGAAATAAAATTTCCAAAAAAACCATCCCCTCTTCCCCATAACACCTCATAATTTAAACAACCCAACAGATCTTATCCCATTTTTACGGAAATTTGCACATGTATACTGTAAAACAAACAGAAAAAGACTGCCTACATTTGGTTTCCAAAAACGCATCCCCTTTCCCACTTCCCTCCCCCTTACTTTTTACACAAAGCAACACTTTTTATCCTATTTTGATGGAACTTTGCACATGTATTGTGTTTAAGAAAATAGAAAAATACTGTACAAAATTAGTTTTACAAAAACCCAATCCCTTTCCCCTTTTCCACCCCTTCATTATTGTCAATGTTCATTTATAACAAAGCTACAGTTCCTATCCAATTTTGAAGCAAGTTTAAAACAAACAGAAAAATACTGTTTACTTTCAGTTTGCCAAAGCCCTATCCCACCCCTTCCTCCTTCACCCCTCCCCTATTAATTTCCAGTGATCTCTATTCAATCCCACAGTATTTATCTGATTTTGATGGAACTTTGCATTTATATACCTTACACACAGGTTTTTTTTTTTTTTTTTTTTTTTTTTTTTTTTTTTTTTTTTTTTTTTTTTTTTTTTAATTTTACAATATCGATGGAACGTAGAACAAGCAATCTATAAAACAAACAGAAAACTATTTCATACTTTAGGAGATATTAATTAAACAAAAAAGTTTCTGACATCAGTTTTATCCGATTTCAATGGAACTTTGCATTTGTATACTTCAAAAGAAGGAGAAAAATACTGTTTACATTTGGTTCCCAAATCCCAACTTCTCATCTCCTTTATTCCCTCCTTATTTTTCAATGTTCCTTACACTTACTTTATTCAATGTGGGTGGAGCTTTGCACATGTATAAACTAAGGCAAAGAGAAAAATGCTGTCCATCAAAACCCATCACAATTAAGAAAAATTTACACTTGAAACCTTTAAGTATTTTGGAATAATCTCAAAAATGCTGGGGAGATTAGATAAAGTAGATAGCATCATTATTTCCTGTTAAACAGCACTGGACAGATTACGATTGGAGAATTGCTGACCAAGAAATTCGTGACAACACACACATCTACAGATTTTATTTGACGTCGAAGGAAGTTTGTATACATATGCTTAAAAATAAGTGAAAATGATGTTTATATTTATTTAGTTTACAAATCTGCACCCCCTCTCCCATTTCACCCCTCTTAAGACTGATTTACACATGTAACTTTTCTCTGTTTAGCATATATCTCAAAACAAACTCAGATTTTTTTTTGTATATATGCTGTTTGGAATCACCAAAAACATTGCATATCCAAGACCATTGCAATAAACTTGAAATTGAATGAAACAGTAATTAATATTTATACATAAATATCTAATTTTTACTTAATACACACTTTCAAATGTATTCATTTAATCTATATGTGTACTCAAGTCTAGCAATAGTGAAGCATTGCCGGGTCAGCTAGTATATAAATAAGAGTGTTTTAATATATGCAATCTGATGTTAGGTTGTTTGCCAATGACATAATGAAAACTGGAGAGAACAGTGAATGGCTACAGTGGGATTTGAACAGGGTATCAAGTTGAAAAGGTTAACACTGGACCAAAATTAATGTTAAGAAGAGTCAGTTTAGTTGATTCTCAGATAAAAAGGAAAGGTTTTTTTTTATGATTGTAGGATGGAGAAGGAATTGCTTTTTGAGGCACTTAATTGTAAAAATGTTGATATAGTATTTGATAGTAAACTAAATTGGACAAATATTGGGCAAGTATTTGGGATAGATTTCAAATCCTTCAATTATTAGAGAGTGTGATGAGGGGAAGATCCAGGGGAATGAGTGAATTGGGTTAAAACATTTGGTCTTCCCATTGCTTGATTGTAGTGTTGTAGTGTAGTGTTTTGGTATAAATTTAAATATTTTATAATGCATACTAGAGTGAAAATTTTTGTTTACCACTTTTTAATTTTTTACTATCTTAAATCCACCCCCAATCTACTTTTGCCATACATGAAATATAAGCCAAGTTATGGCAAAAGTGATCTTTTCCCTTCCCCACCACTCTTATTTCTTCCACCGACATCTTACCAAACCTCATCATCAAATTATACCTTCTACACTGACTGCTTTCTCTTGACTCCCCTCCTATTTTGAGAGAATCCCAATCGAACTCCTTTATTGTAGTTCCTGGTCGTGGTTTGTGGTAATAACCACAGACAAAACTAGTTGCCCTTCTCAGCATGCCATCCAACTCCTGTGTTTCATATCCAAAATGGGGAGCCCTTTCTGTTCTACCATATTCAAGCAATTGCCTTACCAAGTTTGGAATAAAGTTGTTTCATTGCCTTCTCCAATACATGAAGAATCTTGAAACCTTTTTCTAGTAAATGCGTAATGTGTTCTGCCCAGTTGAGTTAAATATCAAATGTTATGAGAAGATATTTACAATTTAAGTCTTCAACCTATAATAATGAACAATTTTTGTTTTGTTTTTTGATCTGTATATCTTATAAGCTGACTGTTCTTTGCATCCATCTTCATCCCAGCTAGATTTAATTTAATTTAATTTCATTTCATTTAATTTAATTGTGATGGAACACATGCTGTGGTGGCAATTTCCCTACACACCCACTTTTCCCCTTTCCTGTACTTACCTACTTCTGCCATATTCTAATTTTAACTTTAAATCTTTTAACATTTCTGGTAAATTATTCATTATTTCTCTTGATAAGTTATTCAAATCTCCGACACCTTACCTACGAAAATAATCTTCCCACACCCTTATGTATGAAACTGAATGCCATTTTGTGGACATGATTACCTTTTCCCTTCCATGCATCTTTCCTAATTCTTCCACCAATATTTTTCCACATATCATCACAAATATATGCATTGTACGCTCCCATACATCCCTTCACCCTTCTCCTTCGAAAGAATCCCATTTCAACTTGTTTATCATATCAGTTATTGTTTGTGTTCTGCGGTAATTTCCAGAACCCTTCCTTGCATGCCCTCCATTTACTGTATTTAATACAAAAAAAAACAGGGTCCCATACTACATTACCATTTTCAGGCAATGTTCTGAACAAAGTTTAGTAACCCAAATCCCTTACTTTATGGTACGAGGGGTATCCAAAAAACTGGAATTATTTTTTAAAAGCTATTTATTTTCAATTTTTTTTACAAAACAATCTTATCCCCTTCAAAATACTCTCCATTACAACTAATACATTTGCCCTACTAGTGGCTCCACTGTTTGAAACATTTTGTGTAGTCATCTTTAGAAATGGCTGGCAGCTCCTTCCACGTTTCTTTCTTGACTTCTTCAAAGCTGTCAAATCGGTGTCCTGCCATGCCCCTTTTCATGCATGGAAGTAAGAAAAAGATGCATGGAGCCAGGTCAGTTGAGGAAGGTGAGTAGGGCAACAGAACCATGCCATGTTTAGCCAAAAACTGTCTAACAGAGACAACTGTGTGTGCGGGTCATAGTGGAAGAACCAGTCCTCTGTCTGCCACTAATCGAGTCTTTTTTTGGGGAACACTGTTGCATAATCTTCTTAAAACTTCCAAATAAAAAGTTTGATTGATGGTATGATGTGAGGGAACAAACTCTGAATGAAATATGCCCTTGGCATCAAAAAAGCAAATGAGCATTGTTTTGATGTTTGATTTGACGTGATAACATTTTTTTGGATGGGGTGACAATGACGTCCTCCATTTGCTTCTGGGTTGTAACCATAGCACCATGACTCATCACCAGTAATGACCTTTGACAGAAAATCTGGATCAATTTCAAGCTGTTATTTCATGGCATGATATGTTTAAACTTGACTTTTTGATTGTCAGTCAGAGCCCAGGGAACAAACTTAGCAGCAACCCTTCTCATTCACAAATCTTCAGTTAAAATGTGCTGAACAAAGATAACCCACGAATCTCTAACAGGTAATTAATTGTCTGTTGACGGTCTGAGAGCACAAGCTTTCGAATTTTTCAACATTTTCGTCGATTCTGGCAGTTGATGTCATCAATTGACATATCACCATTTTTAATCCGAGCGAACCTCTCGTACCCTTGAATATTTCCCATAGTGTCATCTCTGTAAGCTGTTTTCAATTTGAAAACAATTTCAGCTGCATTTTTACTGAGTACAAAACAAAATTTCGCAGCTACACATTGTTCACTTAAACTTGCCATCATCAAAAATGAAACAATAACAAAAAAAGCACTAGCAAAAACAATCACTACAGATTATCAGAACAAGCCAGGTCAACAACATAGGTGGCACTGAATTGACAATGAGTTGCACTGTAAACGCCTAGCGACAGTTATGTGTTGTTCATTTGTTTTTGTTTTTTAATGTGAGATTTATGTATGTTTAGGACAATCAAAGTTTGTTAATATTAATGTTATTATTATTAATATTTTGTAAAAAGTGATTTGTATAAACCTCGATACGAACAACAATATTTGACATTAGGAAAATTTTCCTCCTTTTTCTTTACATTTTCAATTCACAAAAAATGAGGAACATTTTGGGAGGGGTTGTAACAAAGTAGTTCATAATATTGGTAAATTAAAAGTTTAAAGAATTTATAAAAAAGAATAGCAAGTCTAATAAATATTGTTTACTCCAAGATGTTTGAAAAGATAGGATCTCTGGAAAAAAAAAAGAAGTGAGTTGGGAGGGAATTGTTGAGAGAAAAGTCGAACGAGGAAGACAAGATTGATCTATCATCATATTGAGCTTGGAAATAATAAGAGTTGTATAATGAGAAATTTTGAACATCATAGTAGCGTAAAAAATAAATGGATAAAATCTTGAGTAGAAACGAACCTGCAAATCTTTGGATCAAACTTTATTCAAAAAATTATTACAGACATGGTCAAAAGGTTGTTAGTATTGGAGGAATTTAGGCAGAGCAAACTAAATTAAATAAACTGCAAAAGATACCAACCAACATATTTAATGTAACAGTAGAGTGCCAAATCCTGCTATCTTTAAGACATCTGCAGCATTATTATCTACTCCAGCCCATTTATACTGTTTTAGTTAATTCCTTCATTCTATCCTCAGGATGAATTTCAAATTTTTAGTCTGCTCATATCTAGTGTGGAAAAGAATGTTCTCTGATTTACACCCTCCTGTTCCTGAATCATAGAACCTAATGGTCCCACTAAACCAGTTATTTAATATCTGCCTTTATCAAATTCTGAGTAACTTCTTCTCCTTCCTTATCTATAATTGGTAACAGTGGAGTGAAAGAACTGCTGTGAGGCAATATTTATATGAAAAGGAAAGATAGATTATGCACAGCACTCACCAAAGTTGAAGGGAGGAGGGTAACATCAACACGAAATAATACACAAACACAATATTTCAGAGTTAACCCTTTATCAAGTGCATGCAGAATAAAATTGACCATCAGAGGTGGTGGGGGGAGGAATGATAATATAATTATAAATATTAGTCACAGTTAAAAAATGAAATACATATGTTCAACTGAAGATAAATTAATATTTCAATGTTTTACATGTTACAATACAAAATAATTTAATCATGTTTGTTCATTTCTCGATGGTTCATATATTCATTGACACTATAGAAGCTATTGACTAATAAAAAATTTTTTAGCTTATATTTAAAATTATGTAAATTTGATATTTGTTTTATGTTTTCAGGAAGAGAGTTGTAAAGAATTTTAGGCTGGTAGAGTACACTACTTTGGTATAGAGCTTTCTTGTGCCACTCTAAATGAAAATTATTCCTATTCCTTGTTTCGTGTTTATGTATTTCATTATTTAGCGCTGCATATTCCTGATGTGATTTCAGGAAGCAGATACACTCAAATAAGTATATACATGGTAGAGTCAGTATTTTTAGTTCTTTAAAAATATCCCTGCAGGATTCTCTACGTTTCATACCTCTCATGATTCTTATAGCTCTCTTTTGAAGTATGAATGCCTGTTTTGCATGTGTTGAATTTCCCCAAAAAATTATACCGTATCTTAATAAGCTATGCATATATGAATAGTAGGCACACAACATTGTTTTCAAAGAGCAGCAATCTTTAAGCATTCTTAAAATATAACAACATTTGCTTAACTTCTTATTCAGTGATTCAACATGTTTATCCCACTTTAAATGTTCATTCAACCATATTCCTAAAAATTTTGTGTCATGTACTTGTTTTATATAGGTATCTCCTATCCTCACTAAATTATTACTGTTATTTTTGTTTATTATATGAGTGAAACTAATCCATACTGTCTTTTCATGATTTACAATCAAGCAATTATCATGGAACCACTTTTCTACTTCTTTTGTTGTTGCAGTAATTTTCTGCTGTAGGTCAACTTCATCCTGCCCTTTTATAAAAATATTAGTGTCGTCTGCAAACAATACCTCATCAGCTGTTAATAAATGATTTGGTAAATCATTTATATATATAAGAAATAGTAAGGGTCCTAAGACTGAGCCTTGTGGTACTCCGTGGTCAACTTTCTGATACTCTGAAAAATATTCTTTACCATTGTTATTATTACTTATATTTTTAGCAGTAAATAGCGTAGAACAGAAGCGTACTAAAATAAACTGTAAAGGACGCGTTATTGCGAACAGCAATTCTTTATTACACGTTCGCACGCCAATGCGCAATACAACGTACAACGACAACATAGACCAGCGAGATTACAGACAATGCAAAGAATAATTTAATATCTGTGCATTTCACTGATAATCTCTACAATCCCCCCCTCGGAAGATCATTGTCTTGTGGATGATCATTCCGCACTTCGGAGATTATGCCACCTGGACCTGCTCCACCAGCTGACTGCGATGTGACTCGTGTAGTCTGTTACACAGCGCCTTCGTGAAGATGTCCGCAACATTTTGTTCACTTGGAACATATCGAAGTTCCACTGTCCCATCCATCACCTTTTCTCTTACAAAGTGATGCCTGATTGCAATGTGCTTTGTTCTGGACTTGTCAACATAATTTCTAGCATGTGCAATAGCTGCTTGACTATCACACCATATCGTGGTTGCACTGTCACTTATTTCTTGGAAATCCAAGGACTTTAATAGTTCTTTTACCCAAAACACTTCTCTTGCACAAGCTGCCAAGGCCACATATTCTGCCTCCATTGTGCTAAGTGCAATCACAGTTTGTTTTGAACTTTTCCAGATGATTGGAGCACCTGCAAGTATAAGCACGTATCCACTTATGCTCTTGCGAGTTTTTGTACAACTAGACCAATCTGCATCAGCATACGCTACAAGACTTTCATTAGTTGGGTGATATGTAATCCCATAGTCTTGTGTCTCTTTTAAATACCTAAGTACTCTTTTAGCTGCATTCCAATGACACTTGTTGAATTGTGAACAATACTGAGCCAACTTGCCTACTGAAAAGGCAATATCGGGTCTAGTTCTCTGCGATAAATATAATAGACCACCAATGAGTTCTCTGTAAGGAAGGTTCTTGAGGTCATCTTCATTACACTCGTCGAGAAACTCTGGCCTCTGCTCCATTGGAGTTTTAATTCCTTTGGCGTCTTGCAGTCCAAATTCATTCAACAGTTTGTTGACATATCCTTCTTGTGAAAGGGTGATGCTACCATTCTCTTTCTTATTGAATTTTACTCCCAGTAGATGCGAAATCGTTCCTAGGTACTTAATATCAAAGCATCTCTCCAGAAGTTCTTTAACACTACTTCTCATTGATTCATTTTCTGTTAATACAAGTAGATCGTCCACGTAAACAGCTAATATGGCCTTTCCATTTCCTTTCTTCAACTGATATACACACGGATCTACTTTATTACGAACGAATCCAAGACTTTCTAATGTTTTGTTGAGATGTTCATTCCAGCACCTTCCACTTTGTTTCAAACCATATATCGATTTGTTCAACTTACAAACCAGTTTTTCTTTACCTCTTTGTATAAACCCTTCAGGTTGTTCCATATACAAAGTTTCCTTTAAATCACTGTGAAGATAAGCAGATTTAACATCATACTGGTCCATGAACCACTTTTTCTCAACACCAATAGCAACAAGTAACTTTAGAGTATCGAAGCCTGATACAGGTGCATACACTTCTTCATAATGCACTCCCTTCTTTTGAGAGAAACCCTTTGCAACCAATCGTGCTTTGAAACGTTCTGTTTCACCTACTGTCTTCCGTTTAAACACCCATTTGCATTTAATGACATTTGCATTTGGAGGTTTTACAACCAATGACCAGGTGTTGTGCTTCTTCAATGATTCTATCTCTTCATTCATTGCTCCAAACCATTGCGCTGCTTCAGCAGAATTGATAGCCTCGTTGAATGAAGATGGTTCCACTATATTATTAGTATGAACCATATGAGATTGTGGTTCTATGTTATCATCTTTCTTTGATTTTATAGAACACCTTTCTCGAAGAATCATACTGTGTTGCTTTTGCAGATTTGCATTATGTTTTGTAGAATTTCCCTTTGGTTGTCCTCTCTTCTTAATTTTAACAGTTGAGTGTCCTTCACTCTGTTCACCTTTGTCTGAAGTTTCTTCTTCTTCACTTTCTGTGTCTGGAAATCCTTTGAAGTCTTCTTCTTCACTTGACAGATCTTCTTCAGAATTGATCATCACATTTTCTTCAGGATTACAGCCTGCAGTTCCATCACTGCAGTCAAAACTGATAGTTTCTTCTCTATCAAATTGTTTGAAGCTAGAATCTTCGGGTTTACTAATGTGTTCTGCTTCATCACTTGTGCTCTCTTTGAATACACAGTCACGTGACTCCACAACTTGTTGAGTATCTGGCATCCAAATCCTATAACCACGCCCATATATTGCGTATCCAACCAAAAATCCTTTCTTGGCCCTTGCCGAGAGTTTTGAGTGGCGTTTCTGTTTAGGAATATGCACAAACACTTCACATCCTATTGCCCGAAGGTGAGTTACACTTGGCTTCCTTCCAACCCATAATTCATATGGAGTTTTAACTTCATTATGACTGTTTGTGACTCTGTTCCTGATATATGCTGCAGTATATATCAGTTCTGCCCAAGCTGCCTTAGGCAACCTACTACTGCTGATTTCACTTCTCACTAAATCCATCAGAGTTCTGTTGAATCTCTCTGCAATTCCATTTTGCTGTGGTGTGTAAATCATTGTCTTTTCATGTACAATGCCATTACTCTCACAGAAGATATCCCAATTCTTTGAACAAAATTCAAGTCCATTATCAGTTCGAACTCGCTTTAAAGATTTGCCAGTTTGTTTTTCAACCTGGATCTTCCATGCTTTAAACTCGGCCAGTACACTTCCTTTTGTTTTAAGAAGTCTGATGAATGCATATCTGCTAACATCATCCACTATGCTAAGAACATATCTGTTGCCACCAAAGCTTTTCACATCTATTGGTCCCATGAGATCTGCATGAACAAGATTCAAAATTATTCCATCACTTTTCAAATTGTTTGATGGATGTGTCAGGAATGGCAACCTTGTAGCTTTTCCTGCTAAACAGTCATTACATGGTGTAGGAGTTGTCAACTCACAGTTTAAACCATTTACAGACTGTGTTTTGACCATTTTTATAATTTGATTCTTGCTAACGTGCATTAGTCTTTGATGCCACAAATCCAATGTTTTTAACTTTCCATTTTCATAGTGTAATGAGCTTACTACACTCTTCTTTACATTAGGTTCTGTTCTCACCACATACAAGCGACCCATATTCTCTGCTTTCAGTAGTAAATTCCTACTGTCATCGTAAATGCAACATCCATTTTTATTAAAAACAACTTTCTTGTTATTTTCAGTTAACTGTTTAACTGACAAAATTCCATGGCTAATGCCAGGCACTAAAAGAGTGTTTTTAATCTGTATATCACTATTTGCAGAATTATTACCTATAATCTTTGCATTTACAGTACCTTTTCCAATTGTAGGTGTTATTGTGCCATTTGCTGTCACAACATTTTCAGTAGTCACATTTTTACTAATCCAAGAAAAATACTTTTTCTCTGGAGACATGTGATGAGTAGCACCTGAGTCTATGACCCAAACATCGCTATTTAATACAGCTGATCCACATGAAACATTCGTTGTCAATGCACTAGATGAACGTTTGCTGCTTGATTTATTGGGACATACATTTGCAAAATGACCGATTTCTTTACAGATAAAACACTTTCCTTTGCCATTTTTGCCTTTTCGTAATCCTTTCTTAAAGTGTTTTCCATCTTCGCTGCTAGGTTTGACATCTTTGCAATTAGATTTGACGTCCATCATTTTCGTGTTTACTTTCTTCAAGAGTAATGCAGACTGTTTCGTGCTATCGTTTTCTTGTCGTCTTGAATCTTCGGCAAGAAGACGTCTTTTCACTGTAGCACATGTAAACTCGCTTTCTGGTAGGTTACACAAAGCTGTTACAACAGAATCCCATTCCTCGGAAAGTCCGCACAAAATCTTCATAGCTAAATCTGCATCTTCTATGGCGTTGCCAACACTAGCAAGATCTGCAACAGTTCTGTTTATCTGTCCCAAGTATAATTCCATTGAATTATAATCACTCAGTTTCAACGAATACAATTTTCGCCTGAGTTGCACAATACGAAATTTGCAGTCACGCGGTGCATACAACCGTTCCAGCTCGTTCCATGCTTCCTTAGCATTCGTTAAGTGCTGAATATGCATCTGCTGTTCGTCGCACACAGAAAGTGCGATCTTTGCATAAGCTTTATTTTGTCTCGATGCGTAATTACGTTTTACATTTGTATCTGCGTCGACAGACGGTTCTTCTTCACCTGGATCAACAACTGTCCATAAATCACTTTCCATCATTACCATTTTCATTTGGTAACTCCATGATGCGTAATTTATACCATTCAATTTGGTTATAGTTGTAGACCGGTGATCAGACATTTTGAACTGATTCACGCAACTTTTGCCTGTCGTAACCTTCACGCTAAAAATCCTAGCCAATTTTTTCGAATCGACGCTACAACTTAACGATTGCGCAATCAATTTCACAGTTTATAACACTTCTGCGCTGTAACTGGGCCCATAACCAATGTTATTATTACTTATATTTTTAGCAGTAAATAGCGTAGAACAGAAGCGTACTAAAATAAACTGTAAAGGACGCGTTATTGCGAACAGCAATTCTTTATTACACGTTCGCACGCCAATGCGCAATACAACGTACAACGACAACATAGACCAGCGAGATTACAGACAATGCAAAGAATAATTTAATATCTGTGCATTTCACTGATAATCTCTACAACCATCATGACATACTTTTACTCTCTGGTACCTGTTGGAGAGATATGATTTAAACCAATCATATGCTTTGCCACGAATACCATATCTGTACAATTTTATTAATAAGAGGTCATGTCTAATAAGATCAAAGGCCTTGGACAGGTCTAAGAATAACCCACTGTTTATTTCACCCTTATCCACTGCATTGAGAACAGTATTCAGAAAATTGTAAATGGCGGTTTCTGTGGACCTATTTTTCCTAAACCCATGTTGTGAATTGCTTAGAATTTTGTTTCTAGTGAGAAAATCAGTGAGCCTTTCATACATTACTCTTTCAATTATTTTTGAAAAGCCAGGCAGTATAGACACAGGTCTGTAGTTCTTTATGTTATATTTGTCATCCTTTTTGTAAAGTGGTGTTACTGTTGAATACTTTAGTTCTGTTGGGAATATTCCTGCACTAAAGGAATCATTAATAATATCTGTAAGGTGGGAAACAATGGATCCTGAGCTGTGTTTAATGATTTTATCTGGGATCCCATCAATATTGCAGGACATTTTATTTTTTAATTTAGAAATAGCATTTTCTACTTCAGTTATAGTAACTGGATATAGAAACATAGTTTTTTCATTCATGGGGACATTTATATTACCATTTCTACTGCACATCTCATTGGTGAAATTTTTTGCTATGTTTGTGTAGTGTTTACTGAAAATATCTGCAATCTTTTTTGGGTCCTGAATAATTTTTCCTTCACTTTTTATAACATATGAATTAGTTTTTGCTTTAAAATTGCCTGTGCTTTTATTTATAATTTTCCAAATGGATTTAATTTTATTTGAGCTCTTGGAAATATATGTATCGTTTGTCTGCTTTTTTGCTGCTAATATTACTTTTTTGAAAAAATTTCTATAGCATTTTACATGTGACTTTAAATTTTTATTTTGTTTGGCTAATTTGTTTAAAATTCTAAGATTTTCTGCAGAATTTTTAATGCCCTGGGTTATCCACGTGATTGGATTGCTTGTAATTCTAACTCTTTTTAACGGGAATGCAACTTCAAAGCAATACTTATAATTAGACATAAAACAATTGAACTTATCATCTATACTATTATGCATTCCTTCCCCCCACTTCATATTTTGAAGCATGTAGTTGAAAGTCACAATATTATCATCATTAAAGGACCTCCTCTGCACATACTTTTCACCAGTCCTGCAAGATTTGGTGAATATGTTCTTTACAGATAATTTAATAGCCAGATGATCAGAGAAACCCATATCTATTGTTGTGATGTTATAGTTACATATTTCCTTGTTGATAAATATTTGGTCAATTGCAGAGTCACTCCCGTTACCATACCTAGTGGCATCATACACAGTTTTATACATATTATAAGACATCAGCAAATTTATTAGCAGTTGCTTTCTAACACAATTACCATTAAAATCAACTAATATTATATGGTTTGTTTGATTTTTTAGTTCACTTAGAAGATCTTCCATGTTTTCTAGGAACACTGTAAAGTTGCCAAATGGTGATCGATATATACACACAATAGTAATTTTACATTCAATAAGTACACATGCAGAGTATTCAAAATCTTTTTCAAGACATTTTGCACTTTTCAGTCTTATTTCCTTTGACTTCAAATTAGGTTTAACATATATACATGTCCCACCACACTTGTAGGTTTCTCTGCAGAAACTACTTACCAATTCAAAATTGGGAATGTGAGCTCAACTTGTTTGAAATTCTTGTAACCAGTGCTCACTTAGACACAAAACTGATACATCATTCAAACTGTTATTTAACAACACTTCATATTCACTTAGTTTATTACTTAGACCTTGCACATTTTGATAGAGAACTGTAACTAGTTCATTTGACCCTATTTTATACGTGCTCCTGTCACTATGTTGAATATTGCAGGTTGATACTATGGGTGTATTGTTTTGGACTGTGGCCACCAAAAATCCTCACCTCTTGGTGGTGGATGTCTCTTTCGGGCTGGTTGTGTTCTTCTAAAAACATCCATTTCACTTTCAGTAGCATTTACAGGATTTTTTGTAGACAGTTCTTTAGGGTTAGTATTTTGAGTAGTACATACCTGTTTGGATGTTGCTGTTGCTTCAACCACTGTTGTTGTAACAGATAACGCTGTAGTGTCCAGGACAGAATTCTTGTGTTCTACATACACACTTGGTATTTGAGATACTATTGGTAGATCTTTCACTTGAAATTGAGTGAGACTTGCATTTTCGTGGAGTACCTCAGGGTTCTATATTGGGGCCACTATTGTTTTTAATATATATAAATGATCTACCCTGTGTTTCATCTAAAAACTCAAAATTTGTCCAATTTGCAGATGACACAAACATAGGAATTAAAAACACTCCAGATTTATCTACAGAATATATTTCAAATTATGTCTTTGAACTGATTAATAAATGGTTTACAGCTAATGGCTTGTCTTTAAACTTTGATAAAACTCAGTATATGCAATTCAGTACATCACACAGAGTAACACCTGATATAGACATAAAATTTGCAGGCCAGTCCATTCAAGAGGTAGATAGTGTGAAATTTCTAGGTTTGTGTATTGATCATAATTTAAATTGGAAAGTACATGTTTCTGACTTACTAAAGCGATTGGGAGCAGCCACGTTTGCAATTCGTACAATTTCAGCTTTAGGTGATTTCCGTATGAGGCAGCTAGTTTATTTTGCTTATTTTCACTCCTTATTGTCATATGGAATAATATTCTGGGGCAATTCTACCCATAGAGATAAAGTGTTCAGAGCCCAAAAGCGTGTAATAAGAATAATGTGTGGGGTTAGCAATAGAACATCATGTAGAGAGTTGTTCAAGAAGTTAGGGATTTTAACATTAGCATCTGAATATATATACACATTAATGTCCTTTGTAGTCACAAATTATACTTTGTTTGAAACAAATAGTAAAATACACAATTACGGCACTAGAAGTAACAATGATCTTCACAAGACTTACAAGTCATTGTCATTTGTTCAAAAAGGGGTCCGATATTCAGGGATACATATCTTCAATATGCTCCCAACACATATTAAATGTCTAGTAGATGATAAGAATAAATTCAGGAAAAAATTGAAAGAATTTTTAATTGACAACTCCTTCTACTCTGTCGAAGAATTTATTTCTAAGGTCTCTTAAAAATAACTGCCAGTATCTTGTGTAAATATAGTTCAAATAATTAATTTACCATGTATGCTATGACTGTACATCTCCTGGTGTATGTATTTAGTTTGTTATGTAATTGTTTATAGTACCATATATGTTACGACTGTACATCTTGTGGTGTATGTATTATCTTATTATTATTATTTTTTTTATGTACCATATATCCTATGACTGTACATCTTCTGGTGTATGTATTATTTTGTAATGGAAGTGTTTAATGTACCATGTATACTATGACTGTACATCTAGTGGTGTACTTATTATTTTGTTATGCAACTGTTTATCTGTAAATTGACAACTTTCCACATCCCACTGAGCCAGTCTCTTATATTGGGATCAATGGAAAATTAATGTATTGTATTGTATGTATATAGTAACCAGGAAATAATAGATGCTAAGTAGCAAATAGGAATAACAAAATGATATAGCGGAATGAACCACCACTTACCTTAGATGATGGTTGCATGGCGTGAACACATAAAAAACACAAGAACAAGAATAAAAATGTATATTTTGGGTCCTGGCCCTTTGTCAACAGGTGAACATTGCGGAGAATGGGTGTTGTATGAGACCGTCTCACAAAATTCTGTGAGACGCAGAATTCTGTGAGATGGTCTCATACAACACCCACCCTTCATAATGTTCTCTTTTTGCCAGAGGACCAAGACCCAAAATATACATTGTTATTTTTGTTTTGTTTTTTTGTTTTGTTTTTTTTTTCCACGCCATGCAACCATCATCTAAGGTAATATATATATATTCACCAGACGGCTGTCATCATGTATAAGTCTGGCTCCACCTGGTATCTCACTTTTGCAAGAATAAGGCTATATGCCAAAATATTGTGTGTTTGTTCTTTTTTCATCGTTCCTAGCTGCCTTCATCTGTGGTAAGTGTTGGGTCACATTTCCCTATCCTTCCTTGATTTGTATATATTACCTGTTACACGTGACTGTGTACGTGTGGAATTTGATTGCTAGAATTGGATATATAATGCTGAAAGTTACCTAATATATGTCCCAATCAACACAGAGTTGGCATAATATGACAGGAACGCCATCAATATACCATTCTGCCGTCAAACCTGTCTCACGACTTAAACTTATTCACACCGGAAAAAAGTATCCTATTTCCTCCCTAAAGATACAAAGTATTTCCTTGTCATCAGTATACACATATAGTCATCAAAACATAACAAAAAGACGGAGACTTACTTTCACATATATAACATTATTAGTTTTGATCACACACAAACTGCCTGTGGAACCAGTATACTGTGAATAAAGTAAACACTTAAGGTACTGTTCTACCACCTACAATTTGCCACCATTTCCAGCCCTGAATTTATAGGACCTACATTTCAACATGGTGTCCTTACTACAAAATCCCAGGCTTGGCTCAAACTACAAAAAAAAAATTCTTAAAATGTTTTGCACCCAGCGGGGTTTGAACCTGAAGCCACATGGGAAATTTCTTATGAAGCATACACCTTACCCACTGCACCACCAGCCCTCACTGTTGTTATGCATTACAGAGACGTATACATATTATGCGTCTGTCTGTCTTTCACAGATAACATAGTTTTCATAATTCAATGACAATATGTATTATCTATACAGCAAATAGTATCCTATGTCCATCCTAATGTCAAATAGCATCTTGTGACAGAACAGAAATATTCGCATAAGAAAATTATATTTTTGATCTCTGAGAGTAGATAAAAAAACTAATAATATATATACTCTTAGAGAGAAAAAGCAATGAGTTGTAAGTTGCTATGGAGATTAGGACTTGTGAGATGATAGTTATCAGAGTAGATTGAATGCTCGAGAAAAACATTGCCTAAAAACGAACCTGCATCTTCTGAGAATAACCAATTCCATTGTAATTCCTAGTAGATCCGAATGATATAAAATAAACGATATATTTTGGATCTAAAGAATTGAGTTATTCTTAATTATAATTACAATCAAATCAATCACAAGAGACGCTAAGCGTTACAATCTCCTTGTCAAATTTCATCATGATTGGATTAGCTGTTTAGCCCAAGAAACGAAACAAATATACAGAGTTACTTTCACATGTATAATATTAATATAGATAGTAAACAATGAAATCAATAGTGCTAAGTTGTGAAAAGCAATTAAATTAGGATAGGTAAATGAGCCACCACTTCCCTTTAGATGATGGATGTGGGGTGCGAACACACAGAAAAGACAAATATACAACCGGTAAAGAAATTTTTGGGATGAGCCCTTTGTTAACAGGAGAATATTATGGGTGGTGGGTGATGTTGGAAACTGACTGACAGAAAGACTGTTGGCCAGGAAAATGGTGGGGATAAATTGAAACAGAGGAAAAGTAGGGGCAGTGATTCAGAGCTAATACCCAAACATTGATAAATGTCCAAACTAATATCTAGTTGGTGGGAAGATCAAAATATAATTAAATCTAAATATGAAAAATTATATATATATATATATAATAATAATAATTTAAATTTTTTTAAACCAAGGACTCTATGAAGTAAACATCACCTTGGGTTAGTTGTGGATCAATATAGGTAGTGGGGATGGAGGCAAAGAGAGGATTAAAAAAGGGTAAACATAAGTAAAAATAATAATAATGCCAGGGTATTATCTAAAGTTGAGACCATGTGGTTGCCTTGTGCCCAGTTTGTACTGGTAGGCAAGTTCCCACCTTCTGAGTTCAGAGGAGCTGCTGCTATTAGGGAGGACTCTGATAACACAGACTGTGAAACAAGATTTGAAATTATTTGAGTCATGGTGATAGCATGGGCAGCAACTAGGTGCTTTGGGTTCCATCAGAACACTGTCTGTTGATGGCCATTTATTCTTATAGAAAGTGGATTTGTGGTCAGACCTATATATGAAGCCAGGCAGTGGTTGTATGTTAACTGGTAAATTACATGGGACATTTCACAGGTGGCATATCCTATGATAGGAAAGCTTTCCACTGTGACAGGGTTGGTGAAAGTGGTGGAGGCATGGTGTATGTCACACATCCTGCAGCGGGGTCTATTGCATGGGAAAGAGCCTTGGGGCTGACTGTTGGGACGAGGAAGACTGTATTTGTGGACTAGGAGCTGGCTGAAGTTAGGAGGTCTGCTGAAACAAGTTCTAGAAGGGGCAGTGAGGATTTTAGGAAGATTGGATCTCATTTCAGGGCAGATTTGTAGGAAATCATAGCCCTGCTAGATGATTCTGTTAGTGGATTCGAGGCCTGGGTAGTATTGTGTGACTATGACTGAATTTTGGTTGGTTTTTGCGCGTTTCGGATGACTGATCGGCTGAATAGGTTGTAATGTTGCCCATGAAAACTGTTTGTTCAACAAAGCTGAAGGGTACTTGTGAGATATCAATGCTTGTGAAATACTGTTTGAATAATCCATGTGGGACTGTTGGTTGGAGCATATGCAATTACCTTGAATGCCAAGACTGTAGGGGAGGGAACATTTGGTATGGTACAGGTGGCAACTGTCAAAATGGAGATACTGTTGAAGGTTGGTGGGTTTCATGTGGACTGAAGAGTTGAGGTAGCTATTGGAGTGGGATAAATCCACATCCAAGAATGTGGCCTGGAAGTGAATTTCAGCATGCTAAATGTTTTGAGATGGTTCAGGAAATTTAGCAGTTTACTAGTCTTTGTGTGAGGCAGTCTCCAACATCACCCAACTTCCATAATGTTCTCCTATTTTCAAAGGGCTCATCCTGAAAATTTCTTTATCAGTTGTATTTTTGCCTTTTTGTGTGTTCGCGCCCCACATCCATCATCTAAAGGTAAGTGGTGGCTCATTTCCCTATGCTCTGAAATTGAGGCCTGAGGGGTGTCTAGCCAGCAAGAGTGTGTTGGTAGGCCAATTCCTACCTGCAGAGTTCAGATTGGGAAGTAGTATCTGGAAGTACTCAAATGGCACTGACTGTGAAGCAGTTATAGAGGTCGATTGTTGTGAGTGCTAGTGAGATTTAGGTTTTAGCAGTAAACAGTTTGTCTGTGATCATTCATTCTGATAGATAATGAGTTAGAGGTAAGGTCAATGTAGGAACTTCGACAGTGGAGGCAGGTGAGCTGGTATATGAGATGTGTTGTGGTACAAATGGTATGGCCTATGATGGGGTAGGTTTCACCAGTAGTAGGGTATCAATAGGTTGTGTTAGGCAGATGCATACTGCACGTGTTGCATCAGGGCCTGTTACACAGGAAGGATCCAAACGGTGGTTTAGGAGCATCAGAGCGTTGCTATTTGTGTGCAAGTATATTTTCAGGTTAGATGGTCTGAAAAATGTGACAGGTGGTGTGGTGGGAAAAATAGTGAGAAGAATTTGGTTCATTTCAGGGAAGGATGCGAGGAAGTCATAGCCAAAATGAAGAATTTAGTTTAGCTATTTCAGGCCAGGGAAAAACTGGGTGAGAAAAACAGGGTTCTGGTTGGTTTGTGTTGTGTGTGTTGGTGTGATGGACAGTTCTTGACTCTTGATATCTGTTTTTGGACAAATTCTGGAGGATAATTGTAGTTTATGAGTACCCAGGTCAGGTTGTTGGAGAAAAGGATTCTTGGTCAGAGCTGATGCCTTTGCCTCGGATGGCTAATATTGTGTTTTTTGTGTTTGTATATTATTTCTTATTGCTGCTGTCCCACTCCCTTCAACTTTGGTGAATGTTGGGTATAATTTATCGTATCTATAACTGAGTGAAAACCCTCGCTTCACCTCAGTTTTATAACATAGATACAGAAATTTCTAGATGTTTCCGTCAGTTATCACCATGTACCAATAATATTCTTCATAAACTCATCTTTAACCAACTTCTTTGCTGTAATCATCTCCTTATTCCCCCTTATGTAAGATGGCGCTGAGCGGCAAGGATGCGTCTAGACCAGTTCATAATAAATATAAAGTTTTGAAGAATCTGAACTGTGGTAAATGTGAAAAAGTAGTCCGGAATGGTATTATTTGCGATGTTTGTGACATGTGGTATCATTTTGAAAAATGCTGTGAAGTGAAACCGAGAAATATTCCAGCTAAAGACTGGACGTGTGTGATGTGCGCGAACAGTACGAGTATTGAGGTTAAGAAGAAGGATGTACAGAGTAAGGACTCGGTGTCAAATGCGCTGTTAGAAGAAATAGAAGCCCAGAAGGTGATAATCGAAAATCTGAAGGAAGAAATCGGCCATTTGAAGACGATGATGGAGACAGCACATGTGGCGTCCAGTAGCAGAAATCATGAATGGCAGCAAATGAAAGGCAGACGGCGTGAGGTGAGAAATCGTGTGCACAGTGCAAACAACCTACCAACTGAAAATCGCTTCTCAGTGCTTGGTGAAGAAACCTGTGCCAAGAATAATTGCAGTTATGATGACAATATTCCTGGTGACAGAAAAATGAAGATCGCTCCAAGAAGGGTGAAGAAGAAATGTGAAATTCTTCTCCTAGCGGATAATCATGGTCGTGGACTAGCTCAAAGGATGAACACAGAAATGTTATCCCTTCAAACCAGTGCTATTATAAAGCCGGGTGCGAATTTAAGTGAAGTAATCAAGTGTATAAATGGAAAGTGCTCCTCATTTAAAGAGAATGATTATGTTGTCATCATGGGTGGAAACAATGATGTAGAGAATGGTGAACCGCAGAATGTAGTTTCTGAAATTAAAGCAAGCCTTAAAAAAACTCACTCACACCAATGTATTACTCATCACTCTACCAATAAGGTATGACCAGAATCTAACTTCTTGGTGTAACAGACAAATCAGTGACATAAACAGTAACATAAACTTACTTGGCAGTAGCTTTGATAATGTGAAAATTATTAATGCCCACTCTGCCGATAGACGAATGTATACAAGGCATGGCCAACATTTCAATGCTTGGGGCAAAAATAAGCTATGTAATCTCATAAGTAGAGCTTGTGAAGAGACTCAGAATAATAATAAATCTGCTTATAGGTGCAGTACAAGCTTGCAGAACTACAATCAAAAAAACTGTTAAGTGAATCCAAACCTATTGAGGTTTGGTCAGATCAACAGCTGAATAAGCAACAAGTACTGAGGTGTGTAGATCAACAACATCACAGATCTGGTGATTTGAAATCGAACTCAAATACCCTACATAGTCCAGTGCAAAAACAACAGAGTATGTCCTGTAAATCAGATCAATTATCCACATTATTTTGGAATGTTCAGGGATTAGCTAATAAAATCGATGTTATGAAGGATATCTTGCTGACATCAATGCTGATGTATTCTGTGTGGTTGAGCATTGGTTTGAACCTAATGAAATTAGTCTTTATAGAATCACGGGGTATGTACTTAGTAATCACTTTTGTAGGTCTGCTCGAAAACATGGGGGCTGTGCAATTTACTTGAAAAATTCTATTGTCAGTAAACCACTAGAAAGAGTTAATCAGATGTCAATTGAAATGAGTTATGAGGTAACAGCCTGTTGGTTGACTGAATTTAACACAATAATTCTAACGCTGTATAGGCCCAATTGTGAGACCAAGGACTTTAAGGATTTCATCTATTGGCTAAATAATGTGTTAGAATTTGTAGCTAAATATAATTCAAATATTATATTATGTGCAGACTTCAATGTGGATTTTAGAGTAGAAAATAATTGGCAGAGCCTGGAGCTAGTTAATCTTTTTGAAACCTTTAATATGTCTTTATCAACAACTGAAATAACTAGGCCTAAGCCAGGAGGTGGCAGTTGTATTGATAATATTGTAACTGTTAAGAGATCACTATTAGACTGCCAAGTAATGGAATTAGTGGGATCGGATCACTGGGCTATTATAACATGGTCAGTAGTAAGTAAATGTATATATCATTTGGACAGGGATGAAAACCTACCTAAAGTAAGAATAATTAACAATTTCAACATATCGAAGTTTATTCAAGGCCTCTCTAACACTGATTGGCACCACATGTATGTCAGTAATACTGTTGCTGAAAAATCTCAGATCTTACTATCTAGAATTATCAGTTTAGTTAACTCTGCATTCCCATTTAGAAGCTCACCAAAGAAATCAACAATGCTTAAGCCAGTGAAGGTTAAAAGTGAGGAAATTGACATTTTGAAAGGAAGGTGTAAGTTTTATTATGATAACTATTTAATGACAGGATCTGTTGAAATCAAGGATTTGTATAGAAAATGTAAGAAATCCATGATTAGATTAGTTAAGGAAATGAGAAAGAAAAAGAATGATGAGTTCATAAACAATGCCCCTAATAAGTGCAAGGCCATGTGGGATGTTATAAGAAAAGAGACTCAAGGGAGTGGGAAAAAGACGGGTATTGATAGTAACTTGTCAGTATTTGATTTTAATTCATTCTTTATTGATAAAGTTCAGGAAATAATAGATCAGGTGGCATCACAACCACATCTAGTGAGTTCTGAAAATTATTTAAGAAAGTTACCAAAACCTCAAAGTCAATTTAGTTTTAATTTGGTCAGAACTGAAGATGTGGGAGAAGTAATGACTAGTATGAAAAACAGTAAGTGCACAGATGTATATGGACTAAGTCCATATTTCTTAAAGATGGGGTCCACATTAGTCCAAGAAGCCTTAACTAATCTTATTAACACCTGCATTCTGAATAATGAATTTCCAGCTAATCTCAAGATGGTAAAAGTAATTCCGGTATACAAGAAAGGTGACAAATTGGAACTAAATAGCTATAGACCAATTAGTATTGTCCCAGTGATCTCTAAGGTCTTAGAAGCTATTATCTATAGGCAAATTATTAATTACTTTGAACAAAATAATCTTTTTAGTGAATCCCAATTTGGCTTTCGTTCTGGATTAGGAACTGTTAGAGCTGTCATTTCATTTATAAGCAACTGCCTGAACAATGTTGATAAAAAGAATCCTATGGCTGCCAGACTGTATGACTTGTCAAAAGCTTTTGATACTGTATCTCATAGTGTACTGCTGGATAAGCTGAGGTATTACGGTTTTCAAGAAAATGCCTTACTGTTGATTCAATCTTACTTGAGTGGCAGATATCAGAAAGTGGTGTCGAATAATTGTGAATCAGATTTCTTACCAGTGAATCATGGGGTCCCTCAGGGTTCAATTCTAGGCCCTTTACTTTTTATCATATATGTGAATGATCTACCTAAAAATATCTTGGATCCATGTGCGGATAGCTATCTCTTTGCTGATGATCTGAATGTAAGTTTTAGTGCCAATACATCTGAAAATATGAAGTCAGCAATAAAAGATGTTTCTGGGATTGTTGAGGACTGGTGCACTGCCAATCTTCTGTGTCTGAATAGAGATAAAATACAGAATATAGAAATAAGTTATTTCAAAGATGATATCAACCATATGAATTGTGTTAATTATGTTAAGTTTCTTGGTTTCTCTATAGATTCCTGTTTAAGTTGGAATAAGCATATACAAGCAACAGCTTCTAAATTGTGCCAAGGGATCTATATGCTAAGAAGACTGAGGTCTAGGGTGAGCAAAAATGTATTGAGAATGGTCTATTATGCTCAAATTCATAGTCATTTATCATATGGGGCAATACTGTGGGCACATCAGTCCTCTGCTCTAAGGTTATTCAGACTTCAGAAAAAAGCAGTAAGAATTGTAGGTAACCTTCCTTCCCACAGTCACTGTAAAAATATTTTTCTAAATTTTGGTATAATGACTCTACCAGCTATATTTACCTTTCAGTGCTTAATGTATATTAAGGAGAACTATGACAAATATGAACTGTTAGGTGTGAGTCATACTTACAGTACTAGAAATAGAGATAACATAGGTTTCTTCAGGTGTGGGTATAGCTGCACTCAAAAAACTTTCTACTATGTATCCATCAAACTGTTTAATGCCATACCAATTAAAATAAGATTACTTCCAAATAAAATGTTCAGGAATGTAATAAAAAAATTACTTGTTAATAACTGTTTATATAAAATTGAAGATTTTTATGAGGTAGCAGCTAACATGATATAATTTGGAATATTTATAATGCATTGATGTATTAATTTTTACTGTCTTTGTAATGCTACAGATGTTCTCTGTAGTTTATACAATAAATATATACATATATATATATAATCGTAGGCTTCCGTGGCCAGAGTCAGTTGATTCTTTGCTGTCTGGGTAGCGCCGCGTCATGTTCATTGTAACCGACATTTCGACCCTCATACTGGGGTCTTCTTGGCAGTTAGTATAGAAATGAATCAGTTCTGGCCCTGATTTCTCTTATCTTATTTTGTTGGTCATTCATTGATATGAATGTTGCTGGTAGTAATATGTGTTTCCTGTCATCATTAAATAGGTCAGTCTTAAATTTGTCTATTAGCTTATGTTGAAAGCAATGAATTCGATGTTCCAGGTCTTCACAATCTAATTCCTTCAACATTGCACTTCAGCTTTCCCTCCAGATATACATAACTCTCACAAATCAGGCAGCTCTTCTTTGGACCTTCCACAATGTTTCCATTAATCCCATTAATTGGGGGCCCCATACAGAACTACAATATTCTAAGAGAGGGTGCACCAATGCTTTGTATGCAATCGATTTAAACTCTGGTGTATGCTGTTTTAAATTACAACACAGAAATTGGAAGATATGATTTATTTTCTTAATTATATTCTCAAAATGTTAATTCCACAACAAATAATTATGAATTGTTACACCTAGGAATTTAATGGATTCTACTGTTCTAAGGACAGAGTTAAATGGTGTCACATTTTTACTTATGAGCATGACTTGACATTTTTTTACCATTTAATTCCAGCTGCCAGTCTTTGCACCATACTATTATTTTCATAACATCAGCTTGTAGCAAAGCTCGGTTGTCCTGGGTTTTTATTTCATGATAAATAATAGCATCATTGGCAAATAGTATTTTTCCCCATTATTATGTCACAAATTATTAATGTATATGGGAAACAACAGAGGCCCTATCACATTCCCCAGGGGAACCCCAGACATCACATCAGCCAGTAATGAACGTTCACTGTTGAGAACTATGCACTTTGTTCCATCCTTCAGAAAGTCCATAACCCAGTCCCATATTTGTCTAGATATGCCATAACCTCAAAGTTTTGTAAATAATCTAGTGTGAGGCACAGTGTCAAAAGCTTTTTTAAAATCTAATAGAACTAAGTCAATCTGGAATTGCTTATCTATAATATGTCACAAATCGTGAACTAAAAGTGCAAGTTGTGTCTTGCAGCATTGGTAACTTCTGAATCCATGTTGATTTCGGTTTAACAACTCCCCTTCATCCAAAAACTGTGTGACATTTGAATAAATCACATGGTCTAAAATCTTGCAGAATAATGAGATCAGTCTATAATTTTGAGGATCATTAACATTTCCACTTTTAAATACTGCACTTATGATTGCGATCTTCCACTCAACTGGTATGATTCCTTGATCTAAGGATATGGTATATAACTTCATCAAATACAGTGAAATTTCCTACGCATACATAGAGTAGAATATGGTAGGAATACCATCTGGTCCATGGATCTTATTGGTTTTTACATTCCTAAGCAGTTTTGTTGTTCCCTTGAATGTCAAGAATGAGATCTTTCATAATTTTGTTGGTATGATTGTTAAATATGTTTTCTGTTGTAAAAGCTTTGTTAAAGATACTATTCAAAATTTCTGCTTCCTCCATGGTAGGTTCCAATAATTCCCCATTTTCCTTAATCAGTGACGGCATAACCTTATGGGACCCTCTTAATACTTTGAAATACGACCAGAACATTTTTGGCTTAGCAATTAGATATTCGGATAAATTTCTAACTTGGAATTCTTTAAATGCTTCACACATTTGCCTTACACACTTCTACTCTCAACTGTACTAATTTAATGTGATATGATGATTCCTGTGATTTCTTCACCGTGGTATGTAAACGCCTTTGATTTCTGAGCAAATGTTTCACTGCCTGATTGAACCAAGGAAGATTCTTACTAACCTTAATAAATGTTTTATGAACAAATTTATTTATACCAATCCATATTATGGCTTTCAAATTATACCAAAGTTCTTACACATTACTATTTAATGTGTATCTTTCAAAATTTTTTGCCCAGTGAACAAACACACCTACATAGTTTGCCTTATCAAAGCAGTATACGAGTTTATCTTTATCCTTTTTTAATGTCAGACTAGATTTTAAAGTTATCACAACTGCCTTGAGATTTCTTATACCGTTATCTATACAAACTGTATATAAACTACCCAGATTGTTTATAAGAAAAAGATCCAGAATGTGTAAGAACCTTAGAATTTTAGCAAATTCTAGCTCCTCACTTTTAAGCATAAAGGGGGAAAGCTCACTCTTTAGTAAAAGACAGTTTCGTGGCTTGTATAGGTTAGGAGAGTGAAGCTTTATATAGCATGCAGATACTGTAACCAAACAGACTAAATAAACCTTTTCAGAAGCAGTAAAAGTATTCAAAAGTTAATAAAAGCCCTAAATAAACTTTCTATAACAGTAAGAAAACATTAGTATCTTGGTAGGAAATAGGTTAATTCCAATACTGTATAAAAGGATCAAAACGATAGAGGACTGTAAACAGTTGCAGGGTGATCTGGACAGGATATCTAGTTGGGTTGGTAAACATGGGATGAAGATAAATGCAAAGAAGAGTCAGCTAATTAGATACACAAATAAAAAACAAAAGGTAAATTATGAATATAAGGTGGGGAAAGAATTGCTTACTGAAGACTTGAAATGTAAATATCTTGGCATTACATTTGATAACAAGCTTAACTGGGCAGGGCACATTGGACAGGTGGTAGGAAAAGGTTTCAAAATTCTGCACTTGTTGGAGAGAGTGATGAGAGGATGCACGAGAGAAGTAAAGGAATTGGGTTACAAAACTTTGGTAAGACATTGCTCGAATATGGTAGTGTAGTATGGGACCCACATTTTGAGTATCAAATACAGGAGTTGGAGAAGGTGCAAAGAAGGGCTGCTAGATTTGTTTCTGGAAATTATAGCAGAATGCAATCAGTGACAGATATGATAAAGGAGCTGGAATGGGATTCATTGCAAGACAGGAGGAGGGTCATGGGAGTATACTGGCGATGAGGCATGGAAAGATATTGCAGTAGGTATGAAAAGTAGTTCATGGAAGGGAAAAGATGACCATGACCACAAGCTGGCCCTCGAATTCAGGCACAAGGGTGTGGGAAGATTTTCTTTTTTAGGTAAGGGTGTCAGGGATTGGAATGAGTTACCAAGGGGAATGATGAATAACCTACCGAAAACGTTAAAAGAATTTAAAGTTAAAATTTGTAGAGGGAATATGTAGGTGAGTGTAGGATAGGGGGAAGATGGGTGTGTAGATAAATTGCCACCGGAGCGTGTGCTCCATTGCAATTAAATTAAATTAAATTCAATTTCCAAATAACAAACTTTGCTATAGGTTAATTTCAACATTTCTAAACCAATTTAAACGCAGTAAAGACTGTCAGTAGTTGATAAAAGCCGGGTATAAACTTTGTATAATAGTAAATAAACTCTAAATCAACCGAAAATAAAATAATCATTAATAATTCAGTTTTGAAACTATGAGCTTCTACTTTGGGAGCATTTCGTCATTTCTAAACTGATTTAAGAGTAATAAAGTAGCTCAACATTTAATAAACCAACTAAATTAACTTTCTATAATAATATAAAAACCTTTTACTAATCTGAAACATGATAATCCATAATAATTCAGTTCACCACACAATCGATTTCTAATATTTGGCATTTCACTGTTTTTGCATACTTTGGAACGGAATAAAGATGTTTTAAAGAAGTAATAGCACAGTTAAAATATAAATTCACTAAAATTCCATAGTTTCTGGACGTGTAAATAACTTAAATCAATTTTTTAACACTTCATTAGGTGCACTTCTTTTTTAACATTTTTATCACAGAATCCTAGACAGCTTTCGAAATAAAAAGTAGATTTCCGGAAAGATACCAAAATCTAATATCACATATATTAATTTCAAGCAATTCCATGCAGTAGGAACGATTCTATAAAGATTTTAAAGATTATTTTTCAATGAAAGCACGTGCCAAGTTTAGGAATTTATTACAGCTGATCAAAATTAGATACAGAGATGAGATAACTTTCAGAATACGTAATTCAATACAGAGAATATTTTGATAATTTTACATTTCCGATAAAAGTAATAGAAATAAAGTTATTAAATTAAAACACACATGGCATTTTTGGTAAATCTTGTCCACGCTGTAATTACACTACCCGTGCATCAATCTTAATCAAAGTTACACCAAAAAACTCAGGAATTTTGGGAGAACAAGCTGATAACCATATTATTTGGATAAATTGTGGTTTAACTGAAATGACGAAATATCGAAACTTCGAGAAGGATTGTAATTCCCCGGGGTAGAAAATAGTTCGCACCATACGCTTAGGATAAAATAGATCTCTAAAAACCAATTGCTTAAAGTTACTCACTGCATATCCACTATTTCTCTACTGAAAAAGTCCGGGCACTGACATCTTTTAATTTCCATATATCCGTTTGGTTACCGAGATATTTCGGACCTAAATTTTCAAAGTGTTAGTAGAAAGCTGTGTTTCGGCTGTGACGTCAGAGAGTCTATATAACCCGTTGCTCAGAGAAGCGTCTGTGGGTAAACCCATGCCGGGTGCTGAAATCCCCCCACCACCTGGCACACGGAAGTGACGTCGACGTGTAACTACTTTGGTATAGAGTTGCAGCGCCATCATCACACTATTCGTTTGTTTTTGTTTATCATGGAGTGCGTCTGATAAGTCAATGTGCGCGATACAAGAACTGATTAATGGGTTAGAATTCACAAGATCAAAGTGAATTAAACCTTGAAAGTACCGTTGGATTTAGTCCTCTTATCGGCCTTTCTTCTCGTTTGTTGAGCCGTTTGAAATCATTTTTAAAATCTATAAATGTCTGATTTTAGATCAAAATCTTTAACCTCTAAACATCAATAAAACATTATTTGAAGTTGAGGTAATGCGTCCCGAGGCAATGTACGAATTTCACGAAGATGAGTTTAATGAGTTTTGTGCCGGATGAGATTATCTTCATTAAAACATTACGAACATGACTTGTGTGGGGAATCCAGGGAGCTTGTTTCCAAGACTAGCCAGCCATAGGTAAGAGCTTGTTAAATTGAGCTTGTAGTATTAATTATTGTAATTTGCTTAAATGTGCATTATGTAAGTTTGACTTTAATTTGCAGCAGTGGGAAAAGCCTACACTCGGAAGGCAAGTAGGCTGTTTGAAATCAAATGTAATATGAAAGGCACAGACAATACCAAAACCAATCGAAGTGGCTCAAGAAGAAATTTTCAAAGGTATGCTGCTTGCCATGGAGCCCATTATTAATAATGATAATAAAAAAATTGTCATGGAGCACCCGCTCTGGTGGCTATATCACTACCCCCCCCCCCTCCCCGTCCAACCTACCTCGGCCCTCGACCACTGTTTCCCTTAAATTTCCTCAGTGTTTCTGGTAAGTTATTCATCACTTCTCTTTGCAATTTATTCCAGTCCCTCACTCCCTTTCATATGAAAGAAAATTTTCCCCACACCCTTATGCCTGAAATCAAGTGCCAGCTTGTGGTCATGGTCAACCTTACACTTCCAAGCACCTCTCTTAATTTTCTCACCAATAGATTTTCCATGCTTCATCACCAGTATAGGCTTTGTACACTCCCATGACTCTCTTCACCTTCCTTTTATCCTCCAATGAATCCCATTCCAGCTTTTTTTATCATATTAGTTAGTTGTCTGTGGTAATTTCCAAAGACAAATCTAGCAGCCCTTCTCTGCGCTTCCTCCAACTCTTGTACTTGATACCCTAAATGTGGGTCCCATTCTACACCGCTGTATTCCACCATGGTCTGACCAGAGTTTTGTACTTCAGTTCCTTTACCTCTCTAGTGCATCCCCTCATCACTCTTTCCAACAGGTGAAGGATTTTGAACCCTTTCCCTACTACCTTTTTAATGTGTCGTGCCCAGTTAAGTTTACTACCAAATGTTATGTCGAGGTATTTAAATTTTGAGTCTTCAATAAGTAGCTCCTTCCCCACTTCATAATCATAATCAACCTATAGTTTTTTATTTGTGTACCTAATAAGTTGACTCTTCTTTGCATTTATCTTCATCCCATGTTGACTCACCCAGCTAGTTATCCTATCTAGGTCTTCCTGCAGCTGTTTACAGTTTTCTGTTCTTTTGATCCTTTTATATAACATAATGTCATCAGCAAACAGTGTAACTTCTGACAGTAAACCATTAACACATTCATTCATTAGAATAACGAATAACAATGGTCCCAATACACTACCCTGCAGGACTCCCACATTCACTTCTACTTCTTTGGTTACTGCATTTCTTACCCAAACTTTTTGCTATCTACCTTTTAGGAATTCTTCCAACTAGCAAATCACCTGTTTATTAACTCCAATAGTTTTTACCTTATTTAGCACCATTTTATGGCTCACTCTGTCAAAGGGCTTTGAAAGATCTAGTGCTACACTATCAACTTGACTTCTCCTGTCGATTTCATGAGAAATATCTTGCATTTACCCTACTAACTGAGATTCGCATGAATATCCTTGCCTGGCCCCTTCATGGCACACCTTCTCCTGCAGTGATCCTGGACCATCAAACTATACACTGGAAATGGGGACAGGGGACCAAGCTTACAGTGTTGAATGGAATTTAGCCCAGACAAAAATGATAACAGGATCAATGGTCTATGAAATTCTGCGCACTGTGGAAGCAGGTAGTGTACTAAGTATGTACTGTCATAATAATAAATATTTTAGCAGTTTTCTTACTTACATAATTGTTGATCTAACTTTTATGTACTCATTTTAGAAACATTGAAAACTTGTTGCAACTGGTAATTTCTGTGAAGGTCCAGCCAGGAGACAACTGAACCAAAAAGAGCCTAAAAAATGATCCATCTCTAAAATGGGGATTTTTGAGAAAAAAAATAAGCTGCCAGATCTTATGAGAAGCTCATGTGATTGAAGGTAATGGTGTGATATTTTTTTTGCCTTTATGTTGATTTTGTTATTAAGCTACGTTTACACTTGGAACTTGTATCGGAACTTGTATCGGGATTTGTATCGGAACTTGTATCGGCACATGTATCGATACTTGTCTGAGGTCTTCATCGACTTGTATGAGTATGAGCCTGCGTTTACATCAGCGTACACAAGTATCGAACCTTTTCTGCTACAGGTGTCAAATTTTCGTCTGCATTAAAAATGTCATCTGATGAGGAAGAGTTTTTCATTCAAAGTGTCTGTGCGTACATGCAACTCAAGAAGAAGAGGAAACGTAGATGGTGGCAGAAAAAATTTCTGTCTAGACGAGAAACACATGGTGCTCATGCCATGTTAATGAAAGAATTAACTTTGGAAGATGGAGCTTGTTTTAAAAATTATGTGAGAATGAGCCTAACAGATTTTAACATATTGTTAAATTTAGTGGAACCAATTATTGCGAAACAAGACACTAAATTTCGAAACTCAATCTCACCAGCTGATCAGCTAGCAGTAACATTAAGATTTTTGGCGACTGGTGATTCCTTTTCTTCATTAATGTACGTGCACAGAATTTCAAAAAGTTCTATCTGTGCAATAGTTGGAAAAGTGTGTGAAGCCATCGTTTCAGTTTTGTCGGATGAAATAAAAGTAAGTACCTTCATTTTTATCGTTTACCTTGTATACGTTTAAATTTTATAGTTTTGGTAAATTACATAGCCTACTCTAGTGATTTATGATTTAGAACATTCGGAGATGTTTGGAATGTAAACTTTCTTTTTGGAAACACAATTTTCTATTTGTTGTTCATCATTGAATGAGTTTCGATGGAGTGCATACATTGGTGGCAATTTCCCAAGTAATGTAATTTTCTAATTTTTGAATATTATCATCTTATATACTGTGAGTGTTGAATTCTTCAGATCTAATGGAGATGGCAATACCGTTAGTACAACTTAACACCGCTTGCATTAATTCCAAAGCAATAACAAGCATTATATTGTATTATTACATCATAATCATTCCACACAGAAGAATATTGTTCTGATATCACGAACTACAGTAATCCCACCTCTACGTTTTATTTCTCTTAGTTTTTTTGATATGTTATTCATCACTGACCTTGGTAATTTGTTCGAATCCCTGATAACCATACCCACAGAAGAAAATTGTCCAACTCCCTCATGCATGATGTTGAACGCCAGCTCATGCCCATGGTTGTCTTTTCCTTTACATATAATAGTCCTAATGCTTTAACGAATATCCCTCCAAGCACCATCACCAACAAACATCTTATACACTCGCAGTATTCTCTCACCCTCCTCCTGTCCTCCAATGAATCTTAATTCATCTCCTTTAGATATTGGTTACTGACTTGATCCAGTAACAAGTCTAGCTGCCCTCCTTTCCACTCCCTCCAACTCCTGTGTGAGTGAATGACACAATGCATATTCACTTTCCACAAACAAATCTAACCGCTCTCCTACTGATGTTTTTGATATCTATTATGTAGTTCCCAAACTAGACCACCATATTCAAGCAATGGTCTGAACAAAATTTGGTTACTCAGTACCCCCACTTCTCTTGTACATAATCTCATCATGCTCTCCAATAAATGATTGATTTTGTAACTTTTTGTAGCACCTGTCCACTATGTAAACACTGAAAATGAAAGGTTTGAAAGCAATAGTCTGACCAAAGTTTTGTTACTCAGTTCCCCCACTTCTCTGTACATAAGCTCACCATGCTCTCCAATAAATGATTGATTTTGTAACTTTTTTGTAGCACATGTCCACTATGTAAACACTGAAAATGAAAGGTTTGAAAGCAATAGTCTGACCAAAGTTTTGTTACTCAGTTCCCCCACTTCTCTGTACATAAGCTCACCATTCTATCCAATAAATAATTGATTTTGTAACCTTTTTCCACCACCTGTCCATTACGTAAACACTAAGGATGAAAGGTTTTCAATTTTTAAAAAAAAGCATGGTTGAGAAATAAAATATTTTCTTTTATTACATTTAGATTTTAATTACAACTATTTACACATTTACAGCATCCAACTCTATTTTGGCTATTTCAGCCTCAGCAAGAGCTGCATTTATTTTTTGCTTGGCTACTGCCAAAATCTTTCTGTATTTACTATCATCCAGCTGTCTCAGTTCACTGGCAACGTAATCACCAAATGCACTGAACTTATCTTTGTTTTTTTTTTATTAACAATGTGTTGGCCAACTGCAGAAATGGTGTTTAAAAGGCTTTCAGCATCATCTGGTTTCCTCTTCTTCCTCTTCGACCCTTGTTCGGTGTTCTCTGAGGCTGACAGATGCATAGGTATTTCTACCTCAGACTCCACCAAACAATATGGGTCGTCAATAACTTCAACCAGAAGTTCCTCGGTTTCAACTGTGTCCTTAAAAATAAAAATGTATCACTAGTAAGAAAAGCAACAAATAATTGAAAATAGCAAGACAATATTCACAAAAATTATTTAATGAAAATTGTTTATTACATTTTATTCAATTTTGCAAGTAATATTTTTTTAAGCACAAAAATAAGATGGTTTTAATTTTGGTTTCAGCTTCCAAGGACTGAACAGGAGTGGTTGAGAATTGCAGGAGAATTTAATGACAAATGGAACTTCCCAAATTGCATAGGTGCAATGGATGGGAAACATGTTGAAATCGAAGCTCCTCCACATAGTGGAAGTACATTTTTCAACTATAAACAATCGCATAGTATTGTGTTGTTAGCTGTTATTGATGCCAACTACAGATTTCTATATGCAAATGTAGGAATCCAGGGTAGAATTTCAGATGGCGGAGTGTTCAAACACACTTCGCTTTATGAAAAATTAATGAAGAACCAGTTAAACATACCGGAGCCATGTCCTCTTCCAGGCAGAACTAATTGTTCACCATACGTGTTTGTTGCAGATGATGCATTCGCATTGGAAGGCAATATTATTAAGCCTTTCCCTGGCCACCATCTTAAGAATTCGTGGCAAAGAATTTTTAATTACAGACTAAGCAGAGCAAGGCGCATTGTTGAAAATGTGTTTGGCATATTGACTGCTGTGTTTCGAATTTTTCGAAAAAAAAATGCAGCTTAAACCAGAGAAGGCTGCAACAATTACATTAGCAGCAGTGTATTTGCACAATTTTTTAAGAAACAGAAAATCTGTTGAATATACACCTGCTGGAACATTTGACAGTGAGGATAGTAGTGGAACTGTAACACCTGGATCATGGAGAGCAGTCCATCCAGATGGTGTACCACTAGTGCCATTGATAAATACTGGTGGACGAACAAGAGAAGCTCTTGATCATAGAGAAGAATTTGCAGAATATTTCTGCAGTATTGCAGGTTCTTTGCCATGGCAATATGAACAATAAGTTTTTTGTGTCTAGTATTTAAGCATTGTACATATTTGGAGTAAATTAAAACATTATAAATATTTGTATCATTTGTCTTTCATTTTATTAGTATTAATTTAATTGTGGCAATTACCCTAGTCATCTAATTACCCCATTTTAAATTATTTTTGAATTCTTCTTTTATAGTTACAGTGTTAAATTCCTCCTGAGTTCACTTTTCCAATATACAAATTTTAAATTCCTTTAGTGTTTTGGGTGAATTATTAATTGGTTCATGTGGTAATTTGTTCAAATCCCTGACACCCGTACCAACAAAAGAAAATTTTACCACTCCCTTAATGCATGTAATCAAGCACCAGCTTGTGGTCAAGGTCAGTTTTCTCCTTCCATGCACCATTTCCACTTACTTCCATGACTGATGATGTTCCTTCAGTGTCTCTGTTTGCCACTGGTTGATACTGGTCCCTCAGAAACTGCAGTGTCCCAAACGCATACCATGAAGGTGAATATACTTCATCACCCCCTGCTCCAGATTTGACACTGGCATTTATCTTCCCGAGTTCCCTACTGAACTGGCTTTTAATATTGTGCCACTTATCTTCAACATCTTTCTTGGTTACCTATTTTGTAAAATAATAACATAAAACAACAAATACAGAGAGGCAATTAGTGATGATTGTGATGCCGCAATTTGATGATGGATTCTCAAAAAGACAAAGTTAAGAATCAGATTTTATTATTAAAATGTCGCTTCTCGTGATATTGTCTCTTAAAATTGAGGTGGTTAATGCGATCTGTTCCAGGGGGGAGGGGGGGGGGATGTCAATGGCAAAATGAACTACATGCACAATAGGTGTTTATGTTTAGCGATTAAATACGATCTGGATTTACTTTCAATTTCTTTCGTGGACTTAATTCATCATCAAATTACGGCGCCAAGGTTATGAAAGTGCTGTCTACATAAATAACAAAAATCACTTTAAAAAGGGGAAAAATAAAAGGAACGGGAAAAAACCTGCAGCTTGTGGGCGATTTCCACGAAAACATCGTTCCTAATGTTTATATTTTTGTGGTGTTTTGAGCGGCTATCCCACATACCACTTTCCCTGATTAATTCAATCAGCCGAAGCACTTTTTCGCGTGGCCAGGACGTCATCTTTTATCTGGAATTATGTTAAACATGTGCTTCATATGCTATCTAAATAAATAAACTTTTTACTATACTTACTTCTTAATCGTAGATAAAATTCAAATCAACAAATACGCAACGTGGCAACCTTCTGCTTGCGATAAATATCACAGAGATGAATTCCCGCGTTAAAGCGTTTGTTTTGGTTTGGTTTGGCTAATGCGCATGCGCGTGTATGAGATACAGTCAAAGTCAAAGGTGAAATGAGCATATACAAAATGTCTGAGCGACTTGTATGAGATACTCCGATATTTGACAAATGTATGAGCAGTTTGTATGAGGTAAAGTGCCGCGACTTGTCAAATATACAAATCCCGATACAAGTTCCGGCACAAGTATCCAAGTGTGAACGTAGCTTTACAGCCACTGAGCCAAACTGATATTTTGTGCTATATTCTTGTGGTGTGAATAGATATAGTCATATTCTCACTTAAAAAAATGCTGTTTACATTTCCAACAGGTGTAATCATGTGGACTCTTCCAAAGTAAGGAGTGGGATTACTTTGGTGCTACTCCAGGTGGCATTACTGAGGATGGAAAGACCATAGTTGAGCTTAAATGCCCATACAGTGTGTGATTTGATAAACCATTGCTGTGCCCTTCTTTGGCCGCAAATGGAAAAGTGATGAACAAAAGATATTATGCGCAAATTCAGGCACAACTGTAGTGACTGGAATTGATAGATATGATTTTGTGATTTGGACAACAAAGGGAATTGTTGATCAGTGTGTTCTTTTAAATAGATCCTATAAGAATCAGTTGATGAATGCTGTTAGCCTCTACTATCATGGGGTATTTTAGCCTATTCTACAAGCCCAAAGTTCAAATTCTTGAAGATTGTCATAGGCTAATTGTCTTTCTCACAATGTCAAAACATTATTATCATTAATAATTACTAATTGATAAATTGCGATGGAGCGAATACTCCTATGACAATCTCCCTACACACCCATCCTTCTCCCTTCCTCCTCCAACACACTTTTGCCCTCAAGCAATTTTTACTATGAAGCAATAACAAGTTTATTTTTGAATGTGTTGATTTTTATGAAAGAGCTATATATATATTTATTTATTTTTAATATGTTTACCCTAATTTATGTAATTACTATATCAAGATTATTGATTTTGTTATATTAAGCTATTGAGAAGACTGCCATTTAATTAAATTGCAATGGAGTGCAGGTTCTGGTGTCAATTTCCCTACCACCCATCTTCCCCCTTCCCTGCCCCCACCTACATTTGCCCTCACCAAATTTTATCTTTAAATTCTTTAAAGCTTTTGGTAAATTATTCATCATTTCTCTTGGTAACTTATTCCAATCCCTGACACCCTTACCAAAAAGAGATAATCATCCTACACCCTTGTGACTGAAATTGAGTGCCAGCTTGTTGTCATGGTCATCTTTTCCTTTCCATGCATTACGTCTAGTTCTTACACCATTATTTTTCCATGACTCATCACCAATATAGGACTTGTACACTTCCATGACCCTCTTCACACTCCTCCTGTCTTGCAATGAATCCTGTTCCAGCTCTTTTATCATATCTGTAACTGATTGCATTCTGTGGTAATTTCCACACACAAATTTAGCAGCCCTTTTTAGTACACTAATTCCTGTATTTGGTGCTCAAAATGTGGGTCCCATACTACAATACCATAGCCAAGCAATGGTCTGACCAAAGTTTTGTAACCCATTTCCTTTACTTCTCTCGTGCATCATCTCATCACTCTCTCCAACAAGTGCAGAATTTTGAAACCTTTTCTTACTACCTGACCAATGTGTCCTGCCCAGTTAAGCTTGTTATCAAATGTAATGCCAAGATATTTACACTTCAAGTCTTCAACAAGAAATTGTTTCCCCACTGTATAATCATAATCAACCTTTAGTTTTTATTTGTGTAGGTAACTAATAACCTGGGTCTTAATCAACACAATTAGCCATCAGAATAGTGAATAGCATAACCGATAGTAATAACATCCTTGAGGTAGGCGTTCCTTGCCATGGGTCAGTTAGTACTCTTAGAGAAGTTTCCATAGCAACGAGACACACACACAGAGAGACTAAGAGATTGCTTAGAGCAGCAGCTAAGGAGAGCTTGTTAGGAAAAGTTCGATAATGTATTTAATGAATGTATTTAATTTAAAATAAAAGTTGTGATTCATATTGTGGAGAAAAGGACTAACAAACTAATTATTTGATTAAACTGCACAAAAGATATCTTCCGAAATAATATAAATAGAAGTACATTCTTAAATACAACACGGCGTATTTCTTAATAAGTAATATCAAGCAAATGCTTATAAGAAATGCGACATGGCGAGCCGTTCCAGGACTTGTTTTAAATAATGATAATTGACTGCTATTAAAAGAAATACGACATGGCGATCGTGCAGCGGACTTGGATGCTGCAGAATACAGAAAGAATATAAGAAATGCGACATGGCGACCCTGCAGTTGATAAAAAATTAACAACTAAGTTACAATTCGACAAGAATTCATTGAGAAAAGATCCTAGAAACGACTAACAACAAATTGACGGCAGCGCCTCCAGCGGACGATCAGGAACTATTAAGAAAAACATCGCAGTCGGGAACAGCTGATCTTGGATACATTCCATCTGTGCTGATATTTACTACGTCGCATATGGAGGTGGTTTGAACGGCTACAGCGACTGAACCACTCGTATATACAGCTAAGTGATTTTTCTAAAGAGTACTAAAGTGTAATAGTCTACCATACACTTTAAATTTTCAAATAATTCACTGTTCATAACCTTACGGAGTGTAAATTATTTTCTTGACCTTTTAACTTGCAAATTAATTTCACGAAGAACAAGACGTTACCTGTAAAGTTAGATTTTAGTAATTTCAAGTGTACTTGATTTTAATTTGCGTAAAGTAGAACATGTACACATGGCATAAATTTCGCAAGCTTTCCAGATATTTATGTTAACAAACAATTTCTTGAAGATATAGGTAGATTAAGGAATAATTTTTACGAGTTGAAAAGTTGCCGACTTTGGTCCAATTTTGACTGAATCTTTATATAATATTAATTTGTTATAAGAACAGTTTGATTGTTTTTTGGAACTTTCTGTTCCCAATCAGGATTTTTTTTAGAAAAAAAAAAAAAATTTAATATTATGCAAGAACCTGTTGGTTGTAGTGAAGAAAGGCCATTGGCTTCCTCTAACGATAGAACTACATCCACTACTGATACTTCAGAGGATTTTTATGGGTTTTCCCGAGACTGAGTCCCCGATTAATGACAGGAGTTTTAACAATGTTACTCTGTCCGATTGTGAAGCTACTTTTTCTAATATAGGACTATCTGCCACGGAAAACTTACTAGATCACATTCCCTTAGAAGTAACTGAAGGGACAACACTTGATGACCCCGAAATGGTTTTTCCCAAGCACTCAAATATGACTACACTTATAGAAGGCATCACTAATGATGAACCACAGACACTGAGTGGTACTAACAAAAACACTCAACTACCTTCAGACACGATTTCAGACTTAAAACAGTTCATGTTCAGTT
>JARYHS010013630.1:85659255-85814340 GCA_031002005.1 Vandiemenella viatica
GCTACCCAAAAGACAATAGATGTATTTTTCTGTTTAAAAAAAAAAAACAACCATGTAATACTGCATAATGTGTTCTTAGAATTAAAGAGATTGATTCCAATGATTAACATTTTTTTTTGCATTAACTTTTGACTCAGTTTAATCGTAAACCCCGATATACGCGAATTTCACTTAACGCGATTTTTTGCGGAACGTATCCCTCGCGTAAAGCGGGGTATTACTTTATATATATATATATCTACAAAATAAAAAAAAGGATAGCAAAATGAACCACCACTTACGTTAGATGATGGTTTCGTGGGGTGAACACATAAAAACGCAAACAACAGGAAAAACAATGAATATTTTGGGACTTGGTCCTTCGTCAACAGGAGGGCCAAGTCCCATAATATTCATTGTTTTTCCTGTTCTTGTGTTTTTTTTATGTGTTCATCCCACGAAACCATCATCTAAGGTAAGTGGTGGTTCATTTCGCAATCCTTTTTTTGTAAATCCATTCGCTACTTAGCTCCTACTATTTCCTGGTTACTATATAAAAATATGACAGGATAGGGGGGCGGGGGGAGCGGGGAAACAGATACCCGTCACTTACCATAGATGAAGGCAGGAGGACGAGACGAACACGTAAAAACACACACACAAAAAACAAACAATCATATTTTCAGTGTCTTTGTTTCCATTATCCAACTGATTAATATATATATATTTATATATGTGCAACTAATAAGCTTAAAACCTATCACCTTTTCTTGGTGGTGATGAAATTCCCTATTATTGTATTGATCACTAAGATCTCAGTTTTGGTCTTTTAAACAGTGTCCATAAGTAAGTTTACCTCTTGAACTATTTTTCAGTCATCCAGTTATAATATATTACCCTCCTTTTTATTATCTGAAATATAACTTTATTCACTACCTGAAATCTCTCAATATCATCTTCTTTCAGAAACAACATGTACATACTATATACAATATTTCATATGTCGAACAGCTCATTACATCACTTCTACAACGCTAGGAAATTAATGCAACACAACTTCTATAAAACAATAATCTCTCTGGCTGCAGCTGTAACTATTTTTCTTAATTCAACTTCTTTTGTATTCCAGTATCCACAATCCGGATTTATGTGCAATCATCCATTGTTCAGACCAATGTCTCCATACAATTAATTCAATGTCCTCCTTCGCTCAATTATTTTGTCTCCTTGTCCGGCATCCCATTCCCTGTGCTGTCATAGATTTTCCAAAACATACAGTTAATAACTTATATTCACAATTCATATTTAATATACATAAAATAAATACTTTTCTATTCTATTTTTATATTTATAACATAATGTGACATTGTAGCATAGCCATATGATAGAGGCTGCTTCCAAAGTCGGTGGCCCGGGAGATCGAAAACCGGCTGTGCTATTTGAAATACAGCCGAGTTGATGTTAAATTTCCCGTCGGTCCGTGGGAGTACCGTGGAAGACCCCGGAGTGCATGCCGGCTACCGGAAGACAATTAAAAACGCCCGCGAACCCAACTTGTGGTACCGGCTAGTCTTCCTGGGGCAGCCGAGCTCATCGGGCACGCCACCCATGTGCGAGTTTTTCCCGAACTCTCTTTTTTAATGTTGAACTCTAGTTGTGAAAATGCGAGTGTAATTTATAAAGTATTGCTAATGTGAACCGTTTTTAACTGAGGATTCTGCAATCTTCGGGTACATATATATATCTAGAAGTCCGATGTAATATATGTTCACGACTGGTGTGGGTTAAGATATGAACGCTATTAAACTTGGAAATTTAATTTTGTTATTCTTTTTTTTTTATGTGATTCTTAATAAGCTGAATCACTGGCGACCGCGTCAGCAGAATTTGCTGTTTCAAACATTTTCGTAAATGTATAAATCCCACCATCCGCGAGCATTAGTGTGCTTTTCTAAGAGAAGAAATGCAACATGGCGACCTATGGACAGGACTCTCGCGACCTACGAATAAAGTGATTTATTAAGTAAACCGACGAGAAAAAAGTTAAAACGGTACATCAACAAACTTGTGAAGTGATAGCAGTGCGCCAGAAGATCCAAAACCAAAGAAGACGAGGAGCGGAGATATTTTACGCGGCCGCAACAACAGAGGAAGACCCGGCAGCGATAATTCGGGATAACAACTAACAACTGATTGGAAGAAAATTGGAGGGCTCACAAGCGGCGCAGAACGTCGAAAGATAAGTGCAGTGCAGATAAAATTGAACAGTTAAAGGGAAACCATTATAGGCGATTTTTTTTTTCTCTCCTCTTTTTAAATTTTCACCATGAATAAGGAAAGCAGTTTTGAAAATGGGGGGAAGCTAGTAAAGAAGATCCCCAGGAACCTTTGTTAGTATTTTTAAACACCGAGATACCAATCAATGAAAGTTTGTCACCAGCTCCTGAAAGCAGTCCACCAAACTCTGAAACTTGCTCTCCCATACTCACTACAAATGCATCAATATTTGAAGCATTTGAAGGTCCAGCAGATCCTGAGAAGGATAATCCAAACCTGATAGTTAAGATTTTCACAATGTTATCAAATTTATCAACTGATATCCAAACTAAGTTTGAAATACAATCAACTGAAATACAAAATAAATTCAAAAGTCATGCTGAAGATGTCCATAAAAGTTTCAGTAATGGACTAGCAGCTCTGGAGTTAAAGTTAGAGGGTAAAATAAAGGAGGAATTAAAAGGGGTGACACAGAAACTTGATGAAGTCTGCAGTGAGATAGAAAGTGTAAACAGTCATGCCAAGTTGTTAGACAGGAGACACAGAAACAAATTGAATGCCTTGAAGTAAATGTCAGGCAAAGAATTGATAGTAATGAAAACAATATAGCAAATATCAAACAGCAAAATACTCAGTTGAGTATAAGACTTGAAGGAGTTGCAGAAAGAGTAGATGAAGTCGGTGAAAAGTATATAAATTGGAAGCAGCTGTAGATGAAGTTGCAATAAGCTGTGAAATATTGGATAAGCGAGTGGGGAATTTAAGTGAGGAGATGACTAAAATTCCCAACTTCGAGAGTCAAGTAACCAAAATTGGGGAAGAATTACAAGAAGTGAAGTGCCATCTAAAGAAATCACAGGTGCAACATGTAGTTGGTTTGGCAAACCCAATGTCCCTGGCTATACCAGAAAAAATAGAAATTGAGAACTTTAGTGACAAGGGAGGGATCCATCCAGTAAATTTTATCAACAGTTTTGAGAAGTACAGGATTTTCAGTGTTTATGATGACAGTGAAAAATGAACAGTGTATATCAAAATTTAAGGGGTAGTGCTCGAATTTGGGGAGAAAGGCAGCTTCAGATTTGTAAAACGTATGCAGAATTCAAAGCAAGTTTCCTAAATAACTTCTGGTCAGAGGAAAGGCAACATGAAGTTAAAAGGGGTCTCTGGTATGGCAGGAAATATCAACCTGGGAGGGAATCACTCAAAGATTTCCTTCTAAATGAAACTTCCAAATGTTATTACCTGAATAACCCACCACCTGAAAGAGAAATTGTGTTGGATGTTGCTCACAGGATGGCCAGGGAGATTCAAAAACTTTGGTCATGCATGATGTCAGAACGATTGAGGCAGCGAGTGAGTTTGTGCACCGATATGAAACCCAGTGCGCTAAAGATTCAAGGAGAGCTACCAGAGCAGGAACCAGTTTAAAGATCAACGGGAATTCCGTCATGAAAGGCGAATGACATATGATCAGGAAAGAGGAAGAAATCAATTCCACGCCAACGGAGGGGGAGGAATTCTCCACCACATAGAAATAGTGAAAACAATGTTCGAAGAATGAAGAAGGGAAGTCCTAAAGAATACTTTAGCCCAACAACGGTAGTAAGTAGTAATGATGTCACAAATGATCCCGGTACAAGCCAACAAACTAATGGTAGTGATACAAAAAACTGAAGACTGCCGAAGTTTTTGGCCCGACTGAGGCAGATGGGTTAATAGGGTCGATACAATCAAAACAGAGGAACCAGCTTAGAAGTATTTTCCACAACAACCCGAGTGAAGACTTAGCAGAGGAAGAGTTCCAGAAGGAAGAACAGTTGGTCAGGCTCCCATAATCTTAGTGACATGTCGTGAAAACAAATTGAAGTATTGTTGGATCAGGTGCCGAAATTTCATGCATCTCAGAAATTGTTTGAGAGTTTACTGGAAGTTGCAAATCAAAGAAACTATAAAGTGGTTTCCTTACCAGTAAGTGGTGATGTCAGTTATCACTGCCACAGGGGGCAAGAGCAAATTAGTGAAAACGCAGATGTTGTTAGAAGTAAAGTTGGAAGACTATTTCTTTGAGTTTTTGTTTTTGTGGTGCCAGGGCTTACGATCGATTGTACTTTTGGCATCGATTGGTTGTGTGCTTTTTAAAACCATCTTGTATTTTGAACAAGGATTATTGGATTTTCAAGTTAATGGGTCCAAGGGAAGAACTAGTATGAAGAAATGTTGGAAGGAGAAGGAAATGGCTGTCAGTTAATGTACTATCGTGGGGAAATGCAGTAGCCAGTGGGAAAGAACCCCAATTCCTTCAAAAGTTTATAAGGTTTTGTGTATTGTCAATGCAACCAAGCAGACAGGTGGAGAAGAATGAGTTAAGAATAGTGGACAGTGTTAGCAGTGAACACCGTACAAAGCTAAGAAATCTGATAGACGAGTTGAAAGGAAGTATTTTCTGACCAGCCTGGACTCGTAAAAGGGTTACGAGTGCAATTTTACCGTCAATTGTGCGACACCTTTTTTTGTAAAACATTACGTCATTCCAGTTTCAAAGAGGAAGCAAGGTCGATGATGAGATAAACAGGATGTTGCAATGGAAAATCATAGAAAGATCCAAGAGTCCTTATAACAACCCACTCGTTGTAGTCACAAAAGCAGACCAATCTGTCAGGTTAGTTTTAGACGCTCGCACTTTAAATAAAATTCTCGTCACTGAAAGGAGACCATCCGCCCCCGGTTGATGAAATATTACAAAGCTTTCAAGATAAGAAATTTCTAACTTCCTTGGATTTAACTGCATCCTATTGGCAAATTCCAATTGCAGAACATCCAGGAAATATACTGCATTCTTGTACCAAGGCCGGAGTTACCAGTTCCGAGTTTTGCCATTCGGCTTGAATAATGCAGTCGCGAATTTCATCCGTGCGTTGGATCAAGTCCTTGGTAAGGAATTATTGAGCAAAGTACATGTGTACGTCGATGATATATTAATTGCAAGCTCAACCATCGAGGAACATTGGAGTACATTAAAGAAGTATTAACCGCTTTAAAGAAAGGGGGGATGACTATTAAAGTGAAGAAGTGTGTTTTTCTGACAAGCAAAATTGAATTTTTGGGTCATACTATCACTCCATCAGGAATAACTCCCAATGAGGAAAAGCTTAACGCTATCAAGAATTTCCCAAGACCCCAAAACAAGGAACAACTGTTGAGTTTTCTTGGACTTTGTAATTATTATCGTAAATTTATCAGAGGTCAAATACTGAACAGCCCACATTTTGGGAAACTCAAGAAAAAGAATGCACATTGGGACTGGACTGAGCATTGTGAAGAAGATTTTCAAGAAGTAAAAAGTAGTTTATTAAAGAAAGTACATCTAAGTGCCCCAGATTGGAATCTTCCTATCTGTATTACCACGGATAGCTCGGAATATGGCCTGGGTGTGGAGATCTTCCAAGAGATAGCAGAGGGAGATGAAATAATAAAGAAACCCTCGCTTTTGCTAGCCGGATTCTAAACCAGTCTGAACGCAACTACTGTGTTACACAGAAGGAAGCGCTGGCTATTGTTTGGACCTTCCAAAAGTTTCGTTACCTCCTTTTAGGCAGGAAGGTGATAGTACATACTGACCACAAGGCACTGATCGTTTTTGAAGAAGTGTAAATTAGTCCATGGAAGGTTGGCAAGATGGAACTTACTACTCCAGGAATATGACTTTGATATTAAATATATTCCAGGAAAGGAAAATTTTGTAGCAGATGCCTTGTCAAGGTTACCAGTAGGTTTAGAAGAAAGCGAGTCAGCAATGTCAGTAGGGAAAGAAGCTCGGATATTTTACATTAAGGGAGTGGATGGAGAAAAGGAGGTTAAACATTGCCTGAAGTTCATGAAAGAGGAGCAAGAAAAGGACCCCAATATAAGGGAGTTATTAGACAAGTTAATTGAGAGTGACCCACAGTCAAAGTTACGCAAATACTACATGCAGGTGAGTGGAATTTTATTCAGAAGAAACCATGAAGCTAGTTCAGAGTGGAAAGTATGGGTGCCAGAAAACTATGTGGACCATTTTATTAAGCAACATCATCTTAGTTACGGCCATTATGGTATAAACAAGTGTCATATGATCATGAAGGAAACCTTGTACTTCCCTAATATGTCTCGGCGGATACAGCAGGTAGTTTCTCGTTGTGAGTTATGTCAGAAAACTAAAGCAGATAACGTCAGGAGGGCCGGGGAGATGCAGTGTGTGATCCCTGATAAACCACATGAACTAGTTGCTTTAGATATCTTTGGCCCACTGCCTAGGTCCCGTGGGGGAGTAACTCAAATTTGTGTGGTCATGGACATCTTCTCAAAATATATAAAGTTGTACCCACTGAAGAGGGCCACAGCCAAAGTAATCTGTTCAAAGTTAGTTCATGATTATATACCACATGTAGGAAAACCTGACAAAGTATTGACAGACAATGGACCCCAGTTCACAAGTAAAGCCTGGGCTGAATGCTTTAAAGAGTTAAGTATTGAAACAGTTAAGACGTCTTTCTACCATCCACAAGGGAATGCAATAGAGCGAGTAATGAGAGAGCTTGGTAGGTGGTTCAGGACATACTGTGAGGACAACCATAAGAAGTGGGCATACGAATTAAGTGAAATTGAAGGAGTTATCAATACTATTCCCCATGCTTCCACTTCACTAACACCATATGAAATCATGTTTAAGAGGGAACCTCCCCGAATTGTTTATGAGCTCCTCCACTTTCCGATGAGGGATAGTGATTATCCGGACAAGATTAAGATAGCTTTGGAAGAGTTGAAGAAGTGTGCCTTAAGAAGAAAGGAGGCCCATGATAGGAACCTCAAACCCACAGCATATGGGATAGGTGACCTAGTTCTGTTAAAGACACATTTTAAATCATCATCTATAGACAATGAAATTAAAAAGTTTAAACTGTTGTACGAGGGACCTTATGAAGTCGTTTCCCGAACCAAGGGAAACTGCTATACTTTGGCTCACCCTAAACATGGTAAAGTTAAAGGAAATTATAATGTGGTGGCACTAAAGCCTTTCAAGACAGTTAATGTGACATACGGTGGTGTTCCAATATAAAGTTTCCTCCAAATGAGTTAATGAAAGTGGAGTAATAAACCGTGTATGTTGCTGCGTTCCTGACATGAAGTCAGTGCTGAGGGAGTAAAAGGTGGTATGTTAACATGAGAGTCAACAATCCACATAGAATACACCTGGAGCATCGTCCAAGACAAAGAAGACATCAATCATGAGTAATAAGTGTTCTGGATGTGCATCAGGAAGTGGTTTTTTATCATTATTATTATTAGTGTTATTTGCTCCATTGTTGCTGATGAAGGACTCCATGAATATTAATTGTAACATGAAATTTCGTGACGGCTCTGGAGTACAATTCGTGTTAAGTTTATTTGGACGAATATAAATGATTTTGTATTGTGTATTTTGTGATTTAGCATAAGCAGACTACCGTTGTATCTTTGTTCTTTCTCTCTAAATATGTTAATATTCAGTTTACAGAATTTTCTTAGAGGGAAGTGATACTTTAGTAAAAGTGACAATAGACATTTGGCATGGACAGTTAAAACTATGGTCTAGAACAATCATCGCACCCCAAAAGATGCAATTCAGATAATAATATATTGTGCGGTTTCTTTGATATAATCTTGATGTGTTTCCCTGTCTCCTTGTGAAGCTATTTTGATGTTTACTGTTACTTATAAATTATTTTCTGTGTACATTTTAATAAGGACGTGTTTGGAAATATGTATTGAAGCCCCACACCAGTAAAGGGATATTATGTATGGTATTTAGGATAGGAACCCGAGGTTGCAATTTGTATGTGAGTGAATGTGGAGTGAAGTTTGTAAGTAATCTTGGGGAGCATTAGTCCATTGAAGAAGTTCATCATGGCCATTTTGTCTGAATATCCAAAATCTTATGTTAAACTTGAGGGGGCTGTAGCATAGCCATATGATAGAGGCTGCTTCCAAAGTCGGTGGCCCGGGAGATCGAAAACCGGCTGTGCTATTTGAAATACAGCCGAGTTGATGTTAAATTTCCCGCCGGTCCGTGGGAGTACCGTGGAAGACCCCGGAGTGCATGCTGGCTACCGGAAGACAATTAAAAACGCCCGCGAACCCAACTTGTGGTACCGGCTAGTCTTCCTGGGGCAGCCGAGCTCATCGGGCACGCCACCCATGTGCGAGTTTTTCCGGAACTCTCTTTTTTAATGTTGAACTCTAGTTGTGAAAATGCGAGTGTAATTTATAAAGTATTGCTAATGTGAACCGTTTTTAACTGAGGATTCTGCAATCTTCGGGTACATATATATATCTAGAAGTCCGATGTAATATATGTTCACGACTGGTGTGGGTTAAGATATGAACGCTATTAAACTTGGAAATTTAATTTTGTTATTCTTTTTTTTATGTGATTCTTAATAAGCTGAATCACTGGCGACCGCGTCAGCAGAATTTGCTGTTTCAAACATTTTCGTAAATGTATAAATCCCACCATCCGCGAGCATTAGTGTGCTTTTCTAAGAGAAGAAATGCAACAACATATGACTATTACATATGCCCCACAATCCATATCAACTAATGGGTACCAGTTAGATGATTGGGATTGTTCACTTCATATGCCACGTTCATGTACTTCAATATTGTATTATTCTAATCCAATACAATAATCTTTTTTACACTTTATTTTTCACACCCTAGACAAATCCCCTTTTTTTCCCTTCAGCAAATGGTTAACTTCACTTGTAACAGTAATTCAGTCACTTTCGTAGAATTTCATCATTCATTTTACTATAATCCACATTTTTAATATCCTATAATTAATTTACTTCAGCTAGGTTAGGACAACAAAATTTTTCCATAAGGCACTAATTCAATTGCAACAGTTTAAGTCAAGATTTTTCTATCCATAGATAACCCTTTTCAGTTCTCTGCACCCTGTCCGTACCTCTCTTTTCTTCAACTTTTGTCTTGCAACAAACTCCATCACCCCAATTCTCTTCCATAGCTGAACATCAAAACTTAGTTCTTCTTCTTGTCCCTCACATCTTTGCTCTTTTTACTATAGACTGTCTCTTGACTCGTCATGGCCTCTTCATAGTAAAACATGTGGTGCTCTATATTATCTTTCTACATCCACTCCTCTCCATTTGTTACTTCTTCTTTGTTTGCATCTCCACAACATTCTACCAACTCTTCCTTAATACAATCATCTTCCTTTCAATACATCGCCTTATGTGCTGATTTGCCTTCCGCCTTCATTTCAGCACCTCGAATGACTGAAATTGCTTTGATATCTTTTTCTTTTTCTTCAATTTCATCAAATTTTCTATTAAATGTGTTCCATAACCTTCATCTTTATTTCTTGACTAGTTGGTTTCTGATAGTATATATTGCCTTTCCTCTTTGTCTTGATTTTTCAGTATTAGTTTGTCCTATGCTCCCTCAACAATATACCATTCTTCATCATCACGGCTTTCCCCATATTCTCTAACATGCTTGTGTTCCTTAACTCGAAACAGTTCCACTACTCTAATGGTTAATTTTCCATACACTGTTCCATTTCCTTGACACGTCGGCTAACTATTTCTTCTTCCACATTTGTTTCTGTTTTCACCATCTCATTTCCTTTCACAATGTGTATTGTTTCACATAGCTCTTATATATTTCTTCTCTGCTCCTTCCCTGAATATTCTGTTATTAACTTCCAGCTGATTTTTCCCATTACCTGAAATTGATCTGACCACCCTTAACTTTGGTCTCAGTTTTGTACCGTCCCTGCAATATCCTTAGTCATTCCCAACTATTTACTTTTTGTGGTCTTCTCACCTGAAATTAACCTCTTTCCCTTCAAAATGACCCCTATTTTAATAGGCTTTCACTGTGTATTTTCTCACAGTAATTTTCACATCTATCATTTTCAGTCTCCATTTTACATTTCTGGTCACGACTGGCTTCTACATTTCTTTCAGTCCTCAATACTCTCTCGTTTTCTTGCTACCTTTCTACTTCTGCTTATCATATTCAGAAACTCTTCTATACTGTCTGGCTGTAGTACAGGCATCTTTTCCTGTAAATTTCATTGAATTTTGTTTCGTAGAACTTCAATTTTTTCTTGATCATTAACGTTGTAAGATAAATAATCTAATTCCTTCAACCTACATTTACAGAATTCCAATAAGCTCTCATCTTGCCAACGATATGGCCAGCTCTACCAAAATTTAGTTCTTGTTCTTCTTTGTAGTTCTGTAGACCATGCTTATTCAGAAAAAGTATTTCAAAATCTGCTTATCTTACATTCGCATTGCTAATACAACTAGCCCAAGCCAAAGCATCACCTTTCAAATATTTGTTTATATATCTAACTTTTGTCCAGTCGGACCAGTACCCAGATGACTTTCCATGTATCTTCATAAACACCACAGGATGCACTGAACTATTAGCTTCAAATGTTATGTCAGATAATATAAAACGATCTTTTAAATGTCTGTGCCCCATGCACACTTCTGTTGTTGCCCTATTTCATATCAACTCTCCTCTACTGAACTCACATCTTAAACCTTTTAAAATCTTGATGTTCCTTGCCCCACAAAATAAGCTTGTTCCTTGGTTATATGCTTTCTTTTTGTTGCCATTCCAAATCACCAAACATTACTTTGCGTTCTTTAACTTTCCCATTTATTGTTTGGTCCGGGTTCCTTCCAATCATATCACAGTTTTTCTCAACAAAATCTTTGCCCCTTGCTTCACTCCGTGCAATTCATTCATAAACCTTACCAATCTCACAAAATAAATTTTCCTTCATGACCTACATCTCCATTTTAAATTAGTAGCCATTTCTATTCTCATTTTTGTACATCTGCAATCTAGTCCAACTTATTTAGCAATGTCTTTTAATAACTGGTCAGACTTCATACTTGAGTTTCCTACTGACTCAGCGAGATTTATTGTTTGCTCAGAATCATTTAATAATTCTGGCTTCATAATAAATTCACATAGGTTGCTACAGCTATTCCCTTTGAACTGTTGAGTGTCAAACTCAACAGTTCAAAGAGAATTGTAACTGACAGTTTATTGCTGAATTTTGCAACACTATTCTTGCTTAGTTTTTAATCATCAACATATGTTGATTTATTTTCTTTAATGATTCCAAATGATTAATTTGATCACATCAGACAAATTACAATTCAATTATTCTCAATATTGCTACAAATCAATGTTCTTTGTTCACACTTTGGTTGCCTAGTAGTACTACACTGGCTTTTTAACATCTTGGGCCTTACGAGTTTATCAAGATTATGTGTTGTGTGACAAGATACAGTAATATACAATATGCCATTGCTAAACTTTCACGTAAGTCTTTGTACATACTTCTTTTCTTAATCAAACTTGTTTATATTAGTAAAGGTTGACGTTCTTCTCAAACCCAAGTATCACTGTACAAACATTTGATACTATACAGTTAGCAAACATACATGCCCAGAACTTGATATGCATATTTATATAAACCTCTTTACATGAACTAACACAATGCAAAGTGTCTTTTACAATAATCACAAACAACAATTATTTATGAATAAAATTTTCTTGACAATGGTGGCAGAGATTTGTGACCGCAGAAACGTCATGTTTGATCGATGGACTAACTTGGCTAGTTACCTGAGAAAATTTTATTCATTTTCATTGCAAGAAGATCTACAGTCTTATATAACACCTACTTATGATTCATTACTTAATTATCTAAGGTCATTGATGACTGCAGATTCATTTTTTCTTTGCTTAATATTATCTTTTAATTTAAACAAGGTAAGTAGATTATCCTACTCATTCATATTCAGCACCAATTTATAACAATCATAAACTGCAATGACTTCTGATTCCTCGCTAACTTATCTTTGATCACCAACAGCTGAATGATCATTAGTTTACTTATTTTTTATTTTTATTTTGATTCCATCAATTTAAATGCATAGTTTACCACATCCTGCCATATTTGTTGACACTTTATAACCTATCACCTTTTTCTTGGTGGTTATGAAATGCTGTGTGAAACCTTTCACTATTACTTTATATCTTTCCAACTCCCTTTTACTCGATTGATCACTACTTGGATCACAGCTTTTTTCTCTCTCTCTCTTTTTTTTCAATATGTTTATGTCTCAGACTTTTAAGGTAAGTCTATACTATTGTATATTACCTTTATCATGCCCTTAAGGGTACCACCAGGAAGGTTTATGTTTTTTTTACCATATTTTCTCACACAAGATGGATCTCAGTGCCAGCTGTCCAGTTTTAATTAATTATCCTATCTGCTATCTGAAATATAACTGTATACTCTACCTTGAATATCTAATTAATATCTTCTTTTGGAAACAACAATAAAAATTCTATTTACAGTAGTTCATATATTGAACTGCTCATTACATCACTTCTACAACACTATGAAATTAAAGCAACTCAGCTTTCTCAACACAATATTCTCTCTGGCCACAGTCAAAATTATTTCTCAAAAGTCAACTTCTTTAATATTCCAACATCCACAATCCAGTTTCATCTGAAATCATCCATTATTCAGACCACTCTATTAATACAATTCAGAATCCTCCTTCATCATTCAATTATATCGTCTTTTTGTCCAGCAATCAATTTTTTCTGAGCTGTTAGAGATTCTCCAAAACAGGCAATTAATATCTTATATTCACAATTCATATTTAATATGTATAAAATAAATACTTTTATATTGTTATTTTTAAGTTTCTATTGTAATGTGATACATGACCATTATTACAAGCTGACACTTCTTGGCATTTATCTTTATTTCATGTTATTCTACGCAGTTAGATATTTTGTCCAGTTTACAGTGAAACTGTTCATAGGCTTCTCCTGTTTTTCTCCTATTATATGCCATTCAGCATCTACAAACAACATAACTTCTAATAGTAAATCATCAACACAGTCATTCATTAGTATAATGAATAGCAATCGTATATTCAGTAAATCATTAGAAGAGCGAAAAGTACCTTCAGAGTGGAAAATCGCGCAAGTAACTCCGATTTTCAAAAAAGGCGATTGAAGTGATCCTGGGAACTATCGTCCCATATCTATAACATCTGTTTGTAGTAGAGTTATGGAGCATATTATATGCTCAAACATTATGAATTTTCTAGATGATAATAATTTGCTTACAACAAATCAATACGGATTTCGGAAGAAAAGATCATGTGAAACACAGCTGGCCCTATTCACACACGACGTAATGAAAGTTATCGATGCAGGTTCACAAGTAGATGCAATTTTTCTAGATTTCCAGAAAGCCTTTGACTCTGTGCCACACAACCGCCTTTTAGCGAAGCTTCGAGCGTACGGTATATCGGATCAGCTTTGTGAATGGATAAAGGATTTTCTAACTGGTCGGTCGCAGTATGTTGTCGTTGAAGGAGAAAGTTCTTCTAATCTAGATGTTACATCGGGTGTACCTCAAGGAAGTGTAATAGGACCACTTCTTTTCTTAATTTTTATAAACGATCTCGGAGACAAATTGAAAAGCCTTTTTAGATTGTTTGCAGATGATGCGGTTATTTATAGGGAAGTAAGAAATTTGGCCGATTGCTTAGAAATTCAGCGCGATCTGGAGATCGCGCTGAATTTCTAAGCAATTGGCTTGGTGCGCTGAGTGGCAACTTACTCTAAATTGTAAAAAGTGCAAGACAATGAGCATAACTAACAAAAAGAATCCAATTGTTCAGAAATACGAGTTAAACAATACAGTTATTGATATGGTCTATTCTATGAAATATTTGGGAGTAATAGTACAAAGGAACATGAAATGGGACATACACATTAATTCGTTAGTAGGTAGAGCAAATTCTAGGCTGCGATTCATAGGTCGAATCTTGAAAAATTGTAATGAACAAACAAAGGAGATAGCATACAAATCTCTTGTGCGTCCACATTTGGACTATTGTTGTGCCATTTAGGATCCGTTTCGTAAGGGGTTGATCGAAAGAATTGAGAAAGTACAGAGAAGAGCCGCTCGATTCGTGACCGCTTGCTACAGTCCTTATGAAAGCGTCACAGAACTGATTAGTAGACTAGGTTAGGAGTCTCTGGTAGATAGACGACACACGTTTCGTTTAAACTTATTGGAAAACATGCGTACTCCCACCTTCACTTTTGAGTGTAGTGAAATACTTCTTCCACCAACCTATTTGAGTCGGAAGGACAGGAAAGATAAAATTAGAGAAATAAGGTGCCGGACTGATTCTTATATGAATTCTTTTTTCCCTCGTACCATTAGGGATTGGAATGCACAGCAAAGAGATTAGCATTGGTGCTGAGCACCCTCTGCCACCCACAATTTTGTGAATTGCAGAGTATATATGTAGATGTAGAAAACACCACCCTTTGGTACTCCATATTAATTTCTGTCTTTTGATACTGCATTTTGTACCCTAATATTTGTTTTTTTTACATTTCAAGTATTCCTCTCCCAGCAAGTCACATTTTTATCCACTCCAATAGTTTTCAACTTAATTAACACCATTTCAGGGCACACTCTGACAAATTCCTTGAAGAGAAATAGTGCTACGCTATTAACTTTGTCTACCCTACCCATTTCATATGAAATATCTTACATGTACAGTAATTGAGATTCACGGTTTTGTTGACCTCTTCAAGCGTTATGATCAACCCTGGATGCGTGGTCATGTACAGCGTACACAGGCAGATCTGAAGCGTGCATTGTGTCAGGCTGACCGAGCACACATTGGTCTGATAGATGTTTCTTGCATAACTCGGAGTGACCATACCTCCCATGGACTTCACCTGAATGTTCGGGGCAAGCAGAGGCTAACGCAAATGATTGCCATTAGCATCAGGGGAGGCAGGTTGGATGTGACCCCATCCCAGTGGTAATTGGTGGTAGGACTCAGTCTTTTTTAGGCCAAATATCAAGAGTAGGAAGAGTTATTTAAGAAATGTACATAATGATATTACAGTCAAAAATAAAGAATGTCAGTCTAAAATAGCTTTGTTCCATCAGAACATTAGGGGTATCTCAAGCAAACTTGATGAGTTGATAATATCTATAGAAGAAACCAAAAAATCATTGAATCTTAGCATAAATATCATATGTCTGACAGAACATCATCTAAAGAATTCTGAAATATGTTTCCTCCCTTTTATTGGATATAGATTAGCTTCATGTTATTGCAGGTCGGAGATGAGAATGGGTGGTGCAGCAATATATGTAAGAGAAAATACTGAGACAAAATCGTTAAATGTAAGTAAATACTGTATAGAACAAGATTTTGAATGTTGTGCAATACAGTTAGAATTAGAAAACAAATATCTTATAGTGCTGACAGTTTATAGGGCTCCCACAGGAGACTTCAGTAAATTTTGTAATTAACTTGAAGCAGTTCTAATAAATTTATCATGAACTAAAAGGGAAATTATCCTCTGTGGAGACTTCAACATAAATTTTGCTGTAGAATGTAACCAGACAGATTATCTTCTAGGAATGCTTAGATCATTCAATCTCTATCAAACTGTAAATTTCCCAACTAGAACACAAAAAAAATAGTAGTACCATTATTGATAACATTTTTGTAGAGCACAATAAATTAGAAATACATGGAACAATTCCAATGGAAAATGGTTTGTCAGACCATAATGCTCAAATAATTACTTTGGATGTTGTGGGAAATGAAAATAACAAAAAGAAAGGATTCATCAGAGTTAGGCCATTAAAGAACAATTCAATAAAAACATTAAATGATGAACTTCTCAATGAGGACTGGAGCACTGTTTATAAATTAAAAGGGGTAAACAATAAATTCAATTACTTTCACCAAAGGTTTTTGGAAATTTACGAAAGGTGTCTCCCTACAAAACTAGCTCCAATTGGTCAAAATGAGTAAACAAAAAATGGGTTACAGTTGGTATTAAAACATCTTGCAGACATAAAAGGGAATTATATGTAAAAGTTAGGAATACTGATAATATGCTTCTCAGACAACATTACAAAATTTACTGTAGAATTTTAACCAAAGTAATAAAAGAATCTAAACGTTTGGCCATAAACGATGAGATTAGTAGTTCAGATAATAAGATAAAAAGTGTTTGGAACATTATTAAAAGAGAAACAACTGTATCATCCCCTGAACATAAAACTATATCTATAAGTGTTAATGATAAACTTGTAAATGACCACTCGTATGTAGGAAGTGCTTTCAATAACTACTTCTTAACAGTTGCTGAAAAAATAAAAGGAAAATATAACGGGAATATGGATGCTATAGCAATACTTAAATCCTTGTCACCAAAAACGGCACCTATGTCTCTATTTCCCACCAGTCAAAATGAAATTGAAAAAATTATTAAATCCCTCAAAAATAAAAAGTCATGAGGTTTCAACCCATGTAGTGAAACAATGTAACACCAGCATTAGTAAAGTAATTAGTCATATTTGTAATAGTTCTTTTGAAGAAGATATCTTCCCAGACTCACTCAAGAAGTCAATAATCAAACCGCTTTATAAAAAGGGTGATACCTAAAAAATTGAGAATTACAGACCCATTTCACTTCTACCAGCATTTTCAAATTTTTTTGAAAAAGTAATGTACAGAAGGGTGTATGCACATCTACAAAAGAATGACCTACTCAGTAAAGTACAGTTTTGGTTTTAGACAAGGCGTTTCAACAGATTCAGCAATTTTTGCTTTTGTAAACAACATACTGGAATCAATGCATAAAAAATTAAATTCCCTAGGTATATTCTGTGATCTTGCTAAGGCTTTTGACTGTGTTGATCATGAGATTCTACTACGTAAATTAGACCACTATAGAGTTAGTGGTAAACCAGGACTTTGGTTTAAATCTTACCTTGAAAATAGAAAGCAATGTGTATCACTGAAAGATGCTAATACAGGAAATGTTATAAACTTGGAATGGGGTATAGTTAAATGTGGTGTGCCTCAGGGCTCAATTCTTGACCCTCTGCTATTCTTAATCTATATAAATGATCTCCCACACATACTAGGTGATAATGAACACATGGTGCTCTTTGCAGATGATACCAGCATATCGTTGAAATACCCATCAGCACAAAACCTCGAAAACACAGCAAATGATGCTATAAAGACAATTAACAGGTGGTTTCATGCCAACAAACTAATACTTAATGTAGAAAAGACACAGTTACTTCAGTTTGTTACAAAAAATAAAACAAAGGACAGCTATAATGTGATATCATAAGGAAAAGCAATCAATGAAAGTAATTTCACAAAATTCCTGGGTGTATGTATAGATGACAAATTAAACTGGAAACAGCATATTCAACAACTTCTTAAAAAACTGAATTCTGCAACATTTTCACTTAGGGTAATATCTAGAATAGCTAATATAGAAACCAGAAAGTTAGTATATTTTCATATTTTCATTCCCTTCTCACTTATGGCATCTCATTCTGGGGAAACTCATCACAAGCACAGAGGGTATTTAAATTGCAAAAACGTGCTATAAGAACTATTTGTGGAGCAAGCCCACAGACATCGTGCAGAAATCTATTTAAAAACCTGGGTGTACTAACAATGCCAGCACAGTATGTATACTCAGTACTATCATTTGTAGTGGAAAATCCTGAACACTTCAATCTTAATGCTGACATACATAGCCATAATACTAGGAATAAATATAATATTCTCAAGGATTACAAATCACTGTCAATTGTACAGAAAGGGTTAGCATTTACTGGAGCTTCCTTATTCAATGTCTTACCAACAGAAATTAAATGTTATCTACAAAAACCCAACTACTTTAAGTCCAAACTGAAAGAGTTTCTGCTTCAGAATCCATTTTACTCTGTGAAAGAATTTTCTTCTTGGAATTTGGTAACTAAGAATGACTGATAAAATAGTATATATGGTGTATGGAAGGGGAAGGTGACAAAGTTGTCCACAATTACTAAAATGATATATGGTTTTTCTTTCTGTTGAAACTTTTGACAAATGAAGTAATTACACTGTTTACAAAATTTCACTCATATATAGTAACTAACATGGCATAGCATGCACTCAAAAACTGCTGTAAAAAATTATGATACTAACAGGTTTTTAAGTAATTGACTGCTTATGAGTTGTGGTAACTGGTTGGTAAGAAAATAACTGGTTGTTAGATGCTGGTACAAGTTTATACATGGTTCCCCATAATAAGTATTAACTAACTTGGGATTGTATTTGTAGATTACAGGAAATATTGGTTATACTAATGGGTCGTAACTAACTTCTTGTCAATATATAATATTATCAATTATATAGTAATATTGACATTACTAATAAGTGTATGTACTGTTCCACATCCCTGAGATTATTCTCACATGGGATCAAAGTGAACATATCTATCTATCTATCTATTCTTCTTAAAGCCAGTTTTTTCCTCATGGACATTTCCGATCTGGTAGCATATTAATCTCACCAACATTTTCCCCTAACACTGATGTCAACCTAATCGGCCTGTAATATTCAAACCTATTTGTCTTCTCTTCTTTATGGACAGGTACTGCTGTCACATTTTTACAGTCCAGTTTTTACAGAAAGATTCCAGACTCAATCAATCTAAATAATATTTCAATATAAGGTACAATTTCATATCCAATTATCTCTAATAATATTGTTTACACATGTTTTTTGAGCATTCTTAGTTCCTTTGTAATTTCCTCATAATCTATTACAAATTTTGTTGGTTGTTCATTTCCTCTTACATGCAGAAGCTTCTCCTCTGATCTATTCCTTCCAACTCGGGATTGTAATCTGTAATGGTTTTATTAAACGAGTCACTCAATATCTCTGCCATTTGCAAATCCTCGGTAACTTCTTCTCCATCATTGACTTCCATTGTCCAATGGCTAAAGATGGGTTTATGAAGAGTATTGTCAGTGCAGAAGGACCATTGACTGATGCATCTAGAAATTTCTATGGCTATATCAGGAAACTGAGGGGAAGGGAGGGTGTAGAGACACTTATAGATAAGGATGGAGAAGAAGTTACTGACGATTTGAAAAAGGCAGAGATTTTAAGTAACTGGTTCAGTGAAAGCATTAGGGACAATGAATCAGAAACAGGAGGGTCTAATTCGGAGAACGAGCTTAACAACACAATTAGAAATGACGATAGTAAAAAATTTGATATCCATCCTGAGGAAATCATGAAGGAAATAAGAAAGCTGAAAAAAAATAAAGGGGCTGATGAAAATAATATTACTACAGATATCTTAAAGATAGCCGGATGTGACATTGTACCTTAACTTGAAATATTATTTAAATTGAGTCTAGACACTTGCTGCTTACCGCAGGACTGGAAAAGTGCAATAGTAGTACCAGTACATAAGGGAGGGGTGAGAAATAGAGTTGAGAATTACAGGCCAATCAGTTTGACATCAGTGGTAGGTAAATTAATGGAAAGATTGATATGCAATCACATCAGAAATATATGTGAGGAACATAAGTGGATTTCAAGCAGGCAACATGGTTTCAGGCAAGGATATTCATGCGAATCACAGTTGGTGGGATATATGCAAGATATTTCAGATGAAATGGACAAGGGAGGCCAAATTGATAGTGTAGCACTAGATCTGTCTAAGGCGTTTGACAGAGTAAGCTATACAGTAAAATGGTAGTAAATAAGGTAAAAACCATTGGAGTCGATAAGAAAGTCATTTGCTGGGTAGAAGAATTTTTAAAAGGTAGAAAACAGAAAGTTAGGGTAGGAAATGTAGTATCAAAAGAAGTTGAAGTAAAAATGGGTGTGCCACAGGGTAGCGTATTGGGACCATTGCTATTCATTATTCTAATGAATAATTGTGTTGATTGTTTACTATCTGAAATTAGATTGTTTGCAGATGACATAATGCTGTATAAAAGAATCAAAATGATAGAGGATTGTAAACAGTTGCAGGGTGATCTGGACAGGATATCTAATTGGGTTGGTAAACATGGAATGAAGATAAATGCAAAGAAGAGTCAGCTTATTAGATACACAAATAAAAAACAAAAGGTTAATTATGAATATAAGGTGGGGAAAGAATTGCTTGCTGAAGACTTGAAATGTAAATATCTTGGAATTACTTTTGATAACAAACTTAACTGGGCAGGACACACAGGACAGGTGGGAGGAAAATGTTTCAAAGTTCTGCACTTGTTGGAGAGAGTGATGAGGGGATGTACGAGAGAAGTCAAGGAATTGGGTTACAAAACTTTGGTCAGGCCATTGCTCGAATATGGTAGTGTAGTATGGGACCCTCATTTTACGTATCAAATACAGGAGTTGGAGAGAGTGCAAAAAAGGGCTGCTAGATTTGTTTCTGGAAATTATCGCAGAATGCAATCAGTGTCGGATATGATAAAGGAACTGGAATGCGATTCATTGCAAGACAGGAGGAGAATGAGGAGGGTCATGGGAGTGTACAGGGCATATACTGGCGATGAGGCATGGAAAGATATTGCAATAGGTATGAAAAGTAGTGCATGGAAGGGAAAAGATGACCATGACCACAAGCTGGCACTCGATTTCAGGCACAAGGGTGTAGGAAGATTCTGTTTTTTAGGTAAGGGTGTCAGGGATTGGAATGAGTTACCAAAGAAATGATGAATAATTTACCGAAAACTTTGAAAGAATTTAAAGATAAAATTTGTAGAGGGCAAATGTAGGTAGGTGCAGGATAGGGGGAAGATGGTTGTGTAGGAAAATTGCCACCGGAGCCTGTGCTCCATTGCAATTAAATTAAATTAAACACCCCTTTCTCAAAGCTTTCTAACATAGCCATAGAAATGTCTAGATGTGTCATTCTGTGGTATTCTTCATAAACCTATCTTTAGCTTCCCTGTTTATTAGTATTAATTCCTAGTTTTTACTGCCTTGCTGTCTCTTAACTCTGTTATGTTCTCTTCTCACCAGTCTCATTAATATCCTACCTTTCCTATTTTAAAAGGTAGGTTCCATATTATTTTGTATTTTTGTTTTGTTTTGATATAAGCATTTCTTTTGCCATTCTTATTATCTCCTGGAAATTTTTCCACTTTGACTTCACTGTACCATTGCTTTCCTTCCACATGCTGAACCTTCTCTTAAAATAGCTCTTCATATATGGATTCCTGTAACTTCACTATATAAAAAACAAAAAAAAGCAGTAGTTTTAAAACATAAACAAATTCAACTCAATTATCAATACGTAAAAGATTTTAAAATCTTCAGTCCACTTGTTTTATCAACACTGAGAAAATGTGTACACTAACATGTCACTATCAATATTGGTAGAGATATGGATTGTTAAAGATAAGAAGAAAATTGTCACAAGCTGACAGGAATTATTCCCAAACTCATCAACTTTAATTTAAATTAGTGAGTTGAAAAAAAATTGTGACAGGTCTTTAAAAAAATCAGATACACACAAAATACATGGTGTGACCAGAGTGGTTTGAAATTACATTGCAATCAGATCACTGTCTCTTACAGTTTGGAGCTTATTGTTTATTACCACTACCTACAAATAAAGCTTCCCCACTCTCTTTTCCCCAAATTCAAAAGCTGATTTATTATCATGATTCTCTCTTTCCTTCCATTTACTGCTTCTGATTCATCCCCCAACATTTATCCAGGTCAATACATGCCTCATACATACCCAAATTCACCTTCTTTCTTCCAGTGACACCTAGCTCAGCTCATTTATCATTTCATTTTCTGAGTGCATCCTCTCTTTTACATCTCTACCAGTTTTTGCAGACTAATTTTTTTTTTTTTTTGTACACATATATAATTTCAATATTCATAAGAGATGTATTTAAATGCTACACCATTAAGCAGTCACGTGTATGGCATTCTCAAATTTTTTAATTGAATACTGAAATTACTGATTTTTATAGATATTCCTATATGCAAATTTGAGTTACTTATTTTTCTATAAACTACTCCCTGGCTGTCATCTCTTGAACTCATTTCTTGTACTAGATACTCTCGCTGGTTTTGCTTATAAATTTTGCTTAGTCACTATTGTTATGTAATTTCTCTAATATGTCTTGGGCATACAGCCAGATCAATTAGCCATCAAACACATTTGAGAGCGAGTATACTCGCCAAACATTTACGCGCAGATATTCTCGCGACGAGCCTGTACCTGTCAGAGCCCATACACACGAACATCAGTTCCACACATTTGTCGTTCATTTGGCTCGCCGCGCTCAAATTGTTATGTTTATGGTATTGGTCTACGGATTTATCCGTCATGATTTCCTGGCTTGCGGCTCACTGGGAATTCCAAAACATCGCGACCCAAATGTATTGAGGTTATGTTACAAGCGCAGTGACAATATTCAAATGAATCATGTTTTTAACTTCTACACACAAAAAAATGTATTTATTCGTGCAGCATCTTATATTAGAACTGTAAAAAAGAAAAAGAAACGGACAGTATGACAAAAAAAGTGGTTGCAGGAAGATTATAAACACGATCATATATTGCTACTTGTACTATTTGAAAAGCATTTTTTTCGATTTCTTCAGTATTACATAAATGCACAGATACATCTTCCCCTTCATAATTTGGGCTTCCTCTATTGCTGATACTGTCCATTGGTTCGTGTTGATATCTCATAGACAGTAGTAGTAAGTCGTAGTAATATCGTAAATTAGTTTTGTAAATTTTGTCTTCACCTATTCCACTTCTTGTCGAATTTTTATATATATATATTTCTTGCGAAAAGTGCTCCACATTTCTTTTTTTATTAATGCACTATCAACTTGTATATTATATTTTTTACAAACCTCTATCAATGCACTATATCCTAATTTTTTTAAACTTTTGTTCGCGTACTCTTTCGGTTTCACCTTTCGCAGTGGAGTATGTTGCAGATATGTCTCAATTAAATGAGCTACGACTTCTCTGCTCGTCTTACTTAACTTGTTAGACACTAACCAAGTCTTATCTGCCGCGAGTAAATTGTTAAGTTAGCAGTGGCGTAGCTAGCGTGGGTGACACCCGGGGCGGACATCGATGGTGTCACCCCTTGTAAACTTAAATCCAAAATTGAGTATATTATATCATCTTTTGGGTGTAAAATATGATATTAATAAAACATAATAAAATACATATTTATTGTTATTTAAAAATAATAGTTAATAAAATTGTAAGATTAACAACATTTAAAAGATATACAAATAAAATAAAAACAATTGCTTTCACAATCCCCTCTTCCTAACTTTAACAACTGCAAACCAGTAAATCACATTTTCGAAATTAAAAATTTGATTTACTTCATGTTCAATAATCAATATGGCAAGATTTTAGCCACGTGTTGATCACTGGTGATCGAAAGTGGTTTTAGATTAATTTTAACTCCTCTGAAGATCGGGCCTCACTTGCCTGATACTGTTCCGCACCGTCACCGCACCGACACGTTTCTTACTATTGGCGCCCACTCAGTCGAAGTTTGTCCAAAGGACACGATGTGTCGTCCAACACTCGGCCGACACGCGGCCATCATTGGATTGGTTTATGGTCTGATGGTGTGGACCAGTGTCGGTCTGCTGGATGTGGAGAACGCATAGAGAGAGTTCGGAAATTTCCCTTCCCTTACGACCAAATGTTGTTTTCATGTTATTGTTGGTCTTAAAACAAGTGTATTTTTTCATCCATGTTCATAAGATGTTCTTAACATGTAGGAATTGTTCTAGCATCTTCGCATTAATAAATCAAAACATTACCAGAGATGAAGATCAATTTTAAGACCCACAAAAATTGCAGCCGAGATCTGCATTTGTAACGGGGACCTTCCACACCCGAATCGCACGCCGTAACCATACGCCAGACTAATCTAGAAGTACTGCAAAATATGTACCAGTATTCAAAAACATAAAAGTTGATTCGTGTTTTTTGATAGCAAAAATAGATGGTATAGAAAAAAAGTATATTCATTGTATCATGTTTGCAAACTTTTTTTTCATTACACCTACATTCGGACTGGTGACTCAAATGACTGCGTGCGGTTTGGATACTGAAGGTCCCGGTTCAAATCCCCGACTCGACTGTAAGTTTTTCGGGCCTAAAAATTGACATTTACCTCTGGCAATTCTTTTATCTGTTAATACGAGGATTCTAGGACACTCTGCGTTCGAATTTCACGTTAATCTGTAGGTCTCCTTTCGAAGTTAGGTGACTACGATATAGGTGCACTGCGAGTTTCCTAATAAGAAACTCTGACTAGAACTTTGAGATAACATGAAATTATTATAAAAAATCTTTACGACCTAAATTAAAATATGTTATAACCTCATTCTTTGCTAAAAAAAAAAATACTGAATGAATCGAAAAGAACCCCAAGCAAAACAAACAAATATTCAATAGCATGATGTGCTATCATGTGGTTACTGGCATGAGGTGGCTACTTAACTTTGTCAGTAGTGTAGTGATATGATCATGCCAACAGAGTTTCTGATCTATTTTAATACCAAGAAATTTTATACTCTCTGTTTCTAAGATTGTGTTGTTTTTATAGTTTATACATATATCTGGCTGTGCATAGTTTTTTGTTTTAAACCTAATATAATGTGTTTTTTTCAAAATTTAATTTTAATGAATTTGCCTTAAACCAATTTGCTACTACTCTAAGTACTTCATTTACATTAAATTCTATAGTACTGTGTGGTGTTTTACGCACAGTCAGGTTAGTGTCATCTGCAAATAAAACACTCTTAACTATGTCGGATAAATTTCCAGGAAGGTCATTGATGTATAACAGAAAGAGGAGGGGACCTAAGACAGAGCCTTGTGGAATTCCATGTTTTATTTTCTCCCAGTCTGATGAAGCATCTTTACTTATTTTAGAATCAAAAATTGAAACTTTTTGCATTCGGCTTTCAATGTATGATTTAAACCATTTACCTGCGGTCCGAAAAATACCATAGTATTCCATTTTTTTCAAAAGTAATTCATGATTTACACAGTCAAATGCTTTTGCAAGATCACAAAATATTCCTACAGGATTCATTTTATTATTCAGTTCCTCAAATGTGATATTTAAAAATGAATATATAGCCATTTCTATGGATGATCCTTTTTTGAACCCAAATTGTGAATTAGTGAGGATATTATAGTGTGTAACATGTTTTATTACTCTACTATACATGACTTTTTCAAAAACCTTTGAGAATGTTGAAAGTAATGAAATGGGACGATAGTTGTCTACACATGTTACTTCTCCTTTTTTAAATAATGGTTTTACAACAGCATATTTTAGTCTATCGGGAAAAACACCTTGTATTAAGGATTCATTACAATTGTGAGCAAGTACATGACTGATACAGTCTGAACATCTTTTCAGTAATTTACTTGAAATATTGTCATAGCTGGAAGAATTTTTAGCTTTTAATTGTTTAATGAGTTTATTTATTTCTGAGACTGTTACTGGTGGCAATTTCATCTCCACAAAGCTATTTGGGAAAGCAGTCTCAAGAAGCCTTAGAGCACTATGTGGGGATTGCTTTTCTATGCCTAATTTATCTACTACTGACATAAAATGTTTGTTAAATATTTCACAAACTTCCCCTACTTCGCCATACACATATCCATTTTGTTCTATTTTTATGTCTTTAGAGTGATTTACAGTTTTTCCTGTTTCAGTCTTTATTATATTCCATATTGTTCTCATTTTATTGTCTGAATTTTCTATTTTCGCCGATATGTACCTATTCTTGGCCTTCCTTATTACATTTCTTAGTATTTTAGAATAAAGTTTATAGTGAACTTTCAGCGCATAGTTATCTGATTCTCTCATTTTTAAATAAAGGTCCCTCTTTGTTTTACTAGAGATTCTAACACCCTTTGTTATCCATCCCATGCCCAGTTCATTGTTTGTAGTGTTGAGAATTTTCCTTTTTTTGAAACTACCTTCAAAAAGTGTTAGAAATATATTCAGAAAGGAATCAAATTTCGCATTAACACCCTGCGCATTATATACTTCTAACCAGTTTTCATTGTTTAAGGTATCTATGAAGTGTTTTATATTATTTTCACTAATATTTCTTCTATAAACCCAGCTTTTCTTTATCTGTTTAACATTGTTCCTGGACTCGATACATAATAGCTGGGCATCATGATCTGAGATACCATTTATTACTGGAAGTATGCTGTAATTACTGCACTGAGAAATATCCATAAAAAAAATTATCAATTAGGCGGGACTTCGAAATTTCGAGAAGAGTATAGTGTTCAACTAAAAGGAATTTCCCTGTAATCTTCCCCATAGTTACGATCCACCATAAAAACCATTTTAAAGTGTATTTATCATATCGGGAAACGTTTAGTTTAAGAGATATTCCCGTTTGTTAATGTTTTGAAACACGCGATCGGAAAAGTAGAAATTCTAAGATGTATAATATCTTTAAATATAGTACAGCTACAGCTGAACTTTTATCACCAGCTATAGTCAGCACTGTCTCAGACATTTTGGCAGTAAAATTAAATAATTTTATAAAATTTTATTAGCGATTTTAATTAAGAGAAAATAATAAGCTTTTTTATTAAAAGAGATATTAATTTAAAAATTACACCAGTAGATAGCCCTAATTAAGACGATTTCGTACATATATTTGTTTCCATAAAAAGTTTTAGTATTTGTCTGGTAATAAAGTTTTTGGAAATAGATTATTGCTAATTGTCGGGTGGAAGTCCGGGAAAGTCCGCCAAGATTGGTCACGTGATGAATTCAATTTTAAGACGATAGAAACCTTTTGGAATGGTAAATTAAATTAAAATAGAAAGAACAGGATGATAGAAAGTTCCTGTAAAAATCTCAAATTAAACTATCGTATACTTTTGAAGATATTAATTAAAGAAAGATTTGCCAAGGTCATAGGCGCGCGCAGGGCTATAATAGTTCTTGCGGTAAGCACACGTTGTCTCATTCTTACGCCGGGAAGTGATCGAGCAACTCCGCGCATGATTTTATCAGTGATGTTTAAAATAGGAACTTAGCCAAATGTAGTCTGTCTTTTCTGGCTTTCTGTACTTCGTCTGGTCTGTACCGTAAGAGGGGGTTACTTTGTGACAAATTTTAGCGTTTTTCCTACACCAGCTCAACTGTTTTATAAGTTTCCCAAAACTGAGTATTACAAAACACTGATGTATCTTTCTCCTATATAATGAAATATTGCGCAAATCTAAATCTTTAATATCAACTGAGATATTTAGGTTAAAAGTTGTCACAAAGTTACCCCATCGGGTGGGGTTATTCCTTCCCAGATATGTTTTTGCCTAAAAATAAAAGAGAAAATATATTGTCATACTGTTTTATGCCTTTCTTGACACTGAAAATACAATATATAGCTTGAATAGTTAAATGGAAAACTTGTGAGGTTACTTTGTAACGGTATAGTTGTGTCACAAAGTAGCCCCTTAAAGTGTCGATATTTTGGTTTCGTTGTTATATCTCAAGTAAATATCAGATCACGAACATTATATTACTCCACAGCGTAGCTAACATAATAACAACAAAGAAAACTTACCTGTGTTAGCTGGTTCTCAGATGTGTAACGCTTCAGCAGACAAAGTTTTCGGATGTTGGCCCAAGTACACAGAAAGACCTTTCAACAATACGATTACTTAAGAGAACAATTGAGACGGGGGAGCTTCGGGCAGCGGCTGCTAAGAGGCACTGTAAGTCCTACAAAGGGATGAAGCTGTTGTTTGCTTTCCTGGCATTGCTGACATGGCGGGAGATTTGAAATACGAAAACTAGACCGTGTGTCACCAAGTTAAACCTCAGTCACAAAGTAACCCCTTCTTACGGTACTTCGGGAACAATATTTGAAGTAATATTACGTCGGTTTTGTCGAGGGTAGTAACTTGATATGCTGGTCAGTGAACTGTCTTCGACCATGTGTGGTGTCGAGTTATATAGTAACTTTAATGATTGTTAAGAACTTGTAAATTCACTAAAGGGGTCGGTCGGTTTAAATTTCTCTCCACAACTTGCAACCTTTCGGAAAAGTGTGTTCGATTTTGCCTACTCAACTGTGTAATGCTAATTTTGAACTTTTGATTTTTAAATAAACTTCTGATTTTTCGACTAAAGTGGACTTGTGATTTTTAGTAGACAGTAAACCTTTTCTCTGTTTGTGGTTTAACAAATATTGTGGCGACCTCAGGCATTTAAATTGAGTTTATCCGGCTACATGGTCAAATCTAAATTATTTCATAAATTTTCTGCAGAACTTTGAGTCAACATAAACTGTTAGTTGAGGCACTAAGGCTATACTACAGCCCCGGTATCGGCCTTTGACCTTACACACTGTAAGCGGATGTCATGCAAAACACCAGTTGCATTGGTTGAGCTGACCTGCTCCCAGGCATAAAATAGTGGCCCTCATTCTGTGCGCCACATTTTTAACCCTCAGTGCAGTGGCTTTGATGGTATTGGAGCCACTTCAGTTTTGGATTCCATGCTTGGCTCAGTTGGGACACATTGTCCTTGTTGATCAGTTTATTTAATAGCTGGAGCTCAATGACTTTCTTGTATGCACTGTCGGAAAAGTGGGATGTGTTTTCAGAACCTCAGTGTATGACATGTTTCTATACAAGATTGCTGAGTTTGATGGCTGCTGTGGGTATGTGAATGGTCTGTCAAATGTATGCTTTTCAGCACATGCATGGTTTGTGGTATTCACCATGTGTCCTTAGTCTCAGATCATCTTTAACTCAGCCTAAAGGTGCTTTAATCTTGACTGACTGGCAGTAAAGTGGTAAAGCGGTAGTTGGTGTATGTTGGCACAGAATTCTGCCGACTACAATAGCAAGGTTCAAGTTTAACCATAGTTTCTTCATTTTGCACTCATATGGAATCAAAGCACCTTGGTGTGACTGAAGATGATGCTGAATGTAATGTTAACGACTTGTTTTTCAGGTGCAAAAGAGGAATGTCACCACAAACTTTATGAAATCATTTTCACAAGGGAGCATCAAACTACTAGTTAACATGACACATTTACTAGCCAGTGAAAATATTTATGTATATCACCTAATCCTATCACTTGTGAGAAATAACAATCTAAAAGGTTAGTGGAGTACAATTCCACAATAATCTGATACCTTCAGCTGCTTAGAAGACGAAGCAGAACTAGATGAATACATAAAAACTGCAAGCTCCATCAGGCTAACTGGGAAAATACCGGTAACACTCATCAAGGAATATACTTTATTTGTTATGGCTGTATGACCAAAACATTAAATGCCAATAAATTTAAAATATATATATATTACGTGATTCATTGTCAGCATATGGGATATAGCTTTTGGTTTGTCCTCCTTGACTGTCAGTTCTGATGTGGTCTTCTCCCTAAAGGGATTTGGATGTTGTTGCAGCCATTATTTTGGAACATGTTCATGAGTTAGGCTAGTTCTGCAGACAGACTATCTTTTTCAGAAACACTTGGCTTCTGTGGACCAGTATATTTGGCACTCCTTCCCTCTGTGATTGGCAGTGGCAGTTGGAAGCATGCAATTACTGGTCCATGTGAGTTGACTTTCGGCTAAATACTGTTCAACTTTCATGATTACATGTATTTGACTGTGGATGAGTTCAGGTGTTGCAGAAAAGCTTGAGGATCTTATTCTCTGTGAGACCATACAACCACAGCTGGACAGAAAGCCATTAATCCATTAATCATTAATTAACAAAATTGCCAAAATGTAAATTTCAAATTGACCCAAAAAATCATTAATGTTCTTCTTAACTCCTGTTAAAATGAACTTCCACTAACTTTACTACATACATTGGTTGTTGACATCATTTCATTCGTTTGAATTGTGCGCCACGTCATGCTTGTATGTTTAGCGGGTCGAATAGTGAATGAATTAGGTAATGTGAAGTATGAGTGCGAGTGTGATGCATATACAGGATGAGTCAAAAAGCACTTTACAACTTTGGAATGATATAGAAATTTGTTGAGATAACATACAGGAATAATAGATGTGTCATTTTGTAGCAAATAACTTCAAGTTTGATGGATGTATTCAGTGGCGGCCCTAGCAAGTTTTTCATGTGGTGCGAGATCTCATTGTGGCGCCCCAAATGAGCAATCTCTTATTAGTGATTAAGTTGTCCATATAGATAGACTGAAGATAACATACAGTTTTTACATCCTACTAATGTTATAATTAAATGTAAAAGTTTGTTAGTTCGGATAGTTTTCTGTTTCACGTCGAAACTACTGAACTGCTTAGGATAAATTTGGAATAATGTATCGGCCATCTACTTTTATACCAAATAGCAGTTCCCGTGTGATTCGGATACGAATAAGTATATGAATGAGCAAAGCCGCGCCCAAAAGATACTCTTTAAAATGATAATAACTCAAACCTCGGAAAGATTAGTATAGGATAGCAGCGGTATGAATGAGAAACAAACAGTAAAAAGGAATACTATATGTTTGAAAAGGTTATTTGAGCTACTGTGGCGAACACAATGCTCACTTCACTTACACGTCAAATTCGCAGTTTTTAATAATTTTTTAAAATATTTAAAAATAGAAAATACATGAAAATAAAAATTCTCACTCTTAATACCGAAAAATAAAATTTACAAAAATTTTTCCAGAACCCTCGCGCACTAATTCTTAAACAGGTTAAATGCTTTTATTTCTTCCCCCCCTCCCCCCCCGCCCCAGGTAAAACCATTTTCAACAAGTATTTTTCATTGTTCTGAAGCTAATCCTGGCTACGCCCTTGGGGACGTCGTGCTAATAGTGAGACCAACATATTCTCTATTGTATCGATGATATGCAAAAAACATGTTCATTGTAAACAATTCTTCTGGATCTGTTGCTATTTCATTTATGGCTAATACTAAAAAAATCTTTACTTTCTTCGGCATCTGACTGGGTTAATAATAGGAAATTTTCCAGTCTGAAAATCAACTTCTCCAACTGCCAGTTATCAGAGCTCAAATTCCGAGCTGGGGTGAAAGTGGATATTATCTACCGCCCCGAAACTGGTACTGACCTGTTGAAATTTGTATTAGCTGCTTAGTTATAATGCCCTCTTCACGTTTTGAACTCTCCTTCCTGGGAAAAGTAGCCGCGAATTAAATTAAAAATGCCGAAATGTGAGACGATACGCAACCGCGAAATGGTAGCAACAATACAAAAATGGCACAAAGATTATTGGTACAGGGATCATATCAACCTAAACAGGTTAGTTCTGTTATAGTGATCGTGGTTAGGTTGAAATTCTGACTGGACCAAGAGTAAAAAGTTTACGGGAAATTCGTTCTGCGGCATCTATATCAGGAACGACGTATTTGTTTACAACGGAAGCAATCGATTATCTTTCATCGCTTGTATCGATTCTAAGATGGCGAGCCTTGTTGTACTGCATCTCGGAATAAAAATTTCTATCTGTTAATTTCGCGCAACTTTTAACAACGAAAATGTAGCTAAAACGGCAATAAGAATATTACAACAAAGTTTAACCATCATTTCAAAATTTTGTCATTGTTTTTTTAGCACCTGAGGCAATCTAATAGCGGGCGCTTCACTCTCACATTTCGGCATTTTTAATTTAATTCGTGGCGACTTTTCGGAGAAAGGAGGATGGAAAACGTGAAGAGGACATTACAACGAAACTGTCAAGAAACAAATTTCAACAGGTCAGTAACAGTAGAGAATATCCTCTTCCACCTCCGAGCTGTTTTTCAACAAATGTGAAGATTTTCATAAATCCACTTTCGTCTGCACAGCCTTTGGAAACAATGTATTATACCAAGTCACCAATGTAATTATGAACTCAAATTGATCCATGATCTGCTAGTGACAAAGTATCCGTTGCTGCAACTGAATAATTCGTTTCAGAATGGCGTCACGAACTGAAGAGTAGTGATAACAACTGTAGGGATGCTAGAAACTCTGTTCTTGAAACGAATTTCCCAAATTTTTTGGCGGTAGTCCTGAGTGCTTGAATACCACTTTTGATCGAGAGAATAACACAAATATTCTTCAAAGAAATCCGGACAAGGAAACCAATTTAACTGATATTTTGGCGGCACTAGCTATCACCAAATTTAATGACAGTTTACTTTAATTAAAAATGCTTGAAGATACTGGTTCAGAATTTTGCTTTTGCCACATTTGTTCCTCCTACCAAATTGGATCGATTGTCATATCTTTGGTCTCGACAATCGTTCATATCCAAATCGAATTTTTGCTAAGTATCAATGCTAAACAGGGCAGCGCCCCAAAGAGTCACTCTCCGGATTGTAAGCACAGCGTAATACTCGTCTTCATTAGTAGCAGCAAAATCAAAGTCAAAGATAATGTTCGACGTGACTTACATCAAGAGTTCAATTCAGTATGATGGAAAAATATTTAGATGACCTAACCATACTCAAAATTTTATTACGAACTTCATTCGTTTTGAATACTTTTGCCAATTTAATAAGATATTATTCTCGTTGAACGAATGCAAGCTTTCTCGGTGTGTCAGTTGTATAAAATCTTCTAAGGCTTTCCACCGAGGTAGCGCGTCAATGTAGGGCGACGTTTCGAAGCCTGCCTCCGGCTCCATCTTCCGGCGAAGTGTCCAATATTATTCTCGTTATTAGCAATACGGCGGAGATGTTCCATCACTACAGGGTAATATTTTTCCTAGCAGATGCAATATGCCCAGGAAGTTACCATCATTAGAATTATTTACTACTTCAGATCCAAAGCTTCCTCTGAACAAGATATCATTCATTAGAGGATTGCAACCCACTGTGATTTTTCGTCTTCAGTCCTGTATATACAATGCTTGTCTAGTTATGTAATGGAATTAACGCTTCTATCCAATTGAGCATTGTGTGGTTGTGATCTGATGAAGTTTAGTTAGTATTGAGACGCTCTGATAAGTAAATCCATTCATCCAATCCTTCTTTCCCAAATAAAATGAGACCTTCTGTTGAACAATATACTTTATCCGCAGATTTAAAGGAACTATCTACTTTATAAGTTTCTTCATTTGGTGTTTTTGAAAATACATATTTGGAAAACGACGTCCATGATTTTTTTATTGGATTTTTTCGTTTGCTTCAATAATTATTTCATCTCTGTCAGCACAGTCAATGAGCGACAATTTTGAAATATCGTCATAATTTGTACTTTGAAACGGCGACTGTGGTGGTATGTCTTGTAAACCCATTTGTAATCTTTTGAACAGCAGACGACATTCTAGCCATAGATATATCTTCTCGCACATGCTGCTCTTCATCATAAGCCTCATCTGAATAACTTCCATTAAACATTTTCTTCCGTCTTGTGTTGAACTATTTCTGGTGACGACGATTCTAACAATTTTGAAGCTTTCTCAATTTCGTCCTGATTTTGTTTTCTTTTAAGTATTGTGCGCCATACAGATTTTTTTTTTTTTTTTTACTTTAGCGACATGTCCTGTCTGTAAAAGACAGATAAGCTTTGTAAATATTTATGATACCAACGCTAATTGTGATCACCGAAGGTTTAATATGGTAGAAAGAGAGAAATAGGTTGAATCTCGCCACATGCATGAACTTTCCAGACTACAGCCGAGAAGGCAAGAAACAAGTGCGGGAGAGGCGCAACACGGCACGGGAGGGTGCTAACTTTGGAACGAGTTGTGATTTTCATGATTTGAATAACTCGAACTGACTCGAGTAGCAACTCTAATTGACTCTATTCTATGATACCATACGACTATGCATTTAGCTGAAACTCTTACTTTTATAAAATCTTCTAGATGATGTGTGTTAAAATAATATATTAATTATTATAGAAGTCATTTTTAATTTTTTGCGCAGATGATCTCTCGCTGCATTTTCGGCGCCCCCCATATAACGGCGCCCGGTGTGATCGCACCGCTCGCACCGCCCTAGGGCCGCCACTGGATGTATTGCATCAGTACACCATTCTGCTACTTAAAAAGTTAATTTTGATAATCGTTAAAGCATTACCTTTTTGCAAATTTAACACAAGTTACACTTATCCATTAAAAGTTAACCATTAACAATACATCTACCCAATTTCCCTGTGGACATTGATTTCTTACTGGTGTTTGACATTTTAGTTAACTTCTCTAGTATATCAGTTTCGACAACATGTAGCAGAATAATGATGGAAACGAAGAAGTTTACAGCCCACACCAGCTTGAAATACACCACTTTTGGTAACTATGATGCCAAAAGATTCACCAATGTTTCGCTGACATAACTTTTTATTGCTGTTACCCACATCAGAAGAGGCCAGAACACTTGCAGAGGCTTTGGATTGTTTTTCCACCCTGCTTTCACTTTTTGCTCAAACTCTAAATATTTGGATGTTTGCTTCCTCCTTCATGTGTTGTTTAAAATTATTAAGACTAGAAACGTAAGCCTTGATTACCAAAAGTTTAGGCAAACACAGTCTGAATTCATAAATCAACTGTTCTCCCAATCTTGATTTAAATGCAATATAACAGCACAAATGTGGTCAAGGATTTTTAATCTTCTCATTGCTAGTGTTGCTGCTTTCACTAAAAGTTTTCTGGATCTTCAGTTTCCATGGTGTAACTATGTAACAAATGTCAAGTTAATTAATTTTGCTAACAAAGAACAAACCAACCCAAACTAAAAAGTGTCACTATTAGTAAAAAAGTTAAGTTATAAAAATATCAAAATCAATCAGTGATTGAATTTGTATTGTGTAGTGAGTGGCGGTTTTCAGGCATAAAATACAATCACTCCACAACTCTAATTTTCCTGCTCACACCTACGCCATGCCTAGCATAACAGTTATACAGGGCAAATAAAAAAAGGACTTTACAACTTTGTAATGATATAGAAATTTATTGATATAACTTATAGAATCGGTAGATGTATCATTTTGTAGCAAACAACCTCAAGTTTCACATAAAAAAGTGTCATTTTGGTGTGATGTAACTACAATTTGTCATGCAGCAAATATCCCAATGGTGATTAATTTCTTCCCACACTCGTTGCAGCAAATTGGGTATAACTTATGCAATGACATCGTAGATTCGATTTTTCAGGCTGGCCAAATTGTTTGGAAGGGGAAGAACATACACACGTTCTTTAATGAAACTCCAGAGAAAGAAATTCAATGGTGTCAAATCTGGGGAGCGGGGTGGTCATGCGAATGGCCCTTCATGGCCAATACACCGACCTGGAAAGCGATTATTGAAGAAACCGCAAACTTCTGTGAGGAAATGAGGTGGTGCACAATCTTGCTGGTAGTAAACCATACCATCTCAGGCATCTTCATTGATTTGATGAATTAAAAAGTTTTCAAGCATACCCAGATTCACTCATCAAAAAGAAAATACATTGACATCAGAATGAAGCTAAACAGTTTTGTGAACTTTGGCCTAAATTTCATGTCAAGTAGCTCACCATGATATCAGAGTCAGACACTCTCAGTTGTTGTAGATGTTTGATGAACTGAGTTGAGATCTTCATGCGGCGTTCATATTTGCAAACTGACATGCTCAAAACAACCATTAAGAATTTGCAAGATCATACATGCACACTCCCATTGTATTTACAATGAAACTTATTGGTAAAGCCTACTTGTGAACCTTTGGGAGTTCATAGAGGCTAGGTGGTGTGGCTGCACAAGGATGAAGTTTCTTGGTTATATCATCTGGTAAGGAACTTGAATATTGCTGATGGAGTCTGATGTCATCTTCCTTAAAGATGCATTGTCTAGTAGTTTGTACATCTTCTCTTTCTACTCTGCAGCTGGGAGTAAAATAGTAATATTCTCTTTATTAGCTGGAAGTACAACTATTTCCAGATCTTCTCACAGAGAGCATGGTGCATCTTGCTCTCTCAGTGCAGCAGTCCTGATAAGATTACAGCATGTCTCCCATTATATTTCCACCACTACAGTTGATGGTAGGCTGTAGGTGACCTGTTTGACTCCACTGATGAATTTGGTAATTGGTAAAAATGTGCTAGAATTGTAGCTTGTTGCATTATGCTGCATTCGTTCCTCGTTTGCCCAGAAAGAGTATTCAACCCACTCCCATGTGTCAGGTGTGAGTGAGGATGCCATCTCTGAGTGAAGGGCAAGTAATTGATGTCCTATGGAATCAAGCTGGCAGTGAATGTCTCTGATTTATATTTGTTCCAATGCAAGACTCGCTCTTCCAGTAATCCAGTTTGCTGCAGGTATCTGGATGTGATGTACAACACTGGCAAAAGTTGGTTCAGTACAATTGTCATGGCATCTCTTCAGAAAGAACAAGTGCACTTAGAAGGCATTGTTTCCTGTTTGAGATCTAATCTAGCTTCTTGTCTTGTTTTCGCATTCACTCCCACTGATAGAAATATAATCATAGGTTTTCCTGGTGATTCTGCTACTTGAAGATAAGGCAAAATCAATTGGCCATTATTTGACGAATTTTCGATTGTGTAATGTTACTTGTGCTGCCTCACATGAGGAGTGCACTCTGAGTTATGACTGTCATGCTGGAATGACAGATGTGATATTTATATTCAAATTAACTGATACCCACAACTTTTGTATGTGTGGATTAAAAATTTCGTTGCCAGAATTGAATATAGAAAGCTGTTGGTAATGTAGGATTGGTCCCAAACAACACTGAGTTGGCGTAATAAGACAGAAAAACCATCACTATATCATTCTACCATCGAACCTGTTTCATGAAGAGAATCAATGTCCAACATATTTAAAAACAGAAAAACACACAAAGCTGTGGGAATGTGTGTGTGGGGGGGGGGGGGAGGGGGGGGAGGTTTAACTGAGGGCAGCTTTATTTCAGCTTGGTCTTTTCATCAGCATTAGCATCCAATTCTTGGGTTCTAGTAACTTTAGCTGCTCATGCTCTGTTAGAGCTATTCCTTAGGGCAAGTTTCACCCACAAGGCATGTCAAAAAGGAAGGCAAAATAAACCAGTGCCAGAAACATTTAAGCAGACAGAAAGTAATAGTACAGAGAAAATTGACATCTATATTAAATAATATGTTTTGTCTCTAAACAAAATTTATTAACAAATCATTTTTTTTCATTTTTCCTGTTGTCAGTCTTTTCACTGGTTTGATGCAATCCTCCATCCCTTCCTATCCTGTGCTAACCTCTTCATTTCTGCATACCCCTTACAACCCACGTCCTCAATTATCTACTTCATATACTCTAATCTCTGTCTTCCTCTACAGTTCTTACCTTTGACTGTTCCCTTCACTAACAAATTAACCAATCCAGCATGTCTCAAAATATGACCTACCAGCCTGTCTCTTCTTTCTGTAAGCTTCTTCCATAAACTTCTTTTCTCACCAATCATTTCCAAAACTCGTTCATTTCTTACTTTGTCTGTCCCTCGTTCATTTCTTAATTTGTCTGTCAACCTAATTTTCAGCATTCTTCTGTGGCACCACATTTCAAATGCTTCAATTTACTTTCTTTCTGGTATTCCTAAAGTCCATGTTTCGCTACCATAAAGTGCTGTGCTCCACATGTAGAGTTTTAAAAAGTTCTCTAATTGTTAGATCAATATTTGAAACTAGAAGATTTCCTTTTTTCATGAAGTCTCTTTTTTCACTGCTATTCTGTTTTTAACATCATTCTTGCTTCGGCCATCGGTTGTAATTTTGCTTCCAAAGTAGTAGAATTCACTTACTTCTCCTATTGCATCCGATCCTATTTTTATATTTAATCTACTAGTATTGGTATCATTTCATCACTTTTGTCTTGCTTTGATTTATATTTAGTCAAAATTTTCCTTCAGTATTTTTTTCATGCCATTCAGTAACTTCTCAATATCCTCAGCCCTCTCTGCTAACAAGACAATGTCATCAGCAAATCATAGCATACTGCTTCTTTCTCCCTGAAAACTTATGCCACATGGAAATTTTTCCTTGACTTTCTTCATTGCTTCTTCTACATACAAGTTGAATATTAATGGGGATAGACTACAGCCTTGTCTCAGACCCTTTTTAATTGATGCATGTCTCTCGTGATTCTCTACTTTTATTATAGCCACTTGATTCTTATATAGTTTATACAGTATTCTTCTATCTCGATACTTTAGACCTGTCTTCTTTAAAATTTTGAACATCTTGTTCCACCTAACATTATCAAAAGCTTTTTCTAAAACAACAAATGCCATAAAAGTATCTTTGTTTTTCTTGATCAGTCCTTCAGGTATTAATCTTAAAGACAGAATTGATTCCCTTGTCCCGCGATTTTTCCTAAACCCAAACTGATCTTCACCTACTATCTCTTCAACTACCCTTTCCATCCTTCTGTAAATTATTCTGGTCAGTAATTTTGAAACATGTGATGTTAGACTAATAGTGCGATAATTCTCACATTTGTCGGCTTGTGCTTTCTTTGGAAGTGTGAAGATGATATTTTTTATTGAAATCAGTTGGAATTTCTCCTCTTTCATAACTTTTTGATATCAGCTTGAATAATCTTTTGATTCCTTCCTCTCCTAGGGATTTAAGAAGTTCTGCAGGGATCTCATCAATTCCAACTGCCTTATTTGCTTTCAAGTCATGTAGAGCTTTATTAAATTCTGTCCTCAAAACAGGATCTCCTAAGTCATCGCCTTCCTTTTCCATTACACAGGGCCGTAACTATAAACTTGGAGGCCCCGGGGCAATACTTCATAGTGGGGCCCCTCAAAATTTCTTTCAATTTATATGCAGGGGAGTTTATTCCAATTCGACGAAAATTTGTTTTTATCTATTGATCCATACAATGGTAACAAAACTAGCTACAAAAGGTTCACTATGCCAAATGTTCAAGTATTATCTAGCTTATATAATTAACAAATTATTAAATGGATTAATTTTACGATACAAGTTTTGGAAATTAAATATTCAGTGTGTATGGTTGCAAAAAGAATAAGGTGAATAATACAAAAGCAAAATACTTACAAAAGTACAATATCTAAAAAGAGTGTATGTTATTAAAAATTTATAAAATTACGCTTTAAAAATACATGGTAAAATATACCACAGAAGGAGATTCTGGTGGTAGGTAGCTCCAACGTTAGGCGGTTCATTGAGCCCCTTAGGGAAATGACGAATAGGTCGGGGATGAAATCTAATATCCATTTATTGCGCATTCCTGGAGGTCTGATCCAAGATGTGGAACAGGCCATCCTGGATGCCGTTGAACGGACGAGGTGTAGCCAGCTGCGGATTGTAGCTCCTGCCGGCACCAATTATGCTTGCCGCCTGGGGTCGGCGGGTATCCTCTCTTCCTTCCGGCGGCTTGCTCATAGGGTGAGCTCTGTGGTTGACGACAGCAAGATTTCGGCTGAGTTACTTATCTGCCGCATTGTTTATAGAACAGACTGTGGACCTCTGCGAGGGTCCTAAACCAGAGACTTCGGCGTTTCTGCAACAATCATGGCTGCAGATTCCATGATCTTCGCCCTGGGGTCGAGTTGTGCAGGGTTCCCTTGGATAGATCAGGTGTGCACTACACACGTGAATCGGCTACACGGGTGGCAGGGGCCGTGTGGAGTGCATTGGGGGAATTTTTAGACTGAGGGAAGAAGACTCGAAACTGGGATTACAGTTACGGGCAGCCCAATTAAATTCTACATCATATGTAAGGAGTAGCGTAAATCAGTCTCGACCGTTAAAAGTTCTCGTTATTAACTGTAGAAGTGTTTGTAATAAGCAGCCTGAGCTTGAAAGCATTATTAGTAGCACAGAAGCAGATATTGTATTAGGTACTGAAAGCTGGTTAAAACCGGATACAATATCAGCAGAAATTTTTCCGGAAGGATAGGTTGCATTCTAATGGTGCTGGCGTATTTATAGCTGTTAGTAAATACCTGTCGTGTAACTAAATATATATCGATACGGTCTGTGGAATCCTATGGATTAGATTAAATGTAGCTAGGACAAAACTTTTAATAGAGTCTTTCTATCGTCCACCAGATGCAGATGTAACTATTTCTGAGGCCTTGAGGATAATGTAAGTAATATAGCTTGTCAATTTCTTGATCATGCAGTAATACTCGGAGGTTACTTCAACCCTTCACATATCGACTGGATTAATTACGTCCAGGTTACTGGTGGCAGGGATAAAACATCATGCGAAATTATTCTTGACCTTTTCTCAGATCTTCACCTTGGGCGGCTCGACACTGAACCAACGCGGTACCACAACGATAACCAAAACATTTTACATATTCTCGTTACAAATAGGCCTGAATTATTCACTGACATTTCTACCACCGTGCGAATAAGTGATCACAAAGCTAAAGTAAAATTGCTACACTAAATTAATAGCCGCCCACCGGCAAAAAAAAAAGAAAAAAGAAAGGATCGTTTACAGGTTCGGAAAGGTCCCAAAGGAGAGTTTAAGAACGTTTTTGAGGGATAATTACATTACTTTTATAGAAGGAAGAGGCTCGGTTGAAGAGATGTGGCTTCGATTCATTGCGTATAGTCATGGAAGGTATGGACTTATATATACAGAAAAGAACAATCAGGGATGGGAACGATTCCCCGTGGTATACACGTGAAGTTAAATGGTTACTTAAAAAGCAAATGAAGATACATGCATGCTCAAGAAGGACGATGTGTGGAGTGATTTAGAAAAGTTAGGTGAGACAAGTGGACATGTTAAGAAAGCGATGAGCGAGGCCTTTAATGACATTCGTTGCAATTCACTTTCCAAGAGCCTCACGAAACACCCAAAGTTATTTTGGTCCTATGAGAAAAAGTTAGTGTTAGTGACAAGACGGTCGGGAAGTTGAAGACTGCCGCGACAAGGCTACCGTATTTAACACTGAATTTAAAAAATTCTTTCACTGACGAAAACGTGGAAAACATCCCAACTTTTCCATGGCGTGCAGAATTTGAGATGGACCGAGGAAAATTGATAGTGTAGGAATTATAAAGCAATTAAAGCTCCTGAAGGGGGGAAAGCGTGGGGTCCCGATGGTATACCAGTAAGAGTATTTTCGGAAAAGGGGGAAGAAATAGAATCATTTTCCGTCAGATATATTTCGTAAATCTTTAGAAGAAATTAAAATACCTTCCCGTTTTCAAGAAAGGAGATAGGAGGGATCCTAGGAATTCTGGAGCATATCATATGCTCTAACGTTATGGTGTTTCTAGATGAAAATGAGTTACTTACAGCAAACCAACACGGATTTTGAAGAACAGATCGTGTGAAACGCAACTGGCCCTATTTTCGCTTGACGTTAATGAAAGTTATCGATGCTGGTTCACAAGTTGATGCAATTTTCTTGTATTTTCAGAAAGCTTTTAACTCTGTACCACACAACCTACTTTTAGCGAAGATTCGAGCATACGGTATATCTGATCAAATTTGCGAATGGATACGCAATTTTCTAACTGCTCGGTCACAGTATGTCGTTGTTGATGGGGAAGCCTCTTCTATGCTACATGTTACTTCGGGCGTTCTCAAGGAAGAGCAATAGGGCCACTTCTTTTCCTAATTTTTATAAAGGATCTCGGTGACAATGTTAATTGCAGGATGCGATTGTTTGCTGATGATGCACTTATCTATAGGGAAGTAAGGTGTTCTGACGATTGCTTAGAAATTCAGCGCGATCTGGATGTTATTTCAGAATAGTGCTATAAATTGCAGCTTACACTTAACTGCAAAAAGTGCAAGGCAACACAAATAAGTAATAAATAGTCCCCGTTGGCTCACGAGTACAATGTTAACAAAACAGCTGTTAACACTGTTGATTCCCTTATGTATCTATGCGTAACAGTACAAAGCAACATGAATGGGACTTGCACATAACTTCCATCGTAGGCAAAACTAATTCTAAACTAATTCATAGATCGTATTTTGAGAAGTTGTAATGCTCATACAAAGGAAATAGCGTACAAAACACTAGTGCGTCCGCATTAGGACTACTGTTGTGGAGTTTGGGATCAGTATCACAAGGGATTGATTGACACTTTAGAGAAAGTACAGAGGAGAGCCGCGATTCGTGACTGCTAGTTACAGTTCTTACGTAAGTGTCACAGAGTTGATACATGGGTTGGGCTGGATTGTTTGGCGGACAGACGACGTCGTTTTCATTTGAATTTGTTGGAAAAAATGCGAAAATCTTTAATTTACGAGTACAATGAAATACTTCTTCCGCCAACCTATTTAGGTTGCAGTGACAGGAACGATATGATAGAGAAATAAGATGTTGTACTAATACTTTAATTTAATCTTTCTTTCCTCGTTTCCTCGTTTTGTTCGGGATTGGAATGCTCAGAATTAGGAATCGTGCTTAGCACCCTTTACCACCCACAATATTTATGAAATGCAGAGTATAGCTATAGATGTAGATTTGCTACACTGTTGTTAACATAAAAAACTTTTAATAATATTATACTATTGGAATACTATTAATCGATAATTTAAAATATGACTATTCTAAATAAAAGTTTAAGGTAGATTAAAGATATAGGTACAATAGATGTAGATTAAGTTAGTTAAAGTGCATACTTTGCTTAAAACATAAGGAATCAGTAACTGATGCATGGAAAGTAGTGTAGATTAAAAAGATTAAAGATTAGCTACATTTGATTATTTCTTAAACATTTGTTTCGTAACTATCAAAGTAGCGAATTCATCAATTACTTTCTCAAAGTTGATTTGTTGAGCTCGATCATTCTCAATTTAGAGCAAAGCTAAGCTGTTGAGTCTTTCTTGAGTCATTGTATTTCTCAAGTAATTTTTGATCAATTTAAGCTTAAAAAGGACCGTTCAGCCTTAAATACTGTAACATGAACAGTCTAATACACGATACACGCTGTGCAAACATCTTGGTAGTTTGATGAAAGCGAACTGTAGTCGACTATTATATAATTAGCAAATTGCTTAACACTTTTCATTTTTCCATTTTGTTTTGAAACGAATTTTTCACTGGGCATAATTGTGAAGGAAAGGATGGATTCACATAATTTGGAAACTTATTAACGAAATTAATTGCTTTTTGTGAATATAACTTTCACTTGCATTAGCTAAAAATCAGGTTGTATTACTTGATATGTGTCCCCCTTCCAAACTATTACCCTTTCTGATAGGTGCAATGCACCCACCGCCACACACTTTTAGTGAATCGCGGAGTAATAATAATAATAAAGAACAGCCTTCATCCCTTCAAAACGGCTTTCAAGTTGAGTAAAAAGTGTGTCTACCATTCGATAGAACACAGTGACTCGGAAACAAGATTTTGAGTCTATTATCTCTCGTGTTTACTCAAATCACTTTCCTCAGTCTGTTCTGGCGAAATTTTTTGTTTATTCCCCATCGAATACAAACATTTGATGCTTCAGAAACAAGTTCTTCAAACTTTCATCGTATTTCGGTTATCCTTAACAATAAATTATCCAATACCTCATGTGCATACAACAGGTCCATGGTTTAAGATTGTAAGGATTTTGATACGAGGTTGAGAGACTTTAAAACTTCACACTGCACAACCAAAAGCAATACAAAATCAAAACTTTAAAGTTTGTTCTTTAGCTGCTGTGCTTCATTTCTTTCCTTGCTTTTCCTGGAAGTCAAAGTTATGCGGGTCAAAAACCTGTGTTTCAGTGCATACACTGCCTCACGCCTAACAGCCCAGCGCGTTGGATTAAGAGTTTTCAGTGAATCAGTCTGAGCCTCGATGTCGTACACTGACTTCAAGTCTTGCCAGCGCAAAATACTATGACCAAAAAACCAATACACACTTTGAATGGTTTAAAAAAAACTAGCAGACAACTCTAGTTCTTTCACACATCCTTTAATACTAAATTAAGGTTATGTGCAGCACAGTGCACAAAGTATGCGCGTGTGGCTTTTTCTTTAATACGCTGCTGCACTCCACTGTATGCCCCACTCATGCCCGTCGTAGCTTTTTCCACGACATTTGGTCAAATCCAAGTTTTTATCTTCCAATGAAGTAAGTATTTCTTCTGCAAGAACTTGGGCAGACTGATCTTTTACCTCTCTAAAGGATACAAAAGTTTCACATATTTTGATATCAATAGGTGTCCAATCTTCATCATTAACTTTTTTGACATACCTGTAAACTTCACTTAACTGATCAACTTTAGCAATGTCTAGAGTGGTATCTAAAATCAATGAAAAAATAAGCAGTTTTGAAGCTCAACAGTAATTTTATTTTTTATTTCTATGGCAAATAGGTTTATAAAATCATTCGGAATTTTGGGACTGAGGTATTTCACAGTACCTCGCGGACGCTGAATCAATAATTCTTGCAGTAGGCCTACTGGGTCATATTTTCACAAGAGCTAAACTATCGAGAGTAAGTTTCCTTTGTTGCTACATTCTAACTTTTCACTAGATCCAAGAAATGTGAGATTATATGTTGCAAGTGTTAAGGTCACATTTATGATTCTTACAAAAACTTTTCGCCAGAAGCTTCTTTCATTCAAAATATTGTAGCACTAGCTCACTGAACTCATCACTCGGCAGGCACCTGGCGTGACATGACGCATTCGACTCGACATTCTGCTGCCTGCTCTAGAACTGCTTTTACATGCGAAGCTTATGGAGTGTATGAACGGTCACGCAAAAAATTTACTATAGCATTTTGATGGATTTTTTATTATTAACTTTTAGCTAGGTATTTTATAGGAAGTTAGATTAAATAATAAAATACAATAATTTTTTAACCATCAGTTTGGGGCCCCATAGGCTTGGGGGCTCCGGGGCAGTGCCCCGGCTGCCCCGGCGGTAGTTACGGGCCTGCCATTACACTATTGTTCAAGTCGTCTGCCACATACAGTTTCTCAATGTATTCCTTCCATCAGTTAGCTCTGTCTTCTGAGCTTAAAAGAGGTTTTCTATCGGCAGCTTTAATGTTCATACCTCTTTTCTTAATATCTCCAAAATTCTGTTTGATCTTTCTATATGCAACATATACTTTTCCTGCGACCATTTCCCTTTCTATTTCTTCACACTTTTCTTGTAGCCATTTTTCTTTTGCTATTTTGCATTTCCTATTTATTTGATTTCTAAATTGCCTGTACTGCTCTTTTCCTGCTTCATCCTGAGCATTTTTGTACCTTCTCCTCTGATCGATCAGCTGCAAAATTTCTTCTGTGATCCAAGGTTTTCGGGCAGCTTGTTCCCTAAAGCCTAATGTTTCTTTGCCAGCTTTCATTATTTCGGTCTTTAATGCATTCCATTCATCCTCGGTGAGCTCCTTTCAGAGTAACTTCTTAGACCTAAGTCTACCATCTCTGCAAATGTTTCTCTTGTGCTAGATTGTTTCAGTTTATTCACTTCCAGTCTCTTCTGCTTATACTGCTTCCTTATTCGCTTAAATTTCAGCCTGCACTTCATTACTATCAAATTATGGTTAGTTCAATGTCTGCTCCTGGCTACGCTTTACAGTCTAAAACTTTATTTCTGATTCTCTGTTTGACGATGATATAATCTAGCTGATATCTACCTGTATCCCCAGGGTGTTTCCAGGTGTATATTCTTCTTGCATGGTTCGTAAACAGTGTGTTTGCCACTACTAGCTTATATCTTTCACAAAATTCTAGCAACCTGCTTCCTCGCTCATTTCTTTCTCCTAGACCAAAACTTCCTACAGTATTCCCCTCTTTTCCTTCTCCCACTGTTGCATTACAATCACCCATGATTATTAGATTTTCTCCTTCACATATTGGATTAATTCTTTAATTTCAGCGTAATTTTTTTCTATCTCTTCGTCATCTTCCTGTGACGTTGGCATGTCGAGGCCTCAGGCGGACTCGACAGCTTGCTCCATGGCATGGCGACGCATCTTGCAAATGGCAGGGACCTCAACTTCACCTTAGACGTTTTGAATAATTAGTATCGCAACAATGCAGAATTTGGACTTGATGTGCTGAGTCTGGATATCCAGTGGGGGCGTGACCACGGCCCACAAGGTTACAACGAGTTCCACAAATGCTGTTGTCTGCCCAAGGCCAAGGACTTCGCAGACTTTGGTGATCACATTACACCTGAGATGATATCGACATTCCGCGAAGTGTACCGCAAGGTGGACGAGGTGGACCTGATGATGGGAGGCCTCGCCGAGTGCCCGGCCTCGGAAGAGTCTCTGCTGCGTCCCACTTTCCGCTGCATCGTGAAAGAGGAGATGGGCCACACCAGGAAAGGCGACTCCTTATTTTACGATCTAGCCAGTCGACCGTCGTCCTTCACCCCTGGCCAGCTGCAAGAGATCCGAAAGACCACCCTGTCCAGGATATTGTGCGACAACAGTGACGGAGTGGTTTGAATGCAGCGAGATGTGTTCCATATTCCTTCTGAAAGCAATGAGCTTGAGGCCTGTAATGATATCCCAGTACCTGATCTGACTACATGGCGTGAGGGAGAGAATGTCTTTTGAACGCTCAAGGGTCGACACCTTCCACGAGACTGTGTTGCCGAGGAACTCGGCAGTTGGAAATTATTTTTAAACAAAATTGTTTTTACTGTGCCAGTTCTGTATGTGAATCTAACCGCAAGGAGCAGAACTGTTAAGTTTGTGTGAATTGTAAGTTAGCTTTTTTAACTGTCCGTCGTAGAGTGCAGTGATTCTTTCTGTGAATTATTTTATAACTCAGAAAGAAGTTTGTTAAGAAAAAGAACAGGTTCTTTAAAACAGAAGTTTGTGTGAACCCGAGTCTTCCCCAAGTCATAACCACCTTTTTAGTGCAGAATGTTCTGTTGATCTCATGCGATAAGGTACATGAAAGATGTTCACTACAAAATGCTCAGAGAACTGAACTTTATAAGTTGATGTTCCTGTCCAACAAAGCAATAGTAGTGCAATATTTATTATTTTTCAAAAAAGAAATATTTCTTAGATATGATGCCACTTGTATGTATTTTTTGTATAATTAAGTATAACTTTATAGCCTACATTAAACATTGCAGAAGTTGTGTATGGATGAACCGAGGGCTGTTTTAAAATACGTTTTATTGACATAGCACCTGTTAACTACGTGAACATCATCTTGAAGGTCTGTAAAAATTATTTTAACTGTACAACAGAATCAGATAAGCCTTTTTTAATTGTTTTAAAAAATTGGATGCACAAAAGTTGTATAGACATTCCATAGCAGATTTCATAGAGTCCAAAGAGAAACTAAATGTTTTAATGTAATTATAACATGACTGCATTATATTTGTGTGTTAATTGTGTAATTTTTTATCACTTTTTTCATTCATTTAATGAAACCTTCGTACAAGTTAATAAATGTTTTAATATATATATAAAAAAATGTGGTTGGTACGAACTTAGTTTCTATACTCATCAAAATAATCCTGTCACTAAACCAGAAATCATGTGTGTCCTTCCATTGAATCTCACTAATCCCAACAACATCTAACTTAAGTTGTTCCATCTTCCTTTTAAAGTTTTCTAACCTACCTGCCCTATTCAGACTTCTAACATTCCACGCTCCGACTCGTAGAATGTTTCTATCCATTCTGATGTCTTCTCCCTGAGCAGTGCCCACTCGGAGATCCGATTGGGGGACTATTTTACCTCCGGAATATTTTACCCAGGAAGAAGCCATCATGATATATGTAACTTGAGAGGATTACATGTCCTCGGGGTACCCGTTGGGTCTTTAATGCAGTGGTTTCCCATTGCCTTCTGCATCCCCATGCCATTGATCATTTCTGATTCACCCACCTTTAGGGGCCGTTTCCAATCCCAAGGGAAAGAGGGTGCCCTGGACCACTCCCCGCTCTTCCGCCCTCCTTTCGGAGGCTGTTGGCAAGCAGTGGGTGATAACAATTCATACACTAACATAATGCGTGAGAAGCACAGCTTAAGCAACCTATGTACAGACATTACAGACTAACACACATCCGTCTCTCTTTCACCATTCAATAAGTACTCAAAATTTCAAGACTACAACTGTTATTCATGCCGAAAAAAATGTCCTGTGCCCTTCCTACAGATACAAATTATTTCCTTGTCAGATTCCATCAATATTGGTATAGCCATTTAGTTGTCGAAACGTAACAAAAAGACAGAGACTTACTTCCACATTTATAGTATTATTAGTGTAGATCACACACACACTGACTGCAAGTGTAACAACCACTGAGGGGTCAATATGACATAAAATAGTGTATACCTACAGCATTGGTAGACTACCTACCATTTGCCTCTCATTGCACCTAAATTTTTGGTATCTACAGTTTAACATGCAATCCTAACAACCGACGGTCTAGATGTGAATCATACAATCAAAAACAATTATTAAAAATCTTTGCTTCCATGGTGAATTGAACAGGAGACCATGCTCCAAACATCAGTTTGCAAGTGCTTTAACCACTGAGCTACCAGACTGCTATGCAGACAGGTTCATCTACATCTACATCTATACTCTGCAATTCACAATTACTGTGGGTGGCAGAGGGTGCTAAACACCAATCCTATTTTAGAGTATTCCAATCCCGAATAGAACGAGGAAAGAAAGAAAACATAAATGTATCAGTACGGCATCTTATCTCTCGAATCTTATTCCTTCTGTCATTGTGACCCAAATAGGTTGGTGGAAGAAGTATTTCGTTGCACTCGTAAATTAGAGATTTTCACATATTCTCCAACAAATTTAAACGAAAACGACGTCGTCTGTCCGCCAAACAATCCCAGCCCAACCCACGTATCAGCTCTGTGACACTCACATAAGGACTATAACTAGCAGTCACGAATCAAGCGGCTCTCCTCTGTACTTTCTCTAACGTGTCAATCAATCCCTTGCGATATGGATCCCAAATTGCACAACAGTATTCCAAATGCGGATGCACTAGTGTTTTGTACGCTATTTCCTTTGTATGTGCATTGCAGCTTCTCAAAATACGACCTATAAAACGTAGTTTAGAATTAGCTTTGCCTACGACGGAATTTATGTGCTAGTCCCATTTCATGTTGCTTTGTACTGTTACGCCTAGATACTTCAGGGAATCGACCATGTCAACAACTGAATTGTTAACTTTGTACTCATGAGCAAACGGGGTCTTTTTATTACTTATTTGCATTGCCTTGCACTTTTTACAGTTAAGTGTAAGCTGCCATTTACGGCACCATTCCGGAATAACATCCAGATCGCGCTGTATTTCTAAGCAATCGTCAGAGCACCCCACTTCCCTATAAATAAGTGCATCATCAGCAAAAAATCGCATCCTGCAATTAACGTTGTCACCGAGATCATTTATAAAAATTAAGAAAAGAAGTGGTCCTATTACACTTCCTTGAGGAACGCCCGAAGTAACATCTAGCTTTGAAGAGGCTTCCCCGTCAACAAAGACATACTGCGACCGACCAGTTAGAAAATCGCGTATCCATTCGCAGATCTGATCAGATATACCGTACGCTCGAATCTTTGCCAAAAGGCGGTTATGTGGTACAGAGTCAAAAGCCTTCTGGAAATCCAAGAAAATAGCATCAACTTGTGATCCTGCATCGATAACCTTCATTACGTCATGCGAAAATAGAGCCAGTTGCGTTTCACACGAACGGTTCTTACAAAATCCGTGTTGGTTTGCTGTAAGTAACTCGTTTTCATCCAGAAACTTCATAACGTTAGAGCATATGACATGCTCCAGAATTCTACTGCAGACAGATGTTAGAGATATGGGTCGATAATTCCTAGGATTTCGCCGATAACCTTTCTTGAAAACGGGAATCACCTGCGCTATTTTCCAGTCAGAAGGTACTTTTCTTTCTTCTAAAGATTTACGAAATATATCTGATAGGAAATGGTTCTATTTCTTCCGCGTATTCCGAAAATAATCTTACTGGAATACCATCAGGACCCGGCGCCTTCCCCCACTTCAGGAGCTTTAATTGCTTTATGATACCTACACTATCAATTTGAACCGGATCCATCTCAGATTCTACACGCCGTGCAAAAGCGGGAATGTTTTCCATGTTTTCGTCAGTGAAAGAATTTTTAAATTCAGTGTTAAATACGGTAGCCTTTTTGCGGCTGTCATCAACTTCCCGGCCGTCTTGTAGTAGAACTGACATATTGTTGTCACTACCACTAACTTTTTTTTACATACGACCAAAATTTCTTTGGGTTTTCGTTGAGACTCTTAGAAAGTGAGTTGCATCTAAAGTCGTTAAAAGCCTCGCGCATCGCATTTTTAACATGTTCTCTTGTCTCAGCTAACTTTTCTAAATCACTCCTATACATCGTCGTCCTTGAGTGTGCATGTATCTTCCTTTGTTTTGTAAGTAACCGTTTAATTTCACGTGTATACCACGGGGGATCTTTCCCATCCCTGATTGTCCTTTTCGGTATATGTAAGTCCATACCTTCCCTGATTATATGCATGAACCGAAGCCACATCTCTTCAACCGAGCCTCTTCCTTCTATAAAGGTAATGTAATTATCTATCCCTCAAAAACGTTCTTAAACTCTCCTTTGGGGCCTTTTCAAACCTGTAAACGACCCGTTCTTTTTTCTTTTTGCGCACGGCTATTAATTTTACTGTAGCAATTACAGCTTTATGGTCACTTATTCCCATGGTGGTAGAAATGTCCGTGAATAACTCAGGCCTATTCGTAACGAGAATATCTAAAATGTTTTCGTTATCGTTGTGGCACCGCGTTGGTTCAGTGACGAGCTGCTCCAGATTAAGATCTGAGAAAAGGTCAAGAATAATTTCACAGGATGTTTTATCCCGGCCACCAGTAACGTGGACGTAATTATTCCAGTCGATATACGGAAAGTTGAAGTCACCTCCTAGTATTATTGCATGATCTGGAAATTGACAAGCTATATTACTTACATTAGTTCTTAAGGTCTCAGCAATAGATACATCTGCATCTGGTGGATGATAGAAAGACCCTAATACAAGTTTTGTCCTAGCTACTTTTAGTCTAATCCATAGGATTTTACAGACCGTATCGATATTTATTTCGCTACACGACAGGTGTTTACTGACAGCTATAAATACACCACCTCCATTGGAGTTCAACCTGCCTTACGGAAAACATTCATTCTATCGTTAAATATTTCTGCTGAACTTATATCCGGTTTTAACTAGCTTTCAGTACCTAATACAATATCTGCTTCTGTACTACTAATAATGCTTTCAAGCTCAGGCTGCTTATTACAAACACTTCTACAGTTAATAACGAGTACTTTTAATGGTCGAGACTGATTAACGCTACTCCTCACATATGGTGCCCAATTTGATTGGGCTGCCCGTTACTGTGATCCCAGTTTCGGGTCTTCCTGCCTCAGCCTAAAAAATCCCCCAGTGCACTCCACACGGCCCCTGCCACCCGTGTAGCCGATTCACGTGTGTAGTGCACTCCTGATCTCTCCAAGGAAACCCTACATGACTCGACCACATGGCGAAGATCTAGGAACCTGCATCCATGATTATCGCAGAATCGCCGCAGAGTCTGGTTTAGACCCTCAACTCGGCTCTGAACCAGAGGTCCACAGTCGGTTCTATCGAAAATGCTGCAGACAGTTAACTCAGCCGAAATCTTGCGGTCATCAACCACAGAGCTCACCCTTTGAGCAAGCCGCCGGAAGGAAGAGAGGTTGGTCTCTGACCCCAGGCGGCAAGCATCATTGGTGCCGATATGAGCTACAATCCGCAGCTGGCTGCACCTCGTCCGATCAATGGCATCCGGGATGGCCTGATCCACATCTTGGATCAGACCTCCCGGAATACACAATGAATGGACACAGGACTTCATCCCAGACCTATTCGCCAAGTCCCTAAGGGGTTCAATAAAACGCCTAACGTTGGAACTACCTATCACCAAAATCCTCTTCTGTGGTCGCTCAGGCCTTGCGGGCAGGGGGGCTGGCAACTCGCTGTTTGACGATTGTGGATCTGAACCAGACCCAGACAACACATCAAACAGGTTGGACAGTGGTACAAGTATGTCCTCCTGGGATTCAGACTTGAACAACTGCCCCCGCATGCGGCGTCGACGCCCATTAACCACACGCCAGACACCGTCAGGTGACTGCCGCACAGGCTCCAAGGTCTCAACCTGGACTACAGGTATGATGCTGGGAACAGGAGAACCTGCGATAGCACTAGCTTCAGCGGAGTCTCCCATAGCACATCTGCTGCAGTCGCCTACGGCAGCTTCCAGCCTTGTAACTTTCGTTAGCAAAGCTGCAAGCTGAGCGCGAAGATCAGCTACCTCAGCCCACACCTGCACACAGCAATCACAGTCCCTACACATATTATTTCTAAACAAAAGCTACGGAGAAGATGAAAGATAAACTATCCGAGTAATCCAAATAAACTGTTCACTACTTACAAACAACCGATAGACACGACTGGGAAAAAACCTAAATTAACAAAGGACTTTCTCGCGTAACGGTTACAGATGACCAACTGACTACTGGCGCTGTTAAACAAATATGCAAAGATGGACAAAAGCTATCTACACACTTTAAATTAAACTAATCGCAGAAGGCACTTCCTGGCGTGACGGTTGCGGAAGACCAACTGTCTACTGGCGCTGTTAAATAAGCAAAGATTAAACAAAAGTTATCTACACACTTTAAATTAAACTAAACACAGAGAGCACTTCCTGGCATGACGGTTGCTGAAGACCAACTGTCTACTGGCGCTGTTAAATAAGCATGATTGAACAAAAGCTATCTACACACTTTAAATTAAACTAAACACAGAAGGAACTTCCTGGCGTGACGGTTGCTGAAGACCAACTGTCTACTAGCACTGTTAAATAAGCAAATATTAAACAAAAGCTATCTACACACTTTGAATTAAGCTAAACACAGAGAGCACTTCCTGGTGTAACAGTTGCTGAAGACCAACTGTCTACTGGCTCTGTTAAATAAGCAAAGATTGAACAAAAGCTATCTACACACTTTAAATTAAACTAAACACAGAGAGCACTTCCTGGCGTGACGGTTGCTGAAGCACAACTGTCTACTGGCGCTGTTAAATAAGCAAAGATTGAACAAAAGCTATCTACACACTTTAAATTAAACTAAACACAGAAGGAACTTCCTGGCGTGACGGTTGCTGAAGACCAACTGTCTACTGGCTCTGTTAAATAAGCAAAGATTGAACAAAAGCTATCTACACACTTTAAATTAAACTAAACACAGAAGGAACTTCCTGGCGTGACGATTGCTGAAGACCAACTGTCTACTGGCGCTATTAAATAAGCAAATATTAAACAAAAGCTATCTACACACTTTAAATTAAACTAAACACAGAAGGAACTTCCTGGCGTGACGATTGCTGAAGACCAACTGTCTACTGGCGCTGTTAAATAAGCAAAGATTAAACAAAAGTTAGAAAACACACTTTAAATTAAACTGAACACAGGTTGTACAGAGACTTACACATCCTACATGTCTGTCTATTGCCGTTCATTAATTTTTTTAAATTATATGATAACATGTATTATTTATACTGAAAAAAGTATGCTATGTCCATACTAATGCCAAATAGCATCTCCTCGTCAAATTTCATCACAATCAAATTAGCCATTTAGCCCAAGAAACGCAACAAACAGACAGAGGGACAGATAGACAGAGTTACTCTCGCATTTATAATATTAGTATATATACAGAGCATACTTATAAAAATGATAATACACAAAAAATTCAAAGAACTCGGTTATCCTGTAAACATAAACACATATGGCATGGAATAGACTGTAGTATAAAGAAACCGAAACATGCCATCTACTGGATGGTTAGCCAACCTAGATAACCAAATGTTGTGTCGATAAATTAGCACATCACCATCTGTTAGAAACTTATGAAACTATAATAATAATTTCATGCAGTCCTAATGACCTGGTGACAGGGTTTCTATTGGTTGCACAATACGCCTTAACCTAGCCCACCAATCCTGCCACGTACAGGGACCTACTAACGTTGAATCCGAAGAACGGTATCGTCCTGGCGTACTACACATTACACAGCAAGCTGCGCCAGAGGTGAAGGCCGGGTTAAGTGCCTATGAAAACACCTGCCAAGACAGGGATTCGAACCGGGGACCTTTCGATCTTCAGCCAGATGCCTTATTACTGAGCCACCAGACTGCTCAAAGTTATGAAACTTACAAATAATTACAAACAACTGTCCTATGACAAACATTTATTGAAAATTTAATTCTCAATAATAAATATTGAGGTCAATAATCGAGATAAAAGCTGTCCTATCTTTTAAGTTGGACCAAATTACACACAGTAATACAAATTTCATCAAAATTGGTTATGTAATTTCAATCTCGGACAAACATTGTCACATGAGATTTTTTATATGTACAAAATTTCTTCTGACATTCTCTGTTACATAATATTTCAATCCAGTTTTGTGTTACTTTTTTTGTTCTGTTACCTGTCTCACTAAAAGAGAATGCTCTGTATTTGCAAACCAGTGTAATATCTTACTTTCGATGTCTTACTTGAAGTATTTTATATGCCTAATGTTAATGAATAATTCTGTGGTTATATTTTTAATCTTGAATTGTCTTTAATTTGGTAAATATATTTACCTTCTGATTTCTAACTTACATGTGATCATAATACAAAGTTACTGTCTTTTTTTTTTTTTAAAGGTATATCAGAGATACTCCTTTGGAAGCAGATCTACCACCTTTACATGTTGTAACAAACAGTCAATCCAATTTACTACCATTTCATCAAGAATCTCCATGCAAGTATTACTCAAGAAATGATTTTGGAATGAGCTTTGGTGATTTAAGAAATATGACTGCTATAACAGACATGAATATGAACTCAGCTAGATTCAGAAGGGATGATTTTCCTGCCACATTATTGGATGTTGAGTCCAGATCAATACATATACCAAGTACTTCATCCTTTAGCACCTTTTGTGCACCCTCTCATACACTGGCTAAAGATATGGGTGCTTCATCCTCAGTCCACAAAAGTTTTTACAACAGTTTTGATGGTTCTAAAAAGAAAAACATTTCAGTTGGTTCTGAATATTTGAGTTCATCAAATCAAAATTCATTCAATCCTCCAGTAAAAAAAGTACTTGTGGAGAACAGTGATACCTCAAATACAAGGTTTATTGCAAGTGTTGTTGCTAAGGAACCAAAGGTAACTATGTTCACACAGACAAAATTGTTTTGATTAAACATGAGGTTTTAAAATTTCAATGTGTATTGTTGCTAGTACTAAAAATGTTAATTCATTGTTGGTTAGATTACTTAAAAATATAGTGTCTTATCTTAAAACATTTATAGTTTTTCATATTTTTCGGTTAAAAAGGATGCTGTGCTATCAGAAGTTGGCATGAGAGTCTTAACAGGGCCAATAGACAAGGTTTTAAAATGGCAACAAGTTCAGGCTTGTGGAAAAGTACTATTTGAGGTTTTTGGTAAGTACAAAGAAGAAATACATTTATCATTTTGTGTTACTTTAATTCTGAGATTAGTGTATTTGATGAATAGAAGTTGTCTGTCTCTTAAACAGTACCTAAGCCTATGTGCTTTTTCTTGTTACTGGCTAATTATTACAGGTACTTTGGTGTCTATTCGTTCTGGAACAAAGGAGTTTCATAAAATTATTCTTCTTCGAGAACAAACTGGACCAGTGCTGCAATGCATTTTCTATGAAATTGACCGGCCAATACCACAGTTATTATCGGGAAGCACAGTAAGGTATGGCAAAGCATTCTAAACATATTGACTTGGACACTAACAAGTGGATATATGTATAATTTGAATATAAACATCTCAAAATATGATTTCAGTCTAGTTGATAAATATTTGTTAGTAAACTAAATTGGGTGGGATTCATTAAATATGTGGTATGAAGTCATTTCAGAGTCCTTTGTGTATTGGAGAGGGTGATGGGGGGATGTATCAGAGAAGTGAGGACATTGGTTTATGTGGACCTTACACAATCAATAGTATTGTCAATATCAGTATTGATGAAACTAAGGAAAACCATGAGGCTTATAGGCGATATTAATAATAAAGGAAAGTGAAATTAACCCACCACATACCAAAGTAGATGGCTGTAGTGAGATAAAACACAAAGGCAGACAAACAAATATATAATATTTCAGTAATGACCTTCTACAAGTATTAGAGAGTTGGGCCATTAGGTTCCGGACATGTGCACACACAGAACGTTACCCAATGACTATGGAGAAATGGCGGAGGAACGGCTAAGGAGTAGACTATCAATATATTGGCAATGTCTGAGATAATATATTGCAGGCGATGGTAACAAGAATATATGTAGCAAGGGTACCTAGTACTGACTTGAAAAATTATTACTAGATGGTGAAAAAAATAATTAAATTACAAAGTGATGGGTTAAGTGGTTGGATTTTATTGGTGGTTAAGGTCAGTTGGATGTCTGGTATCCAGGATATTCTGGTACCCAGGATATTCTGGTACCCAGGATATTCTGGTATGCTAGTTCCCATCCATGGAGTTCTGCTGCAATGGTGCTGTTGGGGAAAACTCTGATTGCTCTCACAGTAAAACAGTCATTGAGATTGTTGGAATCATGGCTATTGGCATGTTCTGGTATTGGACAGACAGTCCACACCTACAATTTGTACCTTCCAATACCAGAACATTTCAATAGCCATGATTCCAACAATATCAATAACTGTTTCCTGTGAGAGCAGTCAGAGTTTTCCCCGATAGCACCACTGTAGCAGAACTCCACAGATGGGAACCAGCGTACGAAAATATCCTGGATACCAGACATCCACCTGGCCTTAACCACCGATAAAATCCAACCACTTAACCCGACACTTTTTAATTTAATTATTTTTTCCCTATCTTCTTTTAACTAGTAATAACTTTTCATGTCAGTATTAGGTACCCTAGCTACATATATTCATTTTACCATCGCTTGCAATATATTATCTCAGACATTGCCGATATATTGATAGTCTGTTCCTTAGTCGTTCCCCCACCATTTCTCCCACTACCTAGCTAGACATTGGGTGATGTTCTGTGTGCGTACATGTCCGGAACCTAATGGCCCATTTCTCCACTACTTGAAGAAGATCTTTCCCGAAATATTGTATATTTGTTTGTCCGCCTCCATGTTTTCTCTCATCGCAGCTGTCTACTTTGGTATGTGGTGTGTTAATTTCCCTTTTCTTTATTGTCAATACCAGTAATGACAATACAGCCAAAAATACTTGTATCAGCCAGTCTCAATACTGCACTACCTTACACGATCAATATTGCTTTTTTTTTCCTTACTGCTTTATGCCTTGTCGACGGCTAAGATCATTAGAGGCAGAATGGGACTGGGGACAAAGAATGGGAAGGAATTCAGCCATGGCCTTTTTGAAGGAAGCATCCCAGCATTCGCCTGGAGTGATTTGGGGAAGGGGATTTGAACCCGCTTCTTCCCGAATGCGAGGCCAGAACATTAACCGTTCACCCACCACGCTCGGTTCAATATTCCTGACAATACTATTGTCAATAAATTTTCTCAGTGCCTCTTTTTCTGCCTAACAGGCAGGGTGAATCTGGATGATTTTTTTTATATTATTTAATTATTTCTGGATTTTTTTCTGCCAAAACATAGATAATCATTTGATCCTGTGCTTGGATCTACTTATCAATCTACTTAGAAAAGTGGGATAAGCTTATATATTTTCTATAAGACTACACAATTTTGTATTTATTCATTCATTTTATCAATTTTGTTTTTCATATACACGTATTTTGGATTCATTCCCTATGCATGTACCGGTTCGCTTTCACTACAACACTGAATGATGTAAATGTATTGCTTATTGACACTCCTCCCTATTTAACTGAAAGTAAGCAGGTGGTATATACTTGGTATGTACTTAGTAGAGGGAATGAAATTAAGATATACATTAACTACTTGATTAGAACTATGTATCCTGACTGTAACAGAGAGAAAATTGAACATTTACCTACATTATAAAAAAACTTGATGAATCATCTTAAAACTGCCAAAAGTCATGGATGATGACATAGCTTATGAATTCAGCATGCGACATCAGTTTGGAATAACTTGAATGGAAAACATACAACTATAATGTAATGAAACAACCAGATTACTCAGTTTCCTTTATAATAATTACTAGGATTTTTAAAAAAAATTAAAAGTATTGTGCTTTTAGCTCTAGTTAATGAAAAAAAAATTGTAATGGTTCTGTTGGAAGTGATGGTTGAAAAATTTGTTTTACACAACAATTTATTAAAACCCTTATATCAATGATTGCTGAATGAACCTTAAAAAATAATCGGTGAGAGGTTCTTGCGAGCCTGCTTAGCTGTATAAATGCATTCAGGATATTGAATTCATTATTTGGTTAGTTCCAAATACCTATTGGATAAACAAGCTTTACAGAACCGATAAAGGTGGAAAAATTTAAAAGCCAGTAACATTGGAAATGAATAATATTAACATAAACTTGACATTAAAAGACTCTTCAAGTGAAAATAAAAAAGATACTGTATAAACACAGAAACTAAAAGATGAAACAAATTAAGTTGAATAGAAATCGTCACTAACATTTTTGTTAAGAACATTGAATAAGAGAAACATTTTGAGGTAAGATTAATATAGTCTAAATTTTTTTTATTAAAGTTGGTTTAGCAATTTAAAAGTAAATTTTGACATGTGTTCAGAATGGCACAAGCATACAGCGAGCAGACAGTCAAAAACATATTAGACATTAAATAGTCAGTTATTTCAATAGATAAACTAAATTTAACTATGGCAATGTATTTAGGACCGAGAAACACATTTCAACAAAAATTAGAGCCCATAAATAAATTAGAAGTATGTATTTTTACAGAGATAAAGAAACTCAAGTTTTTAAATAAAATAGTTAGAAAGCCAAAAGTATGATCAAATGATAGTCTAAATTAAATAATATAACTATACAATAATAGTTTGAGGTTAAAATTTGGATTAAAGGGTGGAAAACAGGATTTCAATATTTAACATTTAGTATTGACCTTGACATGTGAAAAATAGAAATTAATAACTTCTAAATGAGTAGGATTACAAGAAAAATTCTCATAAACAAAAGTTTTGCAATAAATCATTCTCTAATATAACAAAGTTTCTGTGAAATCTGAATAAAATAGTATATTATGAGAATCTGAGAATTTTGTGTTTCACAGGAGGAAGATAGTTCACACTGGGAAACCACCAGTATTCCAGGAGTTATTGGGGAAGATTATTTAACTTCTGCAGTGTGACCCTCATGGCCAATAGCCAAGCCAGTTGTGTCACAAACATTCAGAGATATAATTAATTAATTTAATTGCAATGGAGCACACGCCCCGGTGTCAAATTCCCTACATACCCATTTTCCCCCTTTCCCATACCAACCTACATTTGCCTTCTACAAATTTCAGCTTTAAATTGTTTCAATGTTTTTGGTAAATTAGTCATCAATTCTCTTATTCCAAACCCTGACTCCCTTAACTATATATATATAAAAATCTTCTCACACCCTTGTCCCTGAAATTGAGTGCCAGCTTGTGGTCTTAGTCATCTTTTCCCTTCCATGCATTACTTTAATTCTTACAACCAATATCTTTCCATGCCTCATACCAATATAATCCTTGTACTCTCCAATTCCTTGTTTAGTTGTTTCAAATATTCCCAACCACCCTTCTATCTCTTAAGTCTGTTATGTTCTTTTAACCTCTTTAATCTCATCACCTCCCTATTACAGTAGGTAGGTTCTCTACTTCTCTTTATTTTTTGTTTGGGAATAAATATTTCTTTTCTCCTTCTTTTTACCTTCTTGAACTGTCCTTGAACACTTCTTGAAGATATAGGATGAAACTTATGTCAGGGCGTAGTGAGGCATAGCTTAGTACAATTTTTATATAATTAGGATGTTCATTGATAAACTTTTAGTAACCAGTTCCAAAATAGAAAACACAGTTATTCTAAGCTCACTCTTATTTGGGTTGCAATTCAATTTAATATTGCAAGAGCGAATGCTTCATGTCAGTGTACTTATGTTGATGGATAATCTGCAGTCTCCTTTAGTGTTTTGAACATCCAATGCCATTATTAAGACTTGTGATTGTATTGTATGATACCAGTTTGGAGCCATAAATTTTTAAGAATACAAAGAATGGTAATCAAGCATCACAAACCACAGTTACAGTTAATGACAAGAACTTGCAATAACACTAAACAACATTTTCTCATAACACTATCAACATACTGCTACCAAATGCAACAGTAGTTACACATGCCTGTTACTATTTGTATAATTTCTTGACAAAGGAAAATCAACTGTCTTCTTCCTTGTACTTATCTCACTATTGCAGAGTCGGCTTTCTTCAGGATTCGATGGGTTTGGGATTATTATTATTATTTATTAGTAACTTAATTGCAATGGAACCAACACTCTGGTGGTAATTTCTCTAGTCATCTAATTTTTTATATATATAATAACAATGAAAAAAAGACGCTAAGTAGCGGAAAGGAATCAAATTAATTCTTTTATAGTTCCTGCTTGTCGCTGAGCCTGACGCCTTGCGGGGAGGAAAGTTGTTTTTGCCATCTGTCTGAGAAGTATGTATATGTTCTGTATGCACTAAATGTATTTATTTTTTGGGACTGTATAGTTTAAGGAGTGGAGATTGGGGATGGCTCTGACATTTGTGTTAGTAATTGCAGAAATCTGCCAATAGATAAGCAGTAAGGACACTTGGTATGTGGAGGCCCAGTCTCATGCCTGGTCCTTTAGTACCTCCCTGATCCAGTGTGGGGGCACTTAAAGCACACAGCCACACTGGTGTATTAAAACTCTTTTTACTATTTTTGAATTGAAAACTTCTATAGGCATGTTATGTGATATTTGGGCAGGGGTAAATCTATGAGTTCGTAGCTTCCCATCACCAACTTGCTATGATGTGTTGCATGTATGATATGCAAGTTGAATGGGTAATGTTAACTGTATATCTATATTTGTAAGTATGACATGTTACACTTGGAAAGAAGTGAAATTATATAATACACTTGTATCTAATATAGACAAATGATGTTCTTCATACAAATACACAGTTTTAATCCGATTTTGATGAAACGTTAAAATAAATAGAAAAACATTATTTATATTTGATTTATCAAAATTCAAACCCCCTCCTCTTCCCCCCCCCCCACCTTAATTGTTAATACAAACCCACAGTTTTATTCAATTTTGATAGTAGTTAGCACACGTATACTTCAAAACAATACAGTCTGGTAGCTCAGCAGTTAAAGCATTTACTTCCAAAATTATGTCTCTCTGGTCATGGGTTAAAATCCCGTGGTGAGCAGGAATTTTTAGGAGGTGTATTTGATTATATGAGCTATTCCGGGATGTTCTGTGGTTCTTATTCCATGTTAAACTGTAGGCCCCTGAGGAAAGAAATTGGCCTTCCTGTCTCTGACACAATAGCTTGGCACATCTCCTTCTGGAAGATTCAACCAACCTTTGGGTTGTGGACTAAGATAGATTTTTAGTTTTTGAAGTGAAAACTTCTTTAGGCACATTGGAAGATTTTTGGACGGGTAAAATCTTATGAGTTTGTGTCACCAATATGCTAATGTTAACAGTATATCTGTTGTAATCTGGCGGTTCAGTGGTTAAGATGTCTGACTGGGGAACAAAAGGTTCCCGGTTTGAAGTCCTGTCTCAACAGAAATTTTCATAAACCCTTAACCCGACCTTCACCTCTGGCAAAGCTAGCTGTGTAATAAGTATACCAGAACATTACTGTGATTTGGATTCCACATTAAACTGTAGGTCCACTGTACCTAGTAGCACTATGGAGTCAAGTTAAGGTGGCTAAGATGGGCAGAATGTGGAGGCAATAGAAACCCTATCACCAGGTCATTATGACCACAAGAAATTGTTATTATTTAGTATATCTGTAGCTATTAGTATGACATGTTGTGCATATGATATTCATAGTCCCCAGTGACTGTTAATTGCTTTTTAAATGGAAAATCAACTGCAAATTAAATAAATGATAAAGATATGGAAAATTAGATAGCCTTGCAAAGTACTTTGTCATGAATATGTGCTTGTATGGGGTTCAGACATTACTCATTAACTTGATAGTGTTGCCTATATAACTGATACTGATACCTTTTCTCGAAGATGCTGTAGTTCTTTAAACAGGTCAAACATAAATGAAAGAAAGTCACTTGTAGTTACGAATTTAAAATATATTCTGAAAGTTTGCTGAAGTTAACACTTGTTGAAAACATATAGGCAAATTGAACTTCAAAACCACATAAGAAGATGCAGGTCATCCTTCAAGGGACAACACTGATGAAACATTCACTCTTGCAAACATTTTTTCTATTTGCAACCCCAAAATTAGAATGAGCTTCAAGGTAGTTTTCCAACACTGTTTCTGTTGACTTCTTAAACTATTGTAAAAACTTCTTTCACTGAGTTTAGCTTAAAATTTCCTTAAAGTGAATGAGTAAGTCACGAACTTGTTCTGAGGTGAGATAGTTGAACTTTCAGTAGTTACATTTTGAATTTACCTTCGCGGAGCAACGCGTACTGCTACTTCAAAACTACCTGCTTAAAAACTGGAAACTATCCAAGACTGCCAGCGCTGTAAAACTGTTTGTAAAATATTCAAGACTGCTTGCGCTGGTCGACTTTTTATAGGATAGGCTTATCTATTGCTGAATTGCCGTGGAACACTGGTGTATTCCCACGGGGAAACACTATTCTTTTGTGAATTAGAAAAGCCCCCACTCCTGTGGAACACTAATTTTACTTGGATTTTCTGAATCTTTTTGGTCATGACAACCTTTCTCATAATTATTCTCGTTTAAGAGCTATTAATTTCTTAAAGTCACACATGGGGATGCTATCACATGTCAGCATTAAAACTTCGTTTTTCATACTTTAAATTTCAAGTTACCTCTGAGCTGTTATATTTTGGTTACTAACTGAATTTTTCTCTTTCGTTTAAGCATACTTTTATCTTTCTATCTCTTTTTTCTAAAAGTATTGAATTATTTTGATTTGGAATATCTCCTTACGTAAATTTTAGAAGCACACAAAAACCCTCTCAAAGTGATTGTCATTTTCTGGTTTATTAGTGGAAATGAATGCAACAAAATTCATCATGACCGAATAACAACCTTATTTGAGTCTCATGTCTTTTATGAAAACTGTTTAGAGTTAATTTAAAAAAGTACTTTCATGTTAAGAAAATGGTTATAAAAGTTCTTTACTATATAACTATACTAGCTGTGCCCGCAACTTCGTCCGCGTGGAATAGTTATTTTGAGCATCATATTTATTTTTGCAAACAACCTCCTCAGCTTTATAAATTATAGCAGTTACCCACGACTTTGTCCGCGTCAATTTCTGTTATTATTTTAGAAATTTTTTTGCAAATTTAGTTTTTAAGATTTTAAAAGAACATAATTATTTTAAAGTACTTCTGCGTAAATTATATTTTTAGTTTTATTTTCTTGTGGCAGAAGAACATATTGGTTTTCTCCGCAACCCGATCTTGACAACGCGACATATAGTTGGTCGTGTGAAAAGCAGTCTTGACGTAAATCGATTCCTATGTGTTTAAATGTTTGCCTCTGTGATTTATTAATTGTAACGGCGAAAGATAGCTTAACGGGAAATTGAATTCTTTTAAAATTAAAAGGTAAATCATTTGGAATCATTGGGATGCGAGGTATAAGCACTGTTTGACCAACTGCTGGACCAGTCAAAACTATTGCAACGATCACGTTATTGCGTAGAAATTTAATTTGAAGTTGGGTTCCGTTACGTAAATTTGGTGGTTTGAGATTTCTAAGTAAAATTATTGGGGCACCTATTTTTAACTTGAGGGAATATGGGGGAAGGCCACTTGGGTTCAAAGAATTATTTACATCAAAACTAAAAAAAAGTGTTAATAATTGTGAAATTATTAGAACCAAAATATTATCCTTAAAACAAAACGAAATGGTATTTAAAAAGTATTATTACACGACAATATTATATCGCAAAAACAAATAACGCTGCATACAACCGTTCAGAAGGGAGCCGACCGCGCGTAATATCTTCTAAGATGTTCATTGAAATTAAGTGATGCCAAAGACAATTTTGTTCACAATTAAATACTCTTAATCAACAACACATTTATTTGGATAAAGATTAATATTATTATGTTGATACAACTCTAATTGGTAATAATGCATTAATTTCGACCAAATTTGATTACCATAAAAACGGTTCTAGTGAGTTAATCTTAAAAGATAGACATATACTGTCGCGGACATTTTTTTAGATCATTTCAAGAGGAATAATCCTTTCATACATTTTTTTTTTCATATCTTGAACCGTTTTCGCAGCGCACGCAACAGAAGCCCTCAAAGATGAATAATTTTCCCCGTTTTTTTCACATTTTCCATTGTTTCTTCGCTCCTATTAGTCGCAGCGTGATGTTATATAGCTTAAAGCCTTCCTCGATAAATGGTCTATTCAACACAAAAAGAATTTTTCAATTCGAACCAGTAGTTCCTGAGATTAGCGCGTTCAAACAAACAAACAAACAAACAAACTCTTCAGCTTTATAATATTAGTATAGATGAGATTTACCCCCTTCTAAATGGTTTTAGCAAGATAATGGACATGTAACCAGGTTATGTTCTGAGATTAAAAGTGCTTTACCATAGAACGTGATTATAAAAGTTATTCGCTATGCATTATACATAACTCGCCTCTTGCTGAATGGTTTAGGTGAGATAATAGATATATAACAACTTTACAAAAGTTGCCATCTTGCTAAGGTGGTCTGTGACAAATTTTCTAATTATTATAACAATGAAGTCAAATACTGAAGATGTTGTTTCCAAATGATATCTTTTAAAATAGAGTTACAATATAGTACATTTTAATTTCTTGGAGTACGCTACCATTATTTGTTTTAAACTTGATACAAACAGAATGGTTCAGAAATCACATAGAACATTGTGGGTGTGTTGTAATATAAGAGAATGAAATAGGGAGAAGATTAGAAATTATTTGTAAACCAAATAACCTGCATACCCCAAAACTAAGGAAATTTTAAAATAAACTTGGGAGTGATTTTAATGTTTCCAAGCCATGTAACCATTTTTTAAAAAATTCTTTTTGAAACTTTTTAGATTTTGTATGTTATTGGTTATGGGCGTATCCAGCAAGAGGCAGAGGGGGGCTGCTGCCCCCCACCCCCCCAGTAGAAATATTAAGTTGCCTTCAGTACGCTTCGACGAGTGAAGAACTAGTTCAGGAGCACTTTGGGAGAGAAAGATTGACTGGATTGTCTGATGAGTGTGCATCGAAATTTCGTGAAAGAACACCATGAGATATTGACAAACAAAATTATTGAAATTGAAAATCCGAGACAATTAATGTTTATATAAAAAACTAACTGACTTACGATCTTAATTAACTACGTAGTAGGTCCTTAGATTAAGTAGTTGGGTTACTATATTAATCAATGATAAAAATAGTTTCCTGAATAGGTTTGAGTTTGATTTTGTAATGTCATGATGTTTCAGTCCCCCACCCCACTTCCTTGAAACCAAAATGAGTTGCCCCCCCCCCCCCCAGTTCAAATCCTGACCCCTCTAGTTCTCATCCTGGATACACCCTTGTTATTGGTTATAAAAATATTTGTTCCAGTTGTAAAAAATTAATCCTTAGGTAAAATGTTCCTTTTTGATACTCTTTAGTTTTTGTATGTTATTGTTACCTATAGTGTATTTTTTTAAAAGCATTGTTTCAGAGATGTAAGTACATAGCAAGAATATTCATATATGTAAATAAAGATCTAAAAGATATCTATGTTTTAGTTCTGGCCATTATTCTAAATCATCTGATCTGAATTCTGGAAGTATTTATGCATCTGTTGATGAACCCCAAAATATAATTTTGTACGTCATTTGTGAATAAAAATATGAGGCATGTAAACAAAGTAAGAAGCACTCACTCAATGTTGCCACTTCTTAACCTTCACCAAAGCACAACTTTAACTGGACTGAAAACTTATGAAAATATTGACGCCTGCTGCTACACAGTTGATAATACTGACAAACATCTCCACTTTCCAGTATTGATGCCTGAATAACAAAAAAATTTGGATTCCTTCAGTACTCCATCAATATCCACATCAGTACAATTTTTTCACCCAACAACATCGATATTATTGTCAATGTAATCTGTCATGTAAGGTGCACTTTACAAAACCTTGGTCAGACCATTGCTTATTGTATGGGACTCACATTTTGGGTATCAATTACAAGAGTTTGAGGGAGTGCAAAGGATAGATTTGTTGGTTAAAATTATCACAGAACACTATCAGTAATCGATATCATAAAGTTTCAGCACAAAGAAGGCAGGTACAATTACAGTGGAGTCGAAATGGGAAGAGTTGAAGGAGATAATAAAAAAGAAGAAATAAATATATATTCCAAAACAAAAAATATAAAGAAGTATAGATCCTACATATTATAATGATAAGGCCAGTGAGAAAAGAACATAACAGTTAAGTGACAGCAAAGCAGTAGGGAATACTTGATACAACTAAACAAGGAATTAATAATAGTAAAGAACGTGGTTGAGGATGGGTTTATGAAATATATCATTGGTGCCCGGGACCACAGACATATGCCTTTAGAAATTTCTAGGGCTACATTAGAAAACTGAGGGAAAGAGAGGATGTTGAAACAATAATTGATAAGAATGAAGAAGAAGTTAGTGAAGATATGAAAAAGTAGAGATTTTAAGTAACTGGTTTAGTGAGATGATTAGGGACGAGAATTCAGAAATGGGAGAGTGAAAATTGGAGAACGAGCTTATACACACATTTAGAAATAAGCAGACTAAATAATTTGAAATTCATCCTGAGAATATCATGAAGGTACCAAGAAAGTTGAAAAAGCACAAAGGGGTTGGTGTAAATAATGTTACTTGAGATGTTTTAAAGATATCAGGATGTGTCACTGTACCTAATTTTTAAATGTTATTTAAACAGAGTCTGCTCACCAAACTACTGGAAAAGTGTGATAAGAAGATCTGGCCCATAAAGTAGGGTTAACAAATAGGATAGAAAACATTAAGCCAATCAGTTTGACACCAGTGGTTTGTAATGAAGAGGTGGATATGAAACTACATCAGAAATGTGAGGAACATAAGTGGTTTTCCAGTCGATAGCATGACTTTAGACAAGGATATTCATGCAAATCTTGATTAGAAGGCTATATGCATGATATTTCGGATGAAATAGACTGGGAAGCCAAATAGATAGCTTAGCACTAGGATTTTTTCAGAGTTAGCTATAGTATTCTGTTAAATAAGGTAAAAATTATCAGAGTGGATGAAAAAGTGATCTTCTGTGTAGAAGAATTCTTAAAAGGTAGAAAACAGTCATGGCAGGAAATGCAGTATCAAAAGAAGTGGAAGTGAACAGGGTAGTTTGTTGGGACCACTAATTCTATTGATGGTTTACAGTCAAAAGCTAGGTTGTTAGCAGATGATATAATGCTATACAACAGGATCAAAATGGTAGAAGACTGTAAACAGCTGCAGGATGATCTGGACAAGATATCTAGCTGGGTAGATCAACATGGGATGAAGATAAGTGCAAAGAAGAGTCAACTTATAAGATACACAGATAAAAAACTAAACATTAATTAGGATTATAAGGTGGTGATAGAATTACTTGTTGAAGACTTTAACTGTTAATACACTGCATGAGATTTGATAACAAACTCAATTGGGCAGGACACGTTAGAGAGGTGGTAGAAAAAGGTTAACTTATCGAAGAGGGCAAGGATGGGATGTACCAGAGAGGTAAGGGAATTGGGTCTCAAAACTTTGGTCAGACCATTGCTTGAATATGTTGGTATAGTATAGGACCAACGTCAAATACTGGAGGGGGCACAAAGAAGGGCTGTTAGATTTGTTTCTTGAAATTATAACAGAACTCAATCTGTAACTGATATGATAAAAGAGCTGGAAAGGGATTTATTGGAAGACAGGACGAGGGTGAAGAGGGTCATGAGAGTGTACATATATTGGTGATGAGGCATGGAAAGATATTGGAATAATTAAGAGAGGTGCATAGAAGGGAAAAGTTGACCATGGTCAGAAGCTGGCTCTCAATTTCAGGCATAAGGTTGTGGGAAGATTTTATTTCGTAGTTAAGGGTGTCTGAGATTGAAATAAATTGCTAAGAGAAATGGTGAATAATTCACCAACAATTTAGCAAGATTTTAAGTTGAAATTTGTAGATGGCAATAGTAGACAGTTGCAGGAAAAGGGGAAAATGCCACCAGATCATGCATTTCATTGTAATTAAATTAAAATTTTTAGCTGCATTATTCACTGTTCTTCTTTCAGCCATAATCTTTATCTTCTCCATTTGCTTGTAGGAATTCATTGTTTAGTTGTTTCAAATAATGGCTATATTTTTTCTGACATTTTTGTGTTCTTTCCTTACCAATCTCTATAGTCTCCTCGCCTACCTATAGTATGCAGGTAAGGGTGTTCCAAAAAAAAAGTATTTTTTTTTAATGTATACCATCCTAATTTTTTTTCAATACAATTGCAAATAAAATTTTATAATTGTAGGACCTTGGCAACCCATGCTGACTTGAATCAAAACATGTTAGCACTTACTAAGTAAGGCAAACACAAACTAATGCGTCAGTGTGCTTGTAATCACATGCTATTTTGTTAGGAAATGTATTGTTTTTAATAAATCAACAAATCAGTGGAATTATGTAGTTCTAAAAAGGCTGTATTTTTAGTAGGGAACATAAAAAATCAAATACAAGGTTCAAAACTGCCTTCTGATGGACATGTTCTGTCAGTTTTACTGTATAATATTTTTAATTATTATCTTTTGGGAAAAGGCTTGTATACATACCAAATCTCTACCTAATCGTGTGAGTAACTCGTGAACCTATATCAAATTTGGAGGGAGTTACAAAAAAGGCAAAAGAAAAAGAAAAAAACCCAAAACGTATTTGAGAAGTGCCAACAAGTGTTTTTCAACAACTTAAATAACTTGTTTGACATCATATGTACCAATGGGCTTCAAATAATTAAAATAAATGAAGATAGAATCTTTTTAGAGCAACAGAGTGGGCCAAGTTGGCCTAGTCACTTAGTTGGAGCAGACAAAATCTGGCCAAGGAAGAGGAAAGGGTGCACCTCAGAACTATTGAGGAAGAAAAGCGATGTGCTAAATATTTATCCATGCTAATTCCTTTGACATCATCTTATTAACCATTAGAGAATGACTCATCTTCTGCTTCTAATGTAAATGATATCCATTTAAAAGCAGACTTTTCAACTCCGATCGAGAACATGCAACCCAGAACCAGTAGAACAACTATGCTGAAAAATTTCAGTATCCTAAAATTAATAGCAGCACTACATAGGTGTCAGTTAAGTATGAGAGATTCAGTGTTTATTCTTGAAGCTACCACTTGGATAATACTGATTAATTTCCTATAAATAAGTCATTGATTCAAAGAATTGATATGAAATAATGGAAAGAGTGGATGGAAGCCATAAATACTAATTTTCAAAATGAGGTACCAAATGTTGTGACTATTCACTGGGATGGCAAACTGTTGTCTGCTTTAAATGCTCAAAAATCAAAATAAGAATGTCTTCCAATAGTTACTTGTTATGAAAATAAATAACAATTTATTGCTGTTCCAAGGCTGGAAAACTTTTCAGGTGCAGGCTGTTTGGAACAAGCTTGTGTACTGAAATCTTGAATATAAAGTGCAGATTCACTATTATGATACTATGGCTTCAAATATTGGTCATATCATTGGTGTCTGTGTGCTTCTTGAACAAAAATTTAATAGAGATAAACTTATTTTTGCTGGCCACCGTCGCGTTGTAACAGCCCTTATACCTGAATTTTGAATAGCATTGTACTGTATGAAGTATTTGTAATGAGCTAAAGTTTGCTTGAAAGTGATTTGGTATGTTTGTTTTGTAATTTCTTGTAAATAAGTGTATATAGACTTTGTTTTAGGTAAGAAAATTATTTAAAGACCATTTAATATGTTTAAGAACCGAATGATGAAAGAGAATTTCTTAAAAGTTTGTAATTCCATGTATTAATGTAAGTTACGACGTCTACAGGACAATTTTCCACCATTTGAAAGGATTTCTGTAAACAATTTTGTATTAAAGTATCTCTAATTACCATTTCTGATCATTTTGTAATGTTATTAATTAATTTTGTGTCAATTCCGATTGTTTTTAATATGTTTGATTGTTTGAGTGATTGTTAATGATCGAGAAATATCGGGCGGATGCCTTTGAAGAATTCTCGTAATTTCGATAGACTCTATATAAACAGATCGCCTGGACAGAGAAGTTAGTTTTCATTCAGTTTTCAATTCAATTCGATTCAGTTAGTAAGTCAGTTTAGTTGACAGTATTCAGTGCATCTTTGGATTGTAACTATGTTTGTGAATATCGCTGACTTGTTGTTTTGATTCAAAATAAAACAGCTCTTCAAAAATAACATGTTTGGTGGACTTTTTAATTAATTAATCAGTAATTAAACCACCGAAGAACCTTAATATGGCGACCGTTGACAGTGACGAGAAGTTCTTAAACATCTGTGGGATGTTTATCTTCTAAAAAGAATCTGCAGAAAATTGCAACGAATTATCGGCGGTAAGCGAACATAACCTGCGAGAAAATTTCGACCGGCTGCGACACGTAGAGGTTATACAGGCGACACGGATTTGACAGCAAGCGGACCTTCTTCAGCCTAAGGCGGAGATTTTCCATTGGGAATCGGCTGTAATCTTCCGATGACGAGTGGATTTTCTTCGGCCTCAAAATCGTCTTCCTACAGTGAATTGTGAAAAGTGTGGTTAAGTGTTTGAAGTCAGTGTGGTGTTTAATAGTTAAATAAGTGCTTCTAAGTGAAATTTAATGTGATACAAAATTGAGGAAGAACTGTAAGTACTGCATTGAATATTCAAGTGATTTATTTTGCATGTTATTGTGTGGCAGATTGGAAAGATTTTAATTTTTCCTTAATTTTGTTTTTATGTTGATTTTGCTAATTACTAAAAATGGCTGATACTCAGAACCTACAAGCTTTTCTAGAATCTTTTGAAGCCATATTAGACAGCAAATTCTCTGAACTTAAGGTAAAAAACTCGGTAAAAAACTCTCTGAATTCAATGAAAAACTCTCTGAATTAAATGGTTCATTGGATAGCAAATTTTCGGAAATTAATAGTAAATTTGACAACCAATTTTCTTAATTTGAAAATAAGATTGAAGGCCTAAATTTGGTAGGAGCTAATAGTGAAGTAGTAGTTACTGAGGGATTATTTAATGAAATTGAAAGCACCAATCAAATTGAAGTGTTACCTGTTAGTAGTATGACAGTTATTACTGCTACTGGTTCTCGAAGTAAGAGAATTAAGCAGGAAATGTTGATGGAAGGGTGTATGGGGACTGTAAATGTAGAAATACCCATGTATGTAGTCCCTAAGTTGAATGTTAATTGCATTTTAGGCATGGATTGGCTTACAAAAGTAAAGGCTTTGGTAGACTGTGGAGAAGGTAACTTACGGATTAAGTTAGACAGTGGGGAATACTGGGTTGATTTTGAGAAGACTGGAAAGGCATACAAGAAGTAGATCATGTGAAAGTTAAATATAAGGATGCTGGTGTAGCTAGAGTTTGTGACAAACTATTACAACAGATTTGTGTAAATAGAAATGTGGTGTTAGATGCGTATACAAAAGTTGAAGAAAACTGGAAGGTTAGAAAAAAAGTAACTTACATGGTTTTGGGTTCCAGGGAAATCTTGGAACCCACGTATAGAATTAGTTTTTTGGAATGCATGGTTTGGGGAGGGGTCAACAACATGTAAATATATAATTTTGTAAATAAGTATGTAAATTGATGCATGTAAATAGTTTGTGTGAGTACTTAAGTTCAGATGCAGATGTAAGCATTTCAATGTATAATTTGTGACAGTTTTGTGTAGAGACTTTTGGTATTTTCATGATGTTGTGACTTTCTACATTTTGGTGACAAATTATCAGCTGTAAAATGTAAACAGACTGGTGTAATTAACAAGCAGACATCAAGTGTGTAATTTGGAGTGAAAATAAGTGTAACTTAAGGTGATGGCATTGAACGTTTGTTGTGTAAAAACAGTAACTGAAAAAATGATTGGACATGAGAAAAGACAATTATTGTAACCAAAAGCAGTGCCATGGACTACGTGCAGATGTTGTATGAAGAATTGTATTTGTTCATTGTAAAGTCATTATGGTTGATTGATTCTAACCTGTTTGTGTTGGCATTATGTGTACATTCAACCTGCTTAGATTCGTGACGGATTCAATCAATTTTATCTGTGTAAAATTAAGTGAATCCTGGGGAGGGGTTGTAACAGCCCTTATACCTGAATTTTGAATAGCATTGTACTGTATGAAGTATTTGTAATGAGCTAAAGTTTGCTTGAAAGTGATTTGGTATGTTTGTTTTGTAATTTCTTGTAAATGAGTGTATATAGACTTTGTTTTAGGTAAGAAAATTATTTAAAGACCACTTAATATGTTTAAGAACCGAATGATGCAAGAGAATTTCTTAAAAGTTTGTAATTCCATGTATTAATGTAAGTTACGATGTCTACAGGACAATTTTCCACCATTTGAAAGGATTTCTGTAAACAATTTTGTATTTAAGCATCTCTAATTACCATTTCTGATCATTTTGTAATGTTATTAATTAATTTTGTATCAATTCCGATTGTTTTTAATATGTTTGATTGTTTGAGTGATTGTTAATGATCGAGAAATATCGGGCGGATGCCTTTGAACAATTCTCGTAATTTCGATAGACTCTATATAAACAGATCGCCTGGACAGAGAAGTTAGTTTTCATTCAGTTTTCAATTCAATTCGATTCAGTTAGTAAGTCAGTTTAGTTGACAGTATTCAGTGCATCTTTGGATTGTAACTATGCTTGTGAATATCGCTGACTTGTGTTTTGATTCAAAATAAAACAGCTCTTCAAAAATAACCTGTTTGGTGGACTTTTTAATTAATTAATCAGTAATTAAACCACCGAAGAACCTTAATAGCGTGTATGAATTGATCTTAAAAAGCATGTTCGAGGTAAAAATCAGTCAAATGACTACAAATCCTGATATTCCACCCTTCAAAAAGTTCTGAGATAACTGTAAAAGTGTATAAACAGACAAATTAAAGTCATATAAAGAAAAACTCTCATTGGATCTGACTGCTTCCAAAATTAACAATCTGCTTGAGTTTTACCAAACTGAACTGACCAAAGAAATAGTCAGAGATGACTATTGAGAGTTGATAGACCTTTCTGTTGTATTTATAGGAGGAGATACACAGAGAAAGTTTAAAATTGAACCTCCAGGTACCAAACACCAAGCTCGATGGATGGCATAAGCAATTTATTCCCTAAAAATATCATTACTTATTGTTCAATTCAAAATTACAAGCAAGGATGAGGCAGCGCTGTTAGACATTTGCCGGATCGTTGTGACATCCTATGTCAATCCATGTCTCCAATGTATTTTGGCAGTAAAAGCACCTTAACGAGACTTGTGCTTTTTGAAATCGATGAAGGCTTATGAAGATAAAAATATATCAATGAAAGCAGATAAACCAGCATTATAATATTTGACTGATGAAATTTCTGTCTTGGCACTGTTTGATGATGATGTGGATCAAGAAATAAAAATGGATGCAAATATAACCAAAGAGAATTTATCAATTCTCGGTAAACGTTACAGCCCATTGAATGACGTTATTTTTTTTAGATCACAATTTTGCTAACTGACTTTCTCTTTTTTTATTTCAGAGAAAAACATCTACGAGTTCATTTCAGCCAGAAGCAAGTCACTGTTCAACGGCCTTAAAACTAATGGTGGTTAACACTCTGGCCTTGCATTTGGGAGGACATCGGTTCAAATCCCCATCCAGGCATCCAGATTTGGGTTTCTCATGGTTTCCCCTAATCACTCTAGGCAAATGTCGGGATGCTTCCTACAAAAGGCCATGGCCAAATTCCTTCCCATTCCTTGTTCCCAATCCTTTTCCACATCTAATGACGACTACAAGGCATTAAGACATAATGTATATAAATGATAACAGTTTTCTCCACAAATGTCCTACTATTTGGTCAAGGAATATTTCGTTTCAAGAAGAAAAAAAGTAGGTTTCAGTGCTCAGGTTGTGAACAATGCAGCTGAAAAAGCAGTGAAGTTGATGCAAGACTTTCATCTTTCAATCATGGTTGAGGAGGAACGAAAGCAATTTTGGTTATGTCATGCACAAGAACACTGAAAGATTTATGGTGACTGCAAAAAGCAAACTTTAATTTTTTTTTATAGAATAATTTTTTTTTTACATGTTAAGCAGTAAATAAATACAATTTGGGCATATTTGTGTTTATTTATCAAATAAACAGTAAGTTCTAGAATCCTTCCATACTAACTTAGTACAAATTTTCATGACTTATGGTTGGCATCAAGTTGGCTTGGGTTAACATAATTCAGTTACAAATAATATTTACTATGTGAGTTATTATGGTCAAACACAATAAAAATAGAGGGTATGCATATTTGATTTTGTGGGAAAAGAATTGTCCCTTATGTCTTGGGACACTCTAATGCAGGCACTAAATTTTCTTTATATATAATATATATATATATCATTCACCAGACAGCCATCTCTATGTATACGCCTGACCCTGCCTGGTGTCTCACTTCTGCATGAATCAGGCTGTATGCCGAAATATTGGCTTTCTTTTTTTGGTTTGTCGTTCCCAGCCGCCTTAGTTTATATATATATAAAAGGGATAGCAAAATGAACCACAACTTACCTTAGAAGATGGCATCACGGGGTGAACACATAAATAAGCACAAAACACAGGAAAAACAATGAATATTTCAGGACTTGGCCCTTTGTCAACAGGAGAACATCACAGAGGGAGGGTGGTGCAGGATATGGTCTCACAGAATGATCGTTAGTCAGGAACGTGGTGGGGGCAAATTCAAACAGAGGACAGAGAGAGTGGGACAGTGAATTGGATTTAGTACATGAGAAATGCAAAATGTTGCAAAAATTGCAGAATAATACATTAAAATGTTCATAACATAAATTTGAAAAAGTAAAAGTAAATAAGAAAACAGAATAATCGAAAAAAATATATAAAAAAAAGAATAAAAAAAAGAGAATCCATGCAGATAAACATCACCTCTAGTATGTGGTGGTTCAATATAGACATTGGGCATGGAGGCAAGAAGTGGGTATAGGGAAGGAAAAGTACTGACTGGGTATTATCGCAAATTGAGACCAGGAGGTTGTCTTGTGCCTAGTTTGTATTGGTAGGCAAGCTCCCACGTTCTGAGTTCAGAGGAGCTGCTGTTGTTTGGGAGGACTTGTAAGCACATTAGAATTTGAGTAAATTCTAGTTTTCTTAGCTTAGAGCAAAAGAAAGGGAGTAAGCTTTACAGTAAACATGTAATTTTCATTGCAAGTATAGGAAGTAAGAAACGTTTCATGCAGAAGCTGATACTGCAAGCCAATTCAATATATAAACCAATTTAAGAGCAGTAAAGCCACTTAACATTCAATATAAGCTCTAAATAAACATTTTTTGATAGTAAAGAACTTTTAAACTAACCTGGAATTGGGTAATCCATTATTATCCAATTTGTAAACAATAGAATTTTGGTTACGTGATAATTTCACTAATTATTAACACTTTTCGATTCAGTAAAGTAATTTTAAAATAATAATAATTCAAAAGAAAGTTAAATTCATTAAAATTCCATAGTTTTAGGCCATGTAAATAGCTTAAATAAAATTTTAAACACCTCGTGAAGAACACTTTTACTTTTAACAGTTTTTATCATGTTTTCAGTAATTTCTCAAATTAAAAAAGTAGATTTTCTAAAAGAACTAAAAATCCAGTACAATATATTAAAATTTCAGAACATTTCATGCAGTAGAACAAATTTTATATACATTTTAAAGTTATTTCGTCATCTATCACAACATGTTTTTCATTCAAAATTCATTTATGACTAAACCAAGCCACTTCCGTAAATAAAACAACTGTTAAAACATGTAACTAAATTCAAAGAAAATTCTGATATAAATTTCGATATAAACAACACCTGAATAGTTATTAAACATAAACCAAGTATCTGCCCAACAGATTCAAAACCGATTTTTTGACAAACTAATAACTTTGCTATTACACCACCGATAAGCATAAAATTTACACCACTGGAATCAGGAATTAAAGTAGAACACAATGACACTAATTTTATCACAATAATTTGCAATCCAGCAGGATCACCTAAAAATTGCCAAAATTAACACACATCTCGGGGAATCACTAATTAACTTTCGGAAACTTTTTACCAATGCGCCTGAAAACTAAATTCATTTACAAGCAAGATAATTATTTGAGAATTTTCACTAAATACTTTTCATAATCCTTGAAGGTCAGGCTACACACGATTAAAGTTAGAACACATTCTATAATTACACCTTTTTACATTATTTTTGGAAAGCGTCGGTATACATCAAACAGGTGGCTGAGGGTATAAAGCTCGCTGCTCAGACCGTCTGGCTGTCTTTATGGTTTCATCTTTATTCTTTTGGTCTTTTGATTTCGTCTTTTGTCTGTATCCTGGGAACATTGTGCAAAATTAACCTGTGCTGATATGGTTCGTGTGTGTCAGTTGGACCAAGCAATAGCCGGAAATCGTTCAACTTTGAGTGACTACATGGCTGACGTACCACCATGTTAGATTTTCTGACGAGTGACTGGCGATGATAGGGACTGTAAACTTTTAAATTTTCAAAAGGGGTTTCGGTCAGTTTTCTTCCTCTTCATAATTTGCGATTTTTTGGAAATATTTGATTCGATAGCCTATTTAACTGTAAATGATGTTTTTCCAAACTTTAAATTTTTCAACAAGTGGACTTTTCAAATGTTTTAACCTTGAACATTAACCTTTTCTAAGCTTTTGGTTCAAATAAGCTTAGTGGTGGCCTATAAGCTTTACAGTTAAATATTCCAGGCAGGCACATGGTCAATTTAAAGAATAGATGAAGATTCAGAGAACATTTTATTTCAAGTAGACATTCAGTTAAGGTACTAAGCCTGATACTCAGCCCCAGTATCAGCCTTAATCCCTTACAGACTCTGACAGCATGGACCATGAAATGAGAATTAAAATTATTGGTGTCATGGGAGAAGGCATAGATGGCTACTGGATGTTTTGGATTTTGAGTGAAAACTGTCTGTTGGTGGCCATTCATTCTTATGGCTAATGGATTGCTAGTCAAACCTATATAGGAAGCCAAGCAGTGTTTGCAGGTCAGTTGGTATATTACATGCGAGGTTTCACAGGTGGCATGTCCTATGATAGGAAAGCTCTCGCTTAGATAGGGTTGGTGAAAGTGGTGGAGGCATGGTGTATGTCACACATTTTGCAGCAGGGTCTATTGCATGGGAAAGATCCTAGGGGCTGTCTGATGGGGCGAGGAAGACTGTGTTTGTGCACTAGGAGTTGGCTGAGTTTGGGAGGTGTGCTGAAACAAGTTCTGGGAGGGCCAGGGAGGATTTTTGGTAGAATGGATCTCATTTCTGGGTAGGTTAGTATGAAATCATAACCCTGCTGAACCCTGCTTATAGCCACATATCCACAGGTAGAATGAAAAGATATGGGTTAGTTGAGAGTTGTTTTCTGGCACTGGTTTCAGCTGGGCTGAGATTGCTGGTATTCGTCAAGGACTTCAGAAAACTGGGAGAAGCCAAACTGACCGATAAGAATTCCTCAAAAATTTATATGGGGTGGTTCTGGGGAGGAGGAGGAGGTGGGTCAAGAGTGGATGGTGGTTTGAATTTTTGGAGACTGGGTTCCAGGTAGTCTTGAAGCCCAGATTCACTGACATGAGTGGCAAAGTTGTTATTATTCTTGGTTTACAATATAATTTTAAATCATTACAGAAACAAAAATTATCCTGAATTCAGTGCTTGCTACAATATCAACTTCTATAGCCATGCATTGAAAACATATGTGGCCCATCGACGAAGGTGGGAGGCATGACATTATCATTGCTGGAGCCGATGTCGTGATGACCCAGTAGCCATTAATTATCCTTAACAGATGTAGCCAGTCTGGTTTTCAGTGGCATAGCTAGATCAACAAGGGGCTTGGTGCAAAAAATTTATTTTGGGCCCTCAGGCCAAATGGGTGACCTTTTCTTTGCTTTGTGTTGCTGGTAAGGGCCCCCTGAACTGAGGATGGGGCCCTTGAGTTGTGCTTAGGGCCCCCCCCTGAGCAGTGGTTCGGTGCCTCCCTAAGCAGTGAGAAGGCCCTTAGTGAGGGGCTTCCTGTGGTTTCCTGGGGCCCACTTAGACAACTGTAGAGCTAAGTTTGCCATGAAGGCTGGCCTCTGAACTGCGCTTGGAGGCCCACAGAGGTATGGTTGGGGCCCCCTGAGCATATGGGCCCTGGTGCACTGCACCGCCTAGCACCATAGTAGTTACGGCGCTGCTGGTTTTACATCCTCCTATAATGAATTACAGCAAATTATAAAGTTTTTCCCGTTGTGGATTTGTAGTGACATTATTGTATCTTCTCTCTCAAAATTCTTGACTTTCCTTTTTTTTAAATTGACTCAAATTCATGCAGCCATTCTTCTTTTAATTATTATTTATTTAAACCGTATAATTTCATCTAAGTAGTTTGAGAAGGAAATTTTCTCATTTTTTTTTACCTCCTCTTGAATCTGTGGTAGTCCGCCACAAGTAGGACCCAGTAGTTCTCTATATTTGCATTCTTTTGAGAAAAAAATATAGTATATAGTGTTTCCCATTAGCCATATTAAGGCGTCTCTTTTATGTTTCGAGCCAGGTGTCATGTCCAGTTTAAGTAGAAGTTCAGGAGTTATTCTTGTTGTGGTGTTATCTAATATATGTGCTGCAGTACGCCTTACCTAGCTCCAAATGTCTTTGACATGGTGGCAGGTAATCCTGCGGGGAAGAGTGGCTGCCAGAATGAAAGAGAGTCACGGACAAGGTTGGCATGGTCAAATGTAGGGGTAGGAGAAAAGGTAAGGCCTTTGGAGAGTACAGAGAGTTGGGGTTCAGATAGTGATGAAGAGGACAGGTTCACAACTGACAGTTTAGGTTTGGAAGCATGGCTGGAATGCAGAAAGCGAGGTGTGGGTTTCAAAGGAGGAGGTTGAGATATGTTGAGCAGTTGGGCAATGGGCCTCAAGTTCTGGGAGGGCCAGGGAGGATTTTTGGAATAATGGATCTCATTTCTGGGAAGGTTAGTAGGAAATCATAATCCTGCCGAAGGATCCTGTTGATGGATTCAAGGCCAGGGAAATATTGTGTAACCAGGACTGGACTGTGGTTGGTTTCTGAAGGTTTGGAGCAGTCAATAGGTTGAGCAGGTGCAATGTGGCTCATGAAAGATGCTTGTGAACCAAAGCTAGGCGATAGTTGTGGGATCCCAATGCTTGTGAGATGTTGTTTGAATACTCCATTAGGGATTTCTGGTTGGAGCATATACAACTGCCTCGAATGCCAAGACTGTAGGGGAGGGAACGTTTGGTGTGATGTGGATGGCAACTGTCAAAATGGAGGTACTGCTGTTAATTGGTGGGTTTGGTGTGGACTGAGGAGCTTAGGTGGCAATAGGAGAGGGACAGGTCCACATCCAAGAAAGTGGTTTGGGTGAGGGAGTAGGTCCATGTTAAATTCAGTGAGTTATTAAAGGTATTTAGAAAAATTAGAAGGGTGTTTTCTTCATGTGTCCATATCATAAAAATGTTATCTATGAACCTAAGCCACAGGAGGAGTTTGAGGGGGACGTTCTCAAAAAACATCTGTTCCAGGTGGCCCATGAAGAGACTAGCATAATAGGGTGCAATGCCATGGTTTTGGTGGTCGATATTGCTTCAAAGTAGAAGTAGTTGTTGTTAAGTATCAGTTCAGCCAAGGTGGTGAGGAAAGATGTGCTGGGGTGGCTGTTCAGAGGGCGCTTATCCAGAAAATGTTCCATGGCAATAAGGCCATGGCAATGTGGGACGTGTTTATACAGTGATGTGATATATTATATATAATGTTTCTTTTTTTTTTGAATAAACATTTCTTCCCTCATTCTTACTACCCTTTTTTAACAGATCCCATTTCCTCTCCACTGTACTAGCAACCTCCTACCACATACTGTACCATTTCCTGAAATACTGCCTCAATTCTGAAACCACTTCTTTGTAGTTTTTACATTGCTTTTTGAGGAAGATATCGAAAACATTTTATCTCCTCATGCTGTGTTATAACAGCTGTGCAAGGCTTCATTTTATCATACAGATATTTGCAAGTCTCTGCTCCCAAAAATTATTAATATCTTTTCCTTCCCAGTCTACAACGGGCAAATTTTAGTCATTACCTGTCCTCCCCTAACTTCTGAACCCTTCATATCAATTTAACTGCTACCTGAAGATCACATCGTGGTCATTCATTCTTCAACTATGGCATGCAGCTAAGATTCTTATCACTGTTTTTGTATCCCCTAGTAATCTGTCTTAAGTTATTTTTGTCTATCATCAGTGAAGACCCAGCGAATTAGAGGAGTTATAATATGAATACTCCTCCACAAACTCTTCCTTTGCATTACACTCTATATCCCTCATGGAAAACCCCATTTTTTTCAATCCTTTAACTAAAATTCTATATCTGCAACTCTTTGTTTTTTTTTTTTTTTTTTTTTTTTTTTTTTTTTTTTTTTTTTGTATCTCCAATAAGATACCAAACTATGTGTTGATTATAGTCCTATAGATGATTAGTAGCTGTATTATAACAGACTTTGACATATTCTTATTATGAACATTTAGTCTCGTAATTGTGACCCTCTTCTTTCAGCTTACACTTTCTTTGGTGTTGTTTTGTTAGGCCTTTACATTTTGTTGACATCAGGATCATTAGGAATACAGAAGGACTGAGGGCAATGAACAGGAGGTATTCTGGCCATGGGTTTTTGAAGGAATTCTGGCAATTGCTTCAAGTGGTTTTGGGAAGCCATGGAAATCTGAAAAATGGGCAGCCACATGGGGATTTGAATCTGCATGCTCCTGAATGCCATTCCAAGTGTTAACACTTACTTACCAGGCCCAATTTGTTGGTATCAATGAATTTCCTAATGCTGCATCTCTATTCAGATAGCCTTAGGTCATTCACCTTTGTCACTTTAGCAGTCTCCAGCCTAAAAAAAGACACAGTCCTAACCCCATAATATTACACTTTATGGACAGATGATGACAATGATTTTCCTTCTCTAGCACTACACATTAGAGGTGATAATTTCCTTAAAATAATTAGAACTTGTGGAACTGCTGTTATTTTCAAATTTCTATTTCTATTATTGTTATGTTTGTGTTGGAGTTTCCAACATTGCTTCAGCTGTTATTTTGTAGTTACTTACTAGAAATTGTGACAAGTAATACCACCATTCAGACAGTGAAGGTAATAAAAAAACAAATGTGTGAACTTTTATATATTTCATACAATGTCTAATTTACTCAGCTTTTTGCAGCATTCTTGAAAAATTTTCTTTAAGGTGTGTTGGCTGGTTTATTGGAAAGAACAAAATGCAGGTGGTATCAGTGCGTGAGGCATCTTCATCAGAAAAGGCCAGCATGCATAGACTGGCTTTCATATCTCAAAGGGCTGCTCAGGAGAGTCTTGAGGCCAATAATTAAGTGAACTCCAAGTGTCACAACAAATACACCAAGAAGAGTTTATGTTGTAAGGATACACAGTTTGTGTTTGTAATGTAAACTGTTTAACTGTGTTCAGATTTTAAAAGAATCAAGTAGAAGTTTGTTTCAAAAATAATATTTCTGTAAATGATTGCTGCCTTGAGCCTTGTAATAAATATAATTCACTGTATTAGGCATTTGATTATAGTAATTTAAACATTTGTAGATATGTAGAAAATGAATCAATATGTTATTTCCTTTAACACAAATTTTTAAATAACAGTTCTGTATTTGCCACATGAGGTATTAGTATGCATAAAACAGACACAAAGTACATTACAGATTTCTCATATAAATTTCAAATATGCCAATGAATAATGCCTAATAATTTATATTTAATTTTGTTTAGGCCTCTAAATTTTACATTTCACTGTATGCTATAATCAATTAAATAATATAAGCTAACTTGAACTTGTATAGTAAAAATGATGTAAAGCAATATGGATTCAAACTAGAATTAAATTTCACTCACACATTTTAAGTTAGCATTTTTGATGCCAACTTTAGAAAGAATTGGAAAGTGTTGTCCGAATAATGTATTTATATGTACTATAATTTAACACTAAGGATTAAGAAAAGTTTTTCCAGCTATATTTCTCAGAGGTATTATGTGCTAACCAAAATTCAACTGCAAAATGATTTAAAATCATATTACATAACTGACTGCTCTGTTCTTCTTGTTGGGTCATTAAGTCCCTTTTTTTGTAGTTTCTGTTCTTAACATAATATGCACACACACACACACACACACACACACACAGATATATATAAATGGGAGTATCCCTTACCAGGAATGAATGCAGGAGGGCTGCAATGAAAACAAAATGAGACTATTTATTTATTTATTTTTAATTATTTATCAATCTTGTTTCATGGATCCCTGCTGAGGGAGGATCTGTGGATTGTGAAACATTTCATGGTTAATACACATACATACAATATTAGTCAAAATCATAGCAAAAACAATTATATGTTACAAAGACAAATAAAGGGAATAAAAATAAACATTAATTTTTACAACTGAGATTTGCTAAAGGTCTTATTGAATACAATTAATTATTTTGTTCAAATTCTTGAATGGAGTAGGAATTGCCAATAAGATAATTTCTCAGTTTTTCTTTAAATATATCTTTATTACCTGCAAACTCTTTTATATACTAGGAAAGTTTATTAAACAGATCTATCCCAGAATAATTAACTCCTTTTTGTACTAATGACAGAGATGTTTGTGTTTTGTGCAAGTTAATTCTGTTTCTTGTATTGAAATTGTGCACCTGTGAATTAGATGTAAATAGGTTAAAAAGTTCTATGACAAAGTACATGAGAGAATATATATACTGAGAAGTCATTGTAAGAATATTGAGTTTTTTAAAAAGTAGTCTGAGGGAAGTTCTTGGTTTTACCCTACACAGCATCCTAATAGCTGTTTTCTGTGCTATGAAAACTTTTTTACTTTGTGAAGAGTTTCCCCAAAAAATTATGAAATATGATATCACTGAATGGAAATATGAGGAGTACACCTGTTTCGTTAATTCTAGATCTGCTGTTAAAGAAAGTGTTCTTATTGCAAAGGTGGCACTACTTAACTTCTTTAGTACTGAAGTGATATGTTCGTGCCAACAGAGTTTTTCATCTATTTTGATACCAAGGAATTTTATACTCTTTGTTTCTAATATTGTGTTATTTTTATAGCTTACTTGTAAATCCGCATGTGCATATTTTTTTGTTTTAAACCTAATATAATATATTTTTTTAAATTTAATTTTAATAAATTTGCCTTAAACCAATTTGCTACTTCACTAAGTAAATCACTTACATTAAATTCCAAATTGCTGTTTGGTGTTTTTCTCACAGTCAGGTTAGTGTCATCTGCAAATAAAACACTCTTAACTTTGTCAGATAAGTTTTCAGGAAGGTCATTGATGTATAAAAAAAAAGAGGAGGGATCCTAGGACAGAGCCTCATGGAATGCTGTGTTTTATTTTCTCCCAGTCTGATGAAGCATCTTTACTTATTTTAGAATCAAAAATGGAAACTTTTCACATTCAACTTTCCATGTATGATTTGAACCATTTACCCGTAGTTCCATAAATATCATAGTATTCCATTTTTTTCTTCAAAAGTAATTCATGATTTACACTGTCAAATGCTTTTGCAAGACCATAAAATATTCCTATAGGGATTATTTTATTATTCAGTTCCTCAGATGTGTTATTTAATGGTGAATACACAGCAATTTCTATGGACGATCCGTTTTGGAACCCAAATTGTGAATTAGTGAGGATATTATATTGTCTAACATGTTTTATTACTCTACGTTACATTACTTTTTCAAAAATCTTTGAGAATCTGTAAAGTAATGAAATGGAACGATAGTTATCTACACTTGTTGCTTCTCCTTTTTTGAACAACGGTTTTGAAACTGCATTTTTTAGTGTATTAGGAAACACACCTTGCATTAAGGATTTGTTACAAATGTGGGCAAGAATGTGCTTTGTCATAGATCATTGTAACCTGTTTACTTCTAATTCACAGGTACACAATCTCAATACAAGAAGCAGAAATAACTTGCACAAACCACAAACATCTCTGTCATTAGTATAAAGAGGAGTTAATTATTCTGGTATACATCTGTTTAATAAACTACCCAAGGGTATAAAACAATTTGCAGAAAATAAAGATATATTTAAAGAAAAACTGAGAGATTATCTTATTGGCAACTCCTTCTACTCCATTCAAGAATTTGAACAAAACAATTAATTGTATTCAATATGACTTTTGCAAATCACAGTTGTAAAAATTTATGTTTATTTCATTGACTTTATTTTTTCTTTGTAACATATAATTGTTTTTTACTATGATTATGACTCATATTGTATGTATGTATATTAACCATGACATGTTTCACATTCCAGAGGTGCTTCCTCAGCAGGGATCCATGAAACAAGATTGATAAATAAATAAAAAAAAAGAATCTGAACATCTTTTCAGTAATTTAATTGAAATATTGTCATAGCTGGATTTTTTTTTATGTTTTAATTGTTTCATGAGTTTATTTATGTCTTAGACACACTGCTGACAATTGCATCTCCAGAAATCTATTTGGAAAAGCAATCTGAAGAAGTCTTAGGGAACTATATGGGGATTTTATAAACTTCTGGTGAAGATGGCGGCAATGAATCTAGTCGCCGAAATATCGTGTGACAACGCACTCTTGACTCGGCTAGTCACCCGAGAGCAGTTTATACATTCTCAACGCCGAGAAAGACTTCGTTCTTATATATATGGGGATTGCTTCTCCTAATTCACTATGTACAGATCAATTTTGTTCTATTATTATGTCTAACACACATTTCACAAAATTGCAGTATGAAACATTACTCATGCACAGAGATGAGATATAAAGTGTGGAGATGAGTCTTGTGCAGTCATGTTGTGAGGTTTCTTACCAAAATGTTGTAAAATATCTTCATCTTTCTTGTATTTGTTGTGGCACTCCTGCCTTCATCTCTGCTAAGTGCTAGGTTTATTTTCCATATTCTTCTTTGTCCCCATTACCCAAAAGCATTTTTCTTTTTATTACTATCATAATTGATATTTACTTAAAACATTTTTTTATACAGAAAAAATTTCCTTTTATTTACCTAAAGAAAAAAATAACAATAATAATAATAATTATGGTGAATATAAGCATTAAAATCTAAGTCCAGAGCATTGACTTAACTATTATGCTACAGTGTCTTGCAGCTGTGTGCAAGTAAACCATGTTGGAAGAATAGTGTGATTATAATAAATTTTCATTCCATGATATTTGAATCCAGGACAGTGAGAGGTATTTAGATGGTACATATATCTGGCAGCATCACAGCAGTTACTACATTTATTTGTTTCTTGTGAGTTGTGTAGGGGAATAGTTCATTTTCTATATTTTCCTAGATTTCCAACCAGGAAGGACTGAGCTGAATAGTTGATGTTATGTACACAGGCAGTGAATGTTGTTCGCCCAGAATTTACTGATGGACAAATAACATGCAACAAGATTTGGTACTAGTCTCCTACTCACTTGAAAAACACACTTATACACAGCTGAAAAATGTACTATGCAGCTACTGAACTGAAACTTTTCCCCACTTTAGGCCAAAGTAAAATTTACTTTATGTATAACATGTATTGGAAAACATACAAGGCAAATAGAGTCATAAATGCACAGAGAGATATAGTGCTACACTACTAACTTTTACTCCCTTGTCTATTGTAACCGACCGTTTAGGCTTAGTCGATTAGTTGACAGGATGGTTGAATGGTGGGCCGCCCTTCCTATTATGGCACTGCGTGTGATCGCTTGTATTGGCCTAGGGCTTAATGCTGGAGGTTGCTGCGGTTGTGAGCACAATGTGGAATTGGAGAAACCGATCAGATCCTAGGTACTGACCTGTGCGAAGTATTCCCAAAGTTTGCCTAGGCAATCTTCTGCTGTCTCCTCATAGTACCGCGGCTAGATGGATTACTGTTAATCAGGATAACGGACACCACATGGTTAAGGACATGACCCTTTACTTTATAATAGTATCACGTAATCATCATTGGACTGGGCTATGCCTAGTTATAGGTTCTTCTACTTCTATTACGATAGACAAGGCGTCTAACTGCTACGATAGGCGTTTATTGTACACTCCTGAATGTAGCCAATACATCCAAATGAATACTTCCTGCTAGGCTAACCCCGATGGTACTAATCACTGAAGCCATAGTTACTTGACGTTAATGATCTACTCAAAGTATAGATGGTGGATCCATTACTTACAATGGAGGATGGCTAGCAGCTAGTCTTGGTAGCAATGGTACGTGCTATCGGCCATGACGCGAGACCCGGCTACGGAGAGAAGCACCCTAACCATTAAACTGACATAGTGTCTGCCCTACAGTACTGATACTTGCAGAAGAGAGCGAGTGCGTACCATCGCTCGTAATTTATCCCGATTGCCGAACGTTCTAGATGTTCAATCGGTCGTCACTTGGTCATCGCCTTCTGTTCTGACATCTGCTGACGCTTGCGTCTGCAAAACACGGCTAACCTCACGTGAACTCTTCACGTGCATACGGGACGTTGCTTTCAACTACAGTACTAATATTTAACCACCAAATAATATGTCTAAAAACCGTCCATTACACTATTTCATTTTAGATGGCTTGCAGATGGCACTTTAACTGAGATTCACATACACAATCTCTTCTGCATCGACCTTGCTGATTTACAAACCACAGTTTTTTCTCTTGGTGGGAGGGATTGGGAGAATTACTGTATTTCAACCAAATAACATCTCTTTTACCAATGCACACTGTTTCTGCGCCCTCATCGTAACTGGACTTATTCCATTTTTGCAGGGAAGTCCTAGTGCTTCCTCTATTGAGAAGCTTGTAATTATTTTGAAAGCATATTTATTAGCCAGACTACTGGCTTTCTAAGGCTGTAGTAGTCTTTTAGATAAGCAAAAATGTTGTCACCTGTCTGCAAAGCATGTAGTTGTGTTCTGTGATAAGTGTAGTTTTTGTTTGTGTAATGTGTAGTTTAGGAGGTGGAGACTGGGGACCATTCCAGCATTTGCCTTGATAATTGCAGAAAGTTGCCTAAAACCCACAATCAGGATGGTGTAGCATGATGGTCTTCCAAATTATATAAAATAATATTTCTAATTATCCATAGTCAATTATATAAATGATATATAATTGTATTCTCTGTAATAAATCCAAATGAATATCGTTTACTTTTAGGAAATGTTTAGTTGTAATGGTTACAGCATGCAGATATAGTCAGAATAACACTAGTGTACAAGTAAGTTCAGTCGAAGTTGCTATGCACAAAAACATATGATAAATACACAAAAAATACCCATTGAGTATTTTAAAATGTACATGCCACTGTCAGAATGGATGTTCTAGAGAAACATAAAGTGAAACATTAATTTTGTTACAGTCAGTGACAATAAAGAACTTGCATTGTTAGGACACCAAAAAAGAAGGGGGCATGAAAAGGATTGAAAATTATAGGCCTGTTAGTTTGATTTTAGTGGTAGGTAAGATGTTGGAGATATGTAAAGACACCAGAAATTTCTTTGAGGAAAGAGGAATGTGGGGTTAGATGAGTATATTTACATGAATCTCTTAATGGATTACATCTTAGTGATCTAATTTTGAATATTTGCAATGATGGGTGAAGGAATTTTAAATCAAGAGAAAAGTTTAAGCATAATTTTTCATGAACTTAAATAAGCCTCCATTCCTGGAACAAAACAATTCTTAAATTAATCATTAAAAATCTCGACTATTTTCCAGGATTTGTTTTAGGCCCTACAAAACATTGGTAAAAGTTTTTTCCACTTACCCTTTAAAAAATTTGGATTAAGTGATTTATAAACATAGAGTATATCATATGACCATTATCATTTACACAAATCAACAATACTAGAGTGTCTTTGGCATCTGTCAACAATCACACAAATGGCATCATGCATTTTGGTACCTTTTTGTCAGATTTGATTTAGCAGATCTTGAATGAGTCTAATCAACTGAAAAAGTATTACTGTAGTCATAACAAATAAGTAAAGCACCTCCAGTTGCTTCAACTAACCTACCAGTGTGGCCATGTGCATTATAGTGCTGCCCTAGAGATGTGGGAGAATATAATAGCCTCATGTTCGAAACGCAATTCTGACTTCATGATTGCTATTTATCATTATTATCTAGGTAAATTCTGGAAGATACCCTTCATTCTGTCTCATAAATTATACATTTCACAAAAAAGTACATTTATCATACAGAACAAATTACACTCACAGACAGATGGTGACAATGTAGGACCTGTTTTTGCACAAGGAAAGTGTTCATCACAGATGAGAGATATGTGAGCAGGCACTTGGGACTTGAGAATTTAACACTTAAGACAGTAGAACTACCTTTCAGGACCTTGCAAGATTTCAAATTTTTCAATTTTCATCTCGTGTTTTAATTTTTAAAAACAGTGTTTCCTGTGTACTGCAAAGTTACAGTTGATATTTTAAATTGGCAGACAGAGAAACTATATATTGAATCATGCTATTTTAATTTAATTGCGATGGGGTATCAACTCTGGTGACAATTTCGCTACACACCCATTTTCCCCCTTTTCCTGTACCTAGCTACCTTTTGCCCTCTACAGATGTCAACTTTACATTGTTTCAATGTTTTTGGTAAATTATTCATCAATTCTCTTGGTAACCAATTCCAATCCCTGATCCTCTTACTTCCGAAAGAAAATCTTCCCACACCCTTGTGCCTGAAATCGAATGCCATCTTATGCTCATGGTAATCTTTTCCCTGCCATGTACTCCCCCTAATTCTTACACCAATAACATTCCACACCTCATCACCAATATAAAATTTTTACAGTCCCAAGACTCTCTTCACCCTCCTCATTTCTTCCAATAAATCCCATCCCAGTTCTATTATCATTATCGGTTACTGAGTCTGTTCTATGATAATTTCCAAAAACAAATTTAGCAGCCCTTCTCTGCACACCCTCCAACCCAAAATGTGGGTCCCATTGTACACCACCATATTCAAGCTATGGTCTGACCAAAGTTTTGTAACCCAGTTCCTTTACTTCTCTCATTCTTTCCCTCATCACACACTAGCAAGAAAAGGATTTTGAAACCTTTTCCTACTACTTGTCCAATGTGTTATGCCCAGTTGAGCTTGTTATCATTATGTTATGCCAAGATATTTACATTTCAAGTTTCAACAAGCAATTATTTCCCTACCTTATAATCATAATCAACCTTTAGTTTTTTGTCCGAGTATCTAATAAGCTGATTCTTCTTTGCATAAATCCCATGTTTACCAACCAGCTAGATATGCTGCCCAGCACTCCAAAAGTTTTTATCTAATTTGACATCATTTTATGGCTCACTCTGTCAAAGGCCTTTGAAAGGTCTAGAGCAACACTATCAATTTGGCCTCCCTTGTCAACTTCATCCAAAATATCCTAGTAACTGAGATTCACATGAATATCCTTGCCTAAAGCCATGTTGCCGACTTGAAAACCACTTACTCTCCTCATACACATTTCTGAAATGATTGCATATCAATCTCTCCATTAATTTACCTTCCACTGATGTCAAACTGATTGGCCTATAATTTTCAACTCTATTTTTCACCCCTCGTTTATGTACCAGAATTACTATCACACTTTTCCAATTCCTGTAAACAGCAAATATCCAAACTCAATTTAAATAATATTTCAAGATAAGGTACAATGTCACATCCTATTATGTTTAAGACATCTGTAGTAATATTATCTACACCAGCCCCTTTATGTGTTTTCAGCTTTTTTAGTTCCTTCATAATATACTCGACATGAATGTCATATTTTCTAGTCTGTGCTAATCTACTTGTATTGTTAAGCTCGTTCCCCGATTTACACCCTCCCATTTCTGATTCACTGTCCCTAATGTCTCACTAAACCAGTTACTTAAAATCCTTGCCTTTTTCAAATCCTCAGTAACTCCTTCTCCGTCCATATCTATAATTGTCTCAACACTGTCCCTTCCCCTCAGTTTTCTAATATAGGCATAGAAATTTCTAGATGCATCAGTCAGTGGTTCTCCTGCACTGACAATACTCTTCATAAACCCATCTTTAGCCACCTTCTTTGCTATTATTAATTCATTGCTTAGTTGTTTCAAATATTCCATACTACCTTGCTGTCTCTTAACTTTGTTCTCATCTTACCAACCTCTTTGACCTTTTCACCTCCCTATGTAGGATCTCTACTTCTCTTAATTTCTGTTTTGGAATAAATATTTCTTAACTCTTTCTTATTATCACCATCAACTATTCCTACCTTGACTCTACTTGTGTCATCCTTCCATTTGCTGAAACTTTCCCTGAGATGTATCTTCAAGCTCGAAATCAGTGCCTTTTTGTAATTTTACCTATTTCCCCCTTCAATTTTGATCACAGATTTAATGAATCCTCTAATATCCATCAGACCTGCTTTGTGATCACTTATTCCTTGAGTTACTCGACACTCCACAAGGTTATCGTGCGGCTTTATGAGGAAGATATCCATTATGCTTAGTCCCCTAGTGTCCTGTTCTATGACTTGTGTAAACTCTCCTTCCCTTATTACGGTATTTGTAAATCTCTGTTCCCTTGTGTTATTAATCTTATTTCCCCACCAATAATGATCATTCTATTTTCACCTTTGAAATCTGAGTATTAATTTAATTTCCCTGCAAGAGTCTCATCTCCATAAGTCATTCTTTTGTTCCACTGCAGCAAGCAGCCAACACCCTGATTTTTTCTTTTTTTATTTCCACAGAAATCTAACCCAAGTAACTCATGTTCATGATCTATAAACAGTGAACTGTAATAGTTTTTAACCAGTATGATTACCCCTCCACCAATTGCTCCTCTATCTCTGCGGTACACTCTGTAACTGTCGGGAGAAACCGCGTTGTCTAGTACTTCTTTTAACCAAGAGACTACACCTGTTATTACTTGCGGTTTATTTATCTGTGTTAAGATTGAAAATTCAATTTATTATGTGGAAAAATGGTGATATAATTTTATAAGCCAGTAAAGAATGTGGTGATAAATGAGGACGACAGATAATTTCATGTTTGACTGTTTAGTTTCTGTGGAGAGGAGTTACCATATGTCATATAATAAGCAGTTGTATAATCACATTCCACATATATGAACGCAATCAAAGTGACAGAGTATATGTTTACGTGCCCTGCCGACAATACTGAAGGGTGTCAATTCTTACAAGAAACTAATGCGGGGAAATTAGATTGTGAAAATCTTATTTTAAGAAGATGACATTTTTGCCTGTCATCTTCTGCCAGAAACTGTTTCACCAAGGAAAAAACTAATCACAAAGAATAACTCCAATCTGTGAAAGAAGCACGTGCCATTTATTTTGACAGATATTCATTCTAGTCAGAAAATTCACCATGGTATATTTTTAAATCTGTAATCATAAAAATTTCTCAATTTTTTTTTTCTATTAAATTATTATGAAGATGGCCCATTCTTGTGATAGGATGACCAAATCTTTATTGTCTACTGTCATATTTGTGTCAAACTATCGATCAGATTTGGCATCCCTTCAAATTATAGTTCATATATTATTGTAGGTCCTACTAGAGACAACTCCTCCACCTACTATAATTGTTGTGCTTCAAGGTATCTTTAGCTGGAGGAAATAATAATAACAAAACTATTTTACTAACCTCTACCATTACATTACATGGGACACTGCTTGATAAAAATCCGTTTTCCCTAGTTGTTGATGATAACTGGAACACAATGTCAACACAATTGATGGTTTATATTTTGAGATTTTTGTGAAACTAAATCTTACTGCAACTACAGTTCACTAAATATTAATTAAACTCAGAAAAAAATGCTGTGAATTTTTTCTTTTTAATTTCGTCATAAACAGTTTCTATTTCTAGGATCAAGAATTGAACATTACTTCTTTTTCCCTGTGTGGTCATGTGGTCATCTAAGGACCACAAGCCAATTTGATTGCTTCATCCTTTGTTGTTCCTTCTTACTCCATCTTCTCACTATGCATCTTTTTCCTCTTTTTGGACAATTTCAAGCCTACTTGCTTTTTCTTATTTTGTTGTAATCCTTCATTTGAAAACTTTTTTCCTTAAGAACTCTCTCTGTAACTTCTTCTTAATTTATTTTATTTTTTCCAAAATATTTAACTTCCTGAATGTAGATTGTTGTTGATTTCATCTTCTGAAGATCTGTTTGGTTAGGTTAAATGTTGTTATGAATACTCCCATACTCATTCTGCTTTATTTATATTTTGTGATATGTTTCATCATTACTTTTGTAGTTCTTGGGGGACCAAGTATTTTAAGTATAATTCTTTTGTCTACTTTGTCTTCTACTTTGTGCAGCATGTTATTAAAATCTTTAGTAAACTCTTTTTGCTGTAGATATTGCAAATTGAGCCATATGCTCTTTTCATCTATTCTAGTGCATCATGTCTTCTACAACAAATTTTTCTAACCTATTTTTCTGAATTATTTCTCCCAAACATTTGCACTTCTTTCCATCTTTATTTGACCAATATTTATTACTAGGATTTCTGGTGCATTTTTTAAAAAAAAAATTCATAATTTTTTTCCTACAGATTTTCTGAAACCTGTCTCCTGCAAGAGATTGACTTGAATTGCTGCATTCAAATTTTCAGGAGGTATGGCAAAAAAAATCTGTAAATACTAGACAGTGTATTTAATCACCCTTGTTAATTCTCCCCAGTGCTATTTCTGATAGCGTGTATTCTTTTAGTTTTACATTCAATATTCTTAGTATTTTCTCCAAGGTGTGGAGGAGTAGACACACATCATCACTTTGTCTTGCATCTTTTTTTTTTTTAATTGTTTAGACTGAAATTTTACTTTTGATTCGTTGTGTTTGTGGTTTAGATTTACAAATTTAGATTTAACACCAAGTTCTCAGATGACTTTATGTTTTACTTCCCTATCAACAGAATCAAAAGCCCTTTTAAAATCTATAAATGTTAATAAATTTAAAATTTTTAAAAATATTACTGCACATTTTTCCCCAGATGATCAATTGGATCACTATATTGAAAATACATGTTCATGAGAATTACACTACCACATTCAACATTGAATTCCACACATTATATGTTCATCACAAAATTGTGCTATCTTGGTTGAATTAAATTATTTGGATATCTCAAATATTGCAGTGACAGGGTTTTTGCTAGTTGTGATTATCTGTGATAACACTCGAATGTGTAAAATTTGAGAATAGAGATCCTGAAGGCTCATCTTCATTTTCAGTACATTTATCAAGTGTACCAAACTCTGTTTTAAAATTATTCAATCATATTTCAAAATTATCACCACCTAATTTCTTTATTTTCAATTTATCAAGAGCATTTTTCAGTTCTTTTAATGTTTTATGCTGGTAGTGACAGACACATCTTCCCTAGATCAAACCATAATTATTTAATTTTCTGTTTGATTAACTTCTGCAGTTTTCTTCTCCTCCTCATTTAAACTTTCCAGTATTTTGTATGCTTCCTATATATTTATACTAGCATTTGCCCAGTGCTTCATGTGCGTATGCTTTGATATGTGTAAAAATTCTTTACTGATTTTATTCTATTACCATATATTAATGTTGAGATGAGTGAATTCTAAATTCCTTGTTTAGTTACTGTCTTAGGTTTGGTTTTCATACTGATGTCCGAGAGTTTTGTTTAATTCATATTTTAATGTTATACAATTTATAAATTAGTAGAAAAGCTGTCTGAAAAATTAACTACTAATTTGTAGAGATTTTATTTATTTATTTAGCTTATGGCCATTGCATAAAAGTAATACAATTTAACATTAACTACAATTAAAATTAAAAATTAACATGGTGTAGCCAATCTAAAGTTTCATTTGAAATGTTAATAAAATCTATCGGTGATCCCCTGAAAGCTCAAAGTGGGCAGTCAAATGTCACGTGACAGATGGTTTGTTTTTCCTTACCACAGTCGCATCTCGGTGAAGCTCTCATTCCCCATGTATACAAAGATGAAGCAGCTCTTCCATGACCAGTCCTAACTCTGTTAAGAGCTGCCCAGGTCTTGCGAGGAAGGTAGAGTCTGTAAGCACCTTAGAATTTTGGCAAATTCTAGTTTTGCTTAGGCGGGACTTAGAAATTTCGAGAAGTACAGTTTTCAACTTTAAGTAATTTCCCTGTAATCTTGCTCACAGTTGTAATTCATTATAAAAATCATTTTAAAGTGTAATTATCATATCTGGAAACGTTTAGTTTAAGAGGTATTCCCATTTGTTCAAGTTTTGAAACACGCGATCAGAATAGTGAAATTCTAAGATTCGCAATATCTTTAAATCCAGTAAAGCGACAACTGATCTTTTATCACCAGCTGTAGTCAGCACTATCCCCGATATTTTGGTAATAAAATTAAATAATTTGGTAAAGATTAATTAGTGATTTTAATTAAGAGAAAAAAATAAGCTTTTTTATTAAAAGAGATATCAATTTAAATTTTACATCAGCAAAAAGCCCTAATTAAGACGATTTCATACATATATGGGTTTTCATAAAAAGTTTAAGCATTTGTCCGGAAATTAAGTTTTTGTAAACTAGATTATCGCGGATTGTTGTGCACGCGCGTAAAAAGTTCTAGAACGCTTAGGGATTTTACCCAAATTAGAATGTATCACTACGCGGAGTCTTTAACAGTTAAAACTTTAAAATTAATTACTCTAAATTTCTAAAGAGACTGCCGCTGGACTTCTAGTAGATAAGTCCGGGTACTGTCAAAGTTGGAACATTTTTAATAGTCGGGATCGTGAAATAAATTACACATACCTTGAGCTACGCAGAGGCAAAAAGATGTGATACAGTTGCTGACGTCACTGGTTCTAGCCGTTTCTATAAAAAAGACCCCGCCGCTATTATGGTCTGTCTGTTGCTGTCTGTGGTCTGTTCCTGCCTAGCATTATGTGAGTGAACCTGCGTCTGTCTGTCGTTCATCTCGCATGGTTGTAACTCGCCATGCGGGCTAGTTCAATCATGTTGGGTCGTGTCGTGTTATCTCGTAACTTCAATGACTGTTAAGAACTTGTAAATTTACTAAAGGGGTTTCGGTCGGTTAGATTTCTCTCCACAATCTGTAATTTTAGGAAAAGAGAGTTCGATATGCCTGCTCAACTGTAAATGCTATTTTGAACTTTTGACTTTGAAAATAAAACTTGGATTTTTCTAACAGTGAACCTGTGTTCTTCAGTAGTTAGCATAAAACCCTTTTCAAAATTTGGGGGTATCAAATTTTGTGGCGACCTAAGACATTCAGTTGAGTCATCCTGGCTACATGGTCAAATTAAATCAAATCAAATTTAAGCAAGTATTACTGAGAACTGTGAGTCTACAAGAGTGTAAGTTAAGGCACTAAGGCGATACTTCAGCCCCGGTATCAGCCTACGGTCTTACAAGTCCCTTCAGTGCCCGTTGACTGTCGAACAGGGAGTGCCATTCTGGTGGGGCTGAGGCTATCCACTCCAATTTCCAAGTTTCTCTCCCATTAAAATTATCAGATATATAATCTGTTGTACAGTTTTTACACTTGGGTTTCTTGATTTAAGTCTCACAAACATATTATCCATGTTGTCATGGATGGGAAGATCCAAGTTATGACAGATCTTATTATTTGTGCAATTAGAAGAGTGTGTCGTCTTATTGTAGGCGGTTCGATGTTACACAAAACGGGTAGCCAGTACAGTGGAGTGGTCTTAATACATCCGCTAATTATCCACATTGTCTGGTTTAAAACTGTGTCAATCTTTTTGACGTGGGCACTATTTATCCAGACAGATGAGCAATACTCAGCTGCAGAATACACTAGGCTCAGTGCTGATGTGCGGAGTGTAGAGGCGGATGCTCCCCAGGAGGTGCCAGTTAACTTCTGCAGAATATTATTCCTGGTTCTTAGTTTTGCTGCAAGGTTGTTTAGATGTTTATTGTACGACAAGGTGCGATCCATTACGACTCCCAAATACTTGGGGAAGGGGTTGTGTCGGATGGGAGTGCCATCAAGAAGAACGTCAAGTGAGAGATTCGCCGCCCGATTGTTAAGATGGAAGACACTAGTTTCCGTCTTGCTGGAACTGGGTACGAGACGCCATTTCCGAAAATAGTTGCTCAGGGTTTTGAGGTCTGCTGTTAAACTATTTTCAATTTGCTGAACGTTATCAGATTGTTGTACTACTGCCAGATCGTCAGCATAAGAGAACTGTCTGGATTCTGTTTGAGGAATGTCAGAAATATAAACATTAAAAAGAAGTGGGGCAAGAACTGAGCCTTGAGGCAGACCATTATTCACTCTTCTTACTTTGCTTATCTTATTGTCTGAGACAACCTGGAATGTTAGCATGGTATTGATCAGACAAGTGATTTTTTTGCACTTCAAAATGTTCAGCAGTTTATATACCAGGCCCTCTCGCCACACTGTATCGTAGGCTGCGGTAAGGTCAACAAATACAGCACCAGTCTTCAATCGTCTCTCGAATCCTGCTTCTATGTGAGTTGCCAATGCCAGGACCTGATCCTCGCAGTTTCTTGCAGGTCTAAAACCTGCCTGTTCAACTGGGAGGTTTGCGAAAATAATTGGACTGATTCTATTGTAGATGATCCTTTCAAATAACTTGTAAGTAGTACTTAGCAGTGAAATAGGTCTAAAATTCTCTGAACTTCAGGGCTTTTTCCAGGCTTCAGAATGGCTATGATCTTTGCCCGTTTAAACTCTGCAGGAATGACACTTGTCTGTAGTATGTTAGTAAAGAAGCGGGCCAACCATTTTGGTATGTTTTCCACAGTGTGTAAGGAACTCTGAACTTCGTCAAAACCTGGAGCCACCGAGCGAGGTGGTGTAACGGATAGCGTTCTGGCCTCGCATTCGGGAGGACGGCGGTTCGAATCCCCGTCGGGCATCCAGATTTGGGTTTTCATGGTTTTCCCAAATCACTCCAGCAAATGCCGGATGCTTCCTTCAAAATGCCATGGCCGAATTCCTTCCCATTCCTTGCCCCCATCCTTTCCCGTCTCTAAAGACCACGTTGTTAAAAAGGGACGTTAAACTGTCACAAAAAAAAAAAAAAAAAAAAAAAACCTGGAGCCTTCCCATTCTTTATTTGTTTGATGGCCCTTGCCACCTCTATATCGGTGACAGGGGATGAGAGGTTTGTAGGGGCAGAGTACAATCTTTTTAGATGGAACAATTGTTTTTCACTTTCTGAGTATGATCTTTATCAGTGCTCACTCTAGACATGTTGGCAAGTTGACTTGCTATTTGGTCTGGAGTGACCTGATGCTTAGCTTGAGGGTTATGTGGGGTTCCACCTAGCTATTTAAGGAGGCTCCATGCTTTCCGGCTGGACTTCTTGAAATTCAAGGTTGGCACCATATCATTCCATTTGCGTTTTCGGGCATTGTCCAGGCTCTGCAGCAGTTCCTCGGCTGCTTCTGTACGTCCGATCTGTTGGAAATCATCATATAGCATTTCGCATGTTTCATTCCAACACGGGATATATCTTTTCTAAAGCATCTAGGAATAGACTTTTTAACTGTCGCTATGGTTACTCTGACAAATCTATTATTTTTTTCTAATAGAGGTATCCATCTTAGGTTTTTATCCAGGTTACCGGAAAATTCTTCCCACTTTGCTTTCCCAAAGTTCCATCTAGGTAAAGGAGAGGATCTAATTATGGGAATTTTAGACCAACTTCTAGTAAGACTGGTCGGTGTTGACTATGTGGAAAGGCTTGTAGGACTCATCTTGTAGTTGGTAAAGGGTGGCTTTGATCGTCACGTCAGACAAAACATAGATCTGGGTTGGTTTCGGTGTTCCATCCCGATTTCAAAGTACCTGCGTCTTTCGGTTTAAAAACTAAGTTCATGTTATTTGCTGCCGCCCATTCCTCTAGCCTGATTCCATCCTGGTTGTTTTCTGTGTACTTCAATCTGTATGGTGGCTGTTGAAGTCGCCAATATACATACAGGATGTCGAGACTCTGGTAGAACTTCACTCGGCCATGAAACGGAAGGGGGTTTATACACATTAATAATTTTAATGTTGTTCACCACCGTGGTAATAATGTGGATGTTATTTTCGCTGCATGCTGAGACGAGGTAGGCATTGGTAACAGTATTTCGCACATATGTTGCGCACCCGTAATTTTGATGATGAGTGGCACCTAAAATTTTGTAGCCTTGTACTTTCCTCTCAGACTCAGCTGCAAATCATCCTTGGTGTGGGTTTCTTGAACGCAGGCTATATCGACGTTGTGGTCAAGTAATAACTTTGAAAGGCAATCGCTTTTTGATCGGCTTATTCCTTCCATGTTAAGTTGGCAAACCCTTAGTGAAGGTCCAAGGGTTCTTGCCTTTTGGTTCTGATAAGAACCGTTAGGTGACATGAGGATTACTGTGCTCTGGTTGCCAGGAGATCCTGTAGGATTGTCTGGCAGGCCGACTGTGTAGACTATTTAGCCGTGCAAGCACGTTGCCCAGGGTGTACCACGAGGAGGCTAGTCTACGTTACACCCCATTTGTAGAGATAATTATTGTGAGAAGAACAAATTTTTTTAGAAAGGGTTTTTGTTTTTGTGATGTAAGTACGTGTAACATTGTTTAAGAGAAATAAAATGTTACCTTTACCTTACTTAGTAGGTTGGTCACTGTAACACCTCTGAGTGCCATTTTCAAATGCTGATGTGGAGGACTGCACGATTTATTATTATTAAATTTAGTTTCAATTGGGTTAATATTCTGGTTTCAATTCTCCCAGTCATCTAATTACTCCTTTTTTATTTTATTTTTTAACAATTTCTTTTATAATTGGTGTGTTTAATCCCTCCCACATTTATTTTTCTGATTTATAAATTTTAATTTTAAATTCCTTAAAAGTTTTTGGTACATTACTTACTCATTACTTGACTTGATAATTTGTTCAAATCCCTGACACCCTTACCAACAAAAGAAAATTTTCCTGCTTCCTTATGCATGAAATTGAGTGCCAACTTGTGGTCATGGTCATGTTTCCCCTTACATGCACTATTACTAATTCTTTGACCAATATCCCATCATGCCTCATCACCATCATATGCCCTGTAAATTCCCAGCACTCTCTTCACCCACCTACCTTCATCCAGTGATTCCCAATTTAATTTTCTGAAATATTTTTTTCCTGTTGCTGTTAGGATATTAGTTTTATTTTGATGATATGTTAGTACAATTGGTTATTTTTGCTATAAAATATAAATTTACATGGATTAAAAGTAATTGTGTGTGGTATCACATGTTAACAATTATTTATAATTTCCTTCATTTTCAAACCACTGTATTAATAATGCCATTATTTCAGCCACATATAAATAATTCCAAAATGTAATGATTTGTTCACGGTACAGTGTATGTATTAATGCACGTTTGACTGAAGCTATGATTTTCGAATGTCAATATTATCTGAGGTTGTGGTTCGGTTGAAGTACAGCCTGGACCATTATGGCAGGCAATAAACTTTGTTGAAACATAAGAGACAATATGGATTTAACTTTATAATTAATGTGATGCGATGTAGCATCAGGATATGAATTATTTTAATTTCTCTTTGCTTTCAATAAAGCCGTATTATTGATGTTATTATTTTAGTTGCATATAAGTACCTCCAGCAGGCCAAGATTCGACAGCAAAACAGTGAATGTATTCAGTGGCGGATCCAGGGGGGGGGCCTAGGGGGCTGAAGCCCCCCCCCCCAAAAGCACCAAGGTCATCCCCAATGACATCGATTTTGGGACTTTTTTTTTTTTAAGCCAAGTTTTTTCGTTGGGTTGAAATGCAGCCTGGACCAGATTGGCAATTGATACGCTACGTTACAGCATAAGGCATAATGGATCTAGTTTTATAATTTACACGGTTTAACATAAGGTGTTAAGATGCCTAATTAATTTTTAATTTCATTGGCTGCGTTTTGCTATCTCCACTAACCCAATTGCATGTATGGAGATAAACATCAAAAAATCAGGGTTATGAAGTTATTTTGTAGAAAGAACAGTTTATTTTACTGCCTGTGGTTTGAACAACAGCCAAAATTTGTACACACATTTAAGAATATTTGCACATGAGAGCCACCAAATATATATTAATTGAATAAAGTCCATGGAAATAATAGACAGTTCTGTAGAAGTTAATAAGGAAAAACTATGTATTTACCTGTTAGCTTTTTTCTAAGACATCTTTCTTTGAGAAAAAAATGAATTTCATATCGATAATGATATGTAACGAAAAAAGATTGGCGTAATAATGTTTGTTGTACTTCTTATAGTGATCACATAAGACATATTGTAGCAGAGACAAACTTTAACTGTCTTTGTCTACAACGTTAGTAATCTAATGCATTTCACATGACAACTGACCTGTTACGATGTAAATTAATGGTGATTATGTTTGATTCATGCATTCTGTTTACTTTAGAGCACTGCAGTACCAAAAACTGAATAACAAAAGTAAAAAAATAAAATGGAGTCCTTAGTTTTGTCAGATTTTTGTGAAAGGAGTGAGCGTCTGAAAGTGCATAATGATCCACAGCCCACAATTTCCCATATATAAAGGTTTTTATTTGCTTGCTCCTTCCCATGGTACATATTAGCAATTTTCACAGATTTTGACTCACACCATTAGTTCTAAAAATTTGAAAACCCCACCCAAATTGCTGTCATAGTTTTTGTGCAGCTCCTGTTCAAATAAAGAGACAGACTTATAATAGTATAGATATGTTCTCTCGCTTTAGAATATGATTTTTGTGTGTGTGGTTGGTTTTTTTTTTTTTTTTTTTTTTCCAGCTTGATATTCTTATTGTTTTTCTTAGAATCAGAAAATCAACCAATTTTCGGCGGCAATTTCGTGACACACCCATTTTCCTCTTTCTTGTACCTGCCTCTCTAGCCCTCTACGAATTTTAAATTATTTCAACATTTTTGGCAATTATTCATCACTTCTCTAGGTAAGTTGTTCCAATCCCTTATGTACAAAAGAAACTTTACCACACCCTTATGCCTGTAATCGAGTACCAGCTTGTGGTCATGGTCATCTTTTTCTTTCCATGAAACACCAATACCTTTCCATGCCTCATCACCAATATACTCCTTGTACAGTCCAAGCACTCTCTTTATCCTCCTCCTGTCTTCCAATGAATCCTATTCCAGCTCTTTTATCACATCAGTTACTGATTGAGTTTCCAGAGACAAATCTGGCAACCCTTATTTGCACCGCCTCAAACTTCTGTATTTGATATCCAAAATGTGGGTTCCATACTACACAATCATATTCAAGCAATTGCCTGATCAAGGTTTTGTAATCCAATTCCCTCACTTCTCTAGTACATTCCCTCATCACTTTCCTCCATAAATGATGGTTCTTGAAATCTTTCCTACCCCATCACCAATTTGTCATGCCTAGATGAGGTTACCAAATTTTATGCCAAGTTATTTACATTTTATGTCTTCAATAAGCTATTCCTTCCCCACCCTTTAATTATAATCAGCCTCAGTTTTTTTTATCTGTATACCTAATAAGCTGACTGTTTGCATTCATCTCCATCCCATGTTGATCTACCCAGCTAGATATCCTGTCCAGCTTGCCATGCAACTGTGCAGTTTTCTTCCATTTTAATCCTATAATACAACACTACAATACAATACATTTATTTTCCATTGATCCCAATATAATCATTTGCAAACAACCAACTTCTGACTGTAAACCATTAACACAATCCCTCAATAGAATAACAACAATGATCCCACTACACTGCACTGTAGCACTTCCATTTCCTTTCCACTTCTTTTAAAGCTACATTTCTTATCTTTTGTACTTTGCAAGAATTCTTCTACCAGCGTATCACTTTTTCATTTACTCCAATGGTTTTTACTTTATTTACCATCAGTTTATTGCTCGTTCTTTCAAATCTCTTAGAGGATCTAATGCACACATCAATTTGTCCCTCCTTGCCCATTCTATCCAAAATATCTTGTCTGATAAATGAGAATCACTTGGAAATCTTTGCCTAAAGCCATGTTGTCAATTTAAAAACCAGTTTCTCCCCACACAGGACTTTTCTAATGTGGTTTCATATGAATAGCTCTATTAATTTACTAACCACTGGTGTCAAACTGATTGTCCAGTAATTTTCAACCCTCTTCATCACCCCTCCTATATGGACTGGTACTACGATACAATTCTCCAGTCTTCTGATAAGCAACATATATCCAGACTCAATCTAAATAACATTTCAAGATAAGGTACAACGTTATATACTGCTGTCTTTAAGATATCTGTAGTAATATTATCTCCATCAGTCACTTCATGTATTTTTTTCTTCATTCCTTCATAATATTCCCTGGTTGAAATTCATTTTTATTTTTTAATCTGCTTTTTTTTTTTAACTGTACCAACAAGCTCATTCTCTGATTTACAGCCTCCCATTCCTGAATCATGTTCAAATCAAACAAGTCACTAAATGTCCCTGCCTTATTAAAATCCTCAGTCAATTCTTCTTCATCCTTCTAAATTTGTCTGAATACCTTCTCCTCAGTTTGCTAATACAGCCATACAAATTTCTAGGTGCATCATTCAGCACTCCTCCTACACCAATTCTTAATAAACCTATCTTTAGCTTCCTTCCTTGCTTTGATTAACTCCTTGTTTACTTTTATCAAGTGTTCCCTAGTGCCTAGCTGTCTCTTAATTCTGTTGTGTTCTTACCAGCATCATTAACCTCCTAACTTCCCTATTATAATATGTAGGCTCTGTACTATTCTTTTTGTTTTGTTATAAATATTCCCCTGAGATATCTATTCTGTTCTGAAACATATGCCTTTTTGTAACTGTATCTATCACTACCTGTAATAATATAACCTAAATTTTTATATTATATTAACAAACTTTGTTTAGAGAGTGTCGAGCTAACTACAGTTCTATTGCAAAGCATGTTTAAATTCATTTCTTACAGTTTGCAAGGGTCAAATAAAGTATATAGTGTAATCCAATCGTAACGGTTTATAAACATTGCTGTTATATAGGGTTTTGCCTATTTTATGATAGAAAATGCTGCATTCATTTTCAGAGGTACAGTAGGTCACAAGAAACAAAACAAAGTAGAACACTTCATTGGTATAAAATTGTACTGAAAAGATATCGGGATTTGTACAGTCACAATAAACAGGTAAACAATTCTTTAGCTCTTAGTTTTCTAGCAACAAGAAAGTTTTATAGCACAAGAGATGCATAGAATTTTGTAGCACATTCTATGAAAATATGAAACTGTTAGGAAAAAGTTAAGGATTGTTTTTATAGGAAAAGGAGTTTTTTTTAATGAAAACATGGTTTTTACATAATAAATTTTGAATAATTCAGAGAGGGGATCATAACTAGATGAAAGTAGAATTTTTCCTGAGCAAATTGCACTAATTTTTATGAAAATCCAGGCAATAATTTAGCTAGAATAATAATAATAAAAAATTATAAATTCATGGTAATGGCCAACTTCCAGGTTTTAAATCAAGAAAATCTTGTTCAAAAGACAAATCACTGAAAATGGAAAATACATGAAGAATGCTAGGTAGCGACTATGTAACTTCATATCTTATAGAGAATTTTATGTAGAAGCATTTAAAACACATTTGAGACTTGTAACTTTATTACTTTTGGAGATATCGATTTTTGAATGTTTGTATTAGGAATGGCACAAAGTTAAATAATAGTAAATAAGACTGATACATCAAAAGATAGGGAAGTATTATCTGATCATTCTAAAACTAGTTTCAGGTCGTTAGCTTAGATACTGTGAATATGAGAGTAAGTTTAAGATTTGTCACTTAAATAATTTTTTACGGCTGAACTATTAAAGATAGGAAAATTTTTACTAGAATTGTTTTTTAGGTTTTGACCATGGACTACACACTATAAAAATTTTGAGAGAATTGGAAGAAAAAGTAATTCGGATAGTTTTGGGTATTTCGTAAGACCGGACAAACTTGCGCAACCCTTGGCGGTCTCTATAAATGGCACTCCAGAAGCTGGGGTGGGTGACAGTTGTTGGCGAGCACTTGTGGGAGAAAGCCACACCTAACTTATGGCCGATTTGGTGAACTATGTAGGGGATAGACAGCAAGCAACACTGGAAACGCAGCATGGTTAGGCATCCATCTTGAATTAATTTGGAAGTGATAGTGATGCAGTAGACTCACTCGCGATGTAACTGACTTTAAAAGTAAAGGTTTTTTTTTTTTTTTTGAGTTCTCCACGGCTTTTTTCAAACCTGCAATCATTATTAATTTGGAGAAAAAGAACTGATTGCTGTAGATTGGTCTATGATTGATGTAAATTTTGGAAGACTACAGTGTTTTAAAATTATCTTGGAGTCTGCAGTAAACTTTATTTCAACCACATACCTTTTCTAGTTGAGGTTATCATCTAGATGGCGACTGCATGACAATCTACACGTTGAGCTACACTAATGGTCATAATTCAGGGCTAAGCTTGTATATTCTAACCCTGGTGACAAATTTGTTTCTGGCACACCTTCAGTTTTAGCCACTGGTTTGTTGAACCCTATAATGTCTATCAGAATTACTTCATGATCATTTTCTCCTTCAGTTACTTCAGACCCCACAAGTTTATCATCAGGCTTTATTAGGAATATATTCAGCATGTTTTGTCCCCTTGTGCTCTGCTCTACCACTTGTGTCAAGTCTACTTACTGAGGTGCAAATTTCTGTTCTCTTGTGTTATTAATCTTACTTTCCAGTTGACACTTGGTAATTTTAAATCCCACCAATAATGACCATTCTACAATCACCTCTAAGTTCTGAAATTTAGTTTCTCCCCAGGAGCCCATTTTTATCATTCATTCTTCCACTGAACTAAGCAGCCAACAACCATTTTTTTTGTGTCACCCCAGGTATCTACTGCTAGCAACACATGGCTAATGATCTATAAATACCAGTGATCTATAAATTTCTTTGCAAACAAATATGTGTAGTATTATCTTGGTTCTCTGGATGGGGTCGCATCGATTTGTTAAAACTTAACGTTTCGGCCTTCATCAGAGGACTACTGCAGTCCTCTGCAGAAGGCCAGAGCACAATGGCCCCAAAACATCACCACACAGAAAACCAAGATAATACTTACTGTGACCGTGGATGGCTGCACAATTAAATATGTATAGTACTCTACCAACTGCTACTCTATCTATAACCATATCTACAACTATACTTTATAACCATTGGGGCAAACCTCACTGTCTAGCATTCCTTCATTTAACCAATATTCTACTCCTATAACTAGTTGTGGTTTGAGTATCTCTATTATGTTACCAAATTCTATTACGTTATTCATTATACTCCTATAGTTCACAAGTAACACTTTTATTAATGGCTTTGTGATATTTTCAGCATTAATCTTCACCTTCTCAGTTTCAACCCCATCTCTAATTGTTTCATCAGCTTCAACTATTAGCATTTATTATTTTTTCCATCATATATCTGTTCAGTATCCCTTTGGTCAACTGTTCTAGTCCCTTCACCAACAGCCTCTAGTCCAAAAAAGGCACAGACCTGACCCCATAATAACTGGAAGTGGGCTCTCTTACAGCTTTTATTAACAACTCAAGAAGTACCCTTTGCCTCTCAAACTGAGGTGTAGGCCATGCCTAGTGAAATCACATCTACCAATGGTGACCACAGGCACAACTCCCCAACACAGAACTAATGCCTTTCCCATGTAGTACTTCGATTTCCATGTTTACCCATCTCAAAGTGTGGTTCATCTATGGCTGGTCATGGCTACTTATGACTTGAATGAGCTAGACCCAGGTATGTTGCACCTTCATCACCACTTTGCTCAGGTCACTGACCCACTGATTCAACATCTATGCTCCTGTAGACAGGTGTCTAGCATAAGGTTTATCTAAAAGTTATGTAGTCTATTTTACTTTTAAATCACCTAACTGTTCGAGTATGTTTATCCTGACCCTTCTTTCTTAAAAAGATGTTTGTTAATTCACATTATTGAAAGTGGTAAAATCCATAGTGTTAGTCAATGTTCATTAACCACTATCTCTGTTACCTACTCGTTCTGAAATAAGATTGTTACCCAATCTTGGATTTAAATTTCCTGTGGCTATAGTTTAATTAGTTTTATTCATGGTATCATAATGATAATAATAATAAATCAATTTCTTGTAAAACCTCCATTGATGTTCAGAGTCCCTATGTCAGTGGCATAGCCATTGTGGGGCCCAGGGTGGCAGATCTGAGGCACTTGCCCTTTGTGCAAAGTATGTGAATTGAAGGTAGGTATTTCTGAAGATCGACAAAAAAAGCAAAAGTCATAAATAAATAAATTTTTGAGTTTTAAAATATTGTATTAGAAGAGTTATTAAAAGTTAACAAACATAACTCTTCTAATATAATATTTTAAAACTCAACATTTATTTATTTATTTATTATGTTCATTAACTTTCCATTAATGTATTCGATTTCTAAATTGCCTGTATTGTTCTCTGCTTCATCTTGAGCATTTTTGTACCTTCTCCTCTGATCCATCAGCTCCAAAATTTCTTCTGTGATCCAAGGTTTTCGGGCAGCTTTGTTCCCTAAAGCCTAATGTTTCTTTACCAGCTTTCATTATTTCGGTCTTTAATGCATTCCATTCGTCCTCGGTTGAGCTCCTTTCAGAGTTACTTCTTAGACCTAAGTCTACCATTTCTGCAAATTTTTCTCTGCTAGATTGTTTCAGTTTATTCACTTCCAGTTCTGCTTATGCTGCTTCCTTATTCGCTTGAATTTCAGCCTGCACTTCATTACTATCAAATTATGGTCCGAGTCTATGTCTGCTCCTGGGTACGCTTTACAGTCTAGAACTTGATTCCTGAATCTCTGTTTGACCATGATATAATCTAGCTGATATCTGCCTGTATCCCCAGGACGTTTCCAGGTGTATATCTTCTTGCATGGTTCTTAAACAGTGTGTTCGCCACTACTAGCTTATATCTTTCACAAAATTCTAGCAACCTGCTTCCTCGCTCATTTCTTTCTCCTAGACCAAAACTTCCTACAGTATTCCCCTCTTTTCCTTCTCCCACTATTGCATTCCAATCACCCATGATTATTAGATTTTCCTCCCCTTTCACATATTGGATTAATTCTTCAATTTCAGCGTATATTTTTTCTATTTCTTCATCATCTTCCTGTGACGTTGGCATATACACTTGTACTAATGTGGTTGGGACGGGCTTAGTTTCTAACCTCATCAAAATAATCCTGTCACTAAACTGTTCATAATAACTCACCCGTTTCCCTACTTTCTTGTTCATTACAAATCCTACACCAGTGACTCCATTGACAGCTTGTGTGCTAATTATCCTGTGTTCCCCAGACCAGAAATCCTGTGCGTCCTTCCATTTAATCTCACTAATCCCAACAACATCTAACTTAAGTTGTTCCATCTCCCTTTTTAAGTTTTCTAACCTACCTGCCCTATTCAGACTTCTAACATTCCACGCTCCGACTCGTAGAATGTTTCTATATTCTGATGACTCCTCCCTGAGCAGTCCCCACCCGGAGATCCGATTGGGGGACTATTTTACCTCCGGAATATTTTACCCAGGAAGAAGCCATCATGATATATGTAATTTGAGAGGATTACATGTCCTCGGGATACCCTTTGGGTCTTTAATGCAGTGGTTTCCCGTTGCCTTCTGCATCCCCATGCGTTGATCATTTCTGATTCATCCGCCTTTAGGGGCCGTTTCCAACCCCAAGGGCAAGAAGGTACCCTGAACCGCTCCCTGCTCTTCCGCCCTCCTTTTGGAGGCCGTTGGCAAGCATTGGGTGACTCCTTATACTGGGAATCTTTCTGTCGCCAGAGCCTCGTCCGTGCAAACAGGGTGCACCACGTGAAGGAGAGGTTGACATTTGGTTGGAAAAGGCTAGTATAGTCTCTCCCAAACCCTTACACCCCTTTTTTGAGATAATGGTAATTAATTGTCTTGTCACTTGTGGTAGGTGAGATGTAACATTGGATCAAATCAGAATATTAACTTTACTAAATCTGTAAATTTTCCACTAGTGTCACTTGAATCTGAGTCAGATATTAATTTCTTCCTATGACTTCTGAAGGCCTAGTTTTGAGATTTTAAAAAATTTACAATTGCAAGCAGTCATTCTAAATGTCTCTCCAATGCTGCCTTTCTTCAGTGAGGGCTTTTGGTTTACTTTTTGAGGGCGGGGTCTGGTGGATGTGGAGGAGCATATGACGGGAGTTTGGAAATTTGCACTTCTTCAGCACCAAATGACGTACCTGTGTTACTGATTGCTTTAAAAAAAGTGTCTTTTTTCATCCTCTCTTCCATGTTCATCAGATGATCATAATATGTACCGTAGATTGTGCCATTCTAAAACATTTGTAAAAATTCATTTCATCATCCATAAGATGCTGTGACAAAGGTAGCACTCTATTTTTGGTGTGTTTTGGGATAGGAAAAATAAAGTAAATTATATAGAAAAAGATTAATTTATTTTATTGTATTTGAATATAAATTTTTCATTAATTCTATATTTGATCTAATTGACAAAAACTATGGAGTCGATAGAAAGTAACCTCAAACAAAATAAACACGTCAAGTGCGAAGTGATTGACATTTCGTTGCAATTGCGTTCAGAAATGCGAGAATCTTTCAATCCAGTAGAGCGTAAGAAATACTTTTAATTCTTTGTTAAGAGTGCATTTGGATACTATTTTTGTAAGTAAAAGATCAACTAGTAGTGAGGTGATAACATAAGTAAGGTAAATAAAATATTAGTATGTATTTTATTACTTTCATAGATTATAAAGTATACCTGCACAAAATAAAGAACAATACTCTATAACAGTGTATGGTTGGCAACCCTTGCTGTGATTACCAACACAATTTTAGGGAAACGACCAAATAAAAATGTTAAAGGAGTCTTTAGACAAGTTCGTCACAAGGCCAAGCTAGGACAAGTGTGAACACAGGAAGGGAGAGACTTCACTTGGCCAGCTATAAGTGCAGTGACGGTGAGGAGTAGTACTGATCAAGTGTGACTTCATCTTCCAGTGTAAGGTAACAAGAATTGACAAACAAAATGAAATATGGGGGATTGCCTGAGCGTAAATCGTAAACACTATGAAAGTAACAAAACTGAGTGTTGAAGCGGGTTTTGTAATTTGTGAGGTGCGAGATTCATATATTAATGAATATTTTGACTATGTTTTACAAAAAAATATTACTATTCACTGATAAATTATTTAATTTTGATACCGTTAATCTTAATTTTCATACAAATGTGATACCGAATAAATCTAAATGAGAAATTCGATTAGGTACTTATTAATATACATTATACTATCAATATCACTTTATTTTATTGTTATCATTGATAGCTAAAGATACTTTTATTAATATAAACTTTTTTCAACACGGATTGTTGTGCAAGGCCCCTCCAAGAGCGAGGCCCTTGGCGATTGCCCTGTTCCACCCCCTAAGGCTGCCTCTACCCTATGTTCATCATATTTGAAACCCAACATCTGCTCCTTTGTCAGTGCCATGACCATACAGTTCCCTTCAGACTTTTGTATAGGGATGATTTTACATAGAAATATTACCAGGCCACTGTACCTCCTCCATCCTGAAAGGTATACTTTCTCTAAGTCAAAAAGCTCTAGTTTTAGGTGCCAGAAATATGCCTTTCTCTCCTCTCATTTACTACATCCTCTTCATCAGGGGCAGATCCAGGGGGGGGGGGGCTATGGGGCTCAAGCCCCCCCCTAAAAGTATCTGGTTCTACCACCGACATATTTTGAGACCTTTTTTTTTTTTTTAGCTCTACGGATTCGAGGCCCAAGGAGGGTATAAAGACTACCCCATGGCCGAATTCACTCAAGCCAAGCCCCATCCCCCAACCAAAATCCTGGATCCGCCCCTGCTCTTCAGTCCTGAGCTCATAATAAAAGTGCAAGTGAACTATTATTGTGTTATTTACTTTGTGTTTATGTTAGTTAACAATGAATGATCATGATTTTTTTTTTGAAACAATATTTTTTTTATATATATATAGATGGTTTAAATTCGTTATAAGATTAATTTATAGTTTGATTTTAACTGAGAAATGTCTGTACAGATTTAATAAGTTATTAAAGCAGTGAAAACACTTGTAAATGGAAAAAAGATATGAATTTACCTTTATTTCGACGAGACATGGTGTACAGCTGCAGAATCCCAAGTTTCCAATCAGTGCTGTCAACTTGTGACGCTTGGTAGAAGATCGAACGAGTGAGCTGTGAGAAGCACGGTGTTTGTTGTAGATGATATCATAGGACAGAAAAAGTTCAGCTACGCACACGCCCGGGAAAAAATTAAACCTGGGGGTATCATAAATGATACCTTGGGACTGAAGAGGTTAAACATGATGGAGTGGGTTGTCCAGAGCTATTTCCATTGGAGGCATGCGAATAAGATTTGCTTTTAGAGCTGGTAAGTGAAAACAGAGGCATTTACCAAGGTTTGGCTCTCTGTCCCCTTCAGCATTAGGACCATACCAGTCTTTAGCTTCTGTAGGCTGTGTGCTGAGAGACAATTGTTAATTTTTTTGTGCAGTGTGTAATTTCAAAGTGGAAAATTTGTAATCTTTGAAAACATTAAGCAGAATGAGTAAAAACAACAGGATCTGGGCTCATTGTACCTTCCTAATTCCATCATAGTGACTCTTTGAAGTTGATAGTTGTACTACCAATCTAACTTAGTTATTAGAAAAATCTATGATATCTATAGTTTTATTAATAAACAAACATGCTAGAAACATAAGTACACCTGATCAGAAAGACCAAGAGCTCTCTCGATAAATCTAATCATATTTTGTAACATCAATAGCGTTACTACAAATACTGCAAGTTTATATATGGGATCTAGATAGAACAAAATATGAAAGCTAAATATTTAACTTTATTGAAAAGAACATTCAGTTTCAGTTATATTCGTTGTATTACAGCTACAAATAAAGCCTTTTGAAACTTTAACATAATAAGCTCTTTTACAGACTGGATAAATGAAAGCTGAGAATTACTACTGCAATAACTTAGCACTTAATTTTTGATGAGAAGTAATTCCATTGTGTTTCTTTATTTAAATGTCATCTACTAGTTCCCTTTTATAAAAATCAAAGTGTCTTTTAACACCAGCAAATGATGGTATTGAAACAGAAACACAGTCACTGTAATTTCAATGAAGAGTTAACAGCTCATAAGAATAATAGGCACAAAATAGTAATCCTGAGGAAGTGGTGATTAACTGAATTGTGAATAAAATAATTTCTAACAATGTTGTTCAATGTAACATAATTTTGGCATTGCTTTCTGATATAAATGTTGTTACACAAATCTGTTCAGTGTTTTCCATGAATAATTGTCAAAATGATTCATCATTTACTAACAAAAGGGCAGTTGTAGAGGGACAGCAAAATTAACATCTCATTAACATTCTATGATTATACTGTAATTAAAATTTTCAGTAAATTTGTAGGAACTAAAACACACACTTGTTTAACATCCGTACTATTCTGCTATGAACTGGATGTCAAGTGATTGGTTAGAATAATTCTATAAATCTTGTATCACTTTTATAAAAATGTGTCTGTATTCAATCTCTCTTTTCATGTGGCATCTAAAGCAAAATAGCTTTGAATGATTAGTGAAACTAAATTACTGAAATTCTGCGGAAAAATCGAGTGGATTTCAATGGAAAAATTGCATATTTCTTTAAATGAAATAAACATCTGAATTGCCTGAATGGCAATTAGAAATTCAATTTTTTGCTTATAAATTTACGAATAACTCTAGTTTGAATTGAGATGATGTAGAATAGGAAAAATAACCTGTCACTTACCAGAGATGTAGACATAAGGGCCAGACATACATGTAAAACACACAATTCACAATATTTCAGTTAATAACCTTAGTCATGTAGGAGGTGAGACATATGGCAGGAGGAAAGATGGGATCACATTCAGATCTGCCACAAGAATGAACCAAGGATGAAACATGCAGAATGGGATGTGGATAGAACTGGTGGTGGGGGGAGAAAGTTGACCAAAGATAATTATGAAACAAAATAATCTCCGAGACAATCAGTCAACGTAAAATGATTTTTTTTTTTTTAAATGTATAATTTGAACCTGTTATAAGAGAAAATAAGGAAATAAATAAAAACAGAAAGATATAAAAATTATATATATGTTGAAAAATATATATGAAAACTGACTTTAAGATTGAAAAATAGTAAGATACAGGCTTAGCATAGGTTGAAGTCAGGGGTATGTCTGGTGTCTATGATGTGTTGATTGGAAAGTTCCCATCTACGGAGTTTCAAAGAGGTGTCGGTGTCTGTAAAAACTTTTATAGCTTTGACTGTGAAGCAGGTGTTCAGATTATTGCATCATGAGAGCTGGCATAGACTGACAATGGATGGTCTGGATTGGCAGTATAAACTTTTATGCCTGTGGCCGTTCATCCTGTAGGGCAATTATTGAGGCGGAGAGCAATGCAGGAAACAGTACAGTGAAGACAGGTACATTGGTAAATTATGTGAACAATAGCACTGGTGGCATGTCCAATAATACAAAAGGATCCTCCTGTGATGGGATTAGAATAGGTAGTGGTGGTTGGATGCATGCTGCATGTTTTGCAGTGGCGTTTATTGCAGGAGAAAGATCCATGTGGAGGTCTAAACATTGACAATCTGAAACCTACAGTGGCATATTTCTTGGAGCATTTGTCCAAAGTCTCCACTCCCCTACCTCCAGACTCCTTCCTTGTCCCCATAGACATAACTATCTTGTATACTAATATCGCCCACTGTCTTGGCCTCAGTTCACTTCAAAGCTTTCTTGAAATGTGCCCCCCCCCCCCACCCCACACACACAGTCTCCTCACAGCTTCCTATCTCACATTCCTAGCCAACTTAATCCACTCTAAAAATTACTTCTTCATTAATTTCCAAATTAATCACCAGATTCTGCTATGGGAGCCCACATGGCCCTATCTTTTTCCTCGTCCATCTGGAGGAGGATTTTCTGAAGAACTGCTCCCTCAGCTTCGTTGTATGGTTGAGATATATAGTTGATATATTTATGATCTGGAGACACTGGACCCATGGGGAAGACTGTCTCCTAGATTTCCTCAACAACAGTTACTCCATCAATCTCACTTGGTCATATACTCACAGTTGTGTTTCTTGATTTTGACATCACCCTGTGACTAGGTGGCCTCCATAAATCTGCATGTCAAGCCAACTAATTTACAAAAGTATCAACACTTTGACAGTTGCTGCCCCTTCCACACCGAATGTTCCCTTCTGTATTCCAAAAAACTATCCCAAGCCCTCATTCCCCACTGCTATACCTGTGATCTTGTGGAAAAGCATATCTTCTGTGCTATCACACACAACTTCCATTCTACAACCTCCTAAAGCTGACTGCAGACTAATATTCATAACCCAGTTCTTTCCTGGCCTGGAATCCATTAACCAGATCCTTCGCCATGGGACAGATGTTCTACGTTACTTCCCTGAAATGCACGTCCTCTTTCCCAAAATCCTGCCCATTGTCTCCCGCAATTGCTTTAGCAGACCTCCTAATAGACCTTGCTGCAAAATATGCAGCTTGCATCCAGCCACCATTACCTACTCTAATCCCATCACAGGAGGATCCTTTCCTTTTATTGGACAAGCCACCTGTGCTATCACTCACTTAATTTACCAACATATTTGTCTTCACTGCACTGCTTCCTACATTGCTCTCACCACTCGACAACTGTCCTGTAGGATGAATGGCCATGGGCATAAAGTTTATACTGCCAATCCAGACCATTCAGTGGCCAGCTCATATGATTCCAATAATCTGAACACCTGCTTCACAGTCAGAGCTGTCAGAGTTTTTTCAGACCCCACCATCTCTTTAGAACTCTGTAGATGGGAACTTGCTATTCAATACATCCTAGACACCAGACATACTCTTGGCCTCAACCTATGCTAAACCTGCCCTTATATTTTGCAGTTTAACAGTCAGTTTTCATATAAATTTTTCAACATATTTAGGTAACAATGGAGTGGAAGAACTGCCATGATGTGATATTTACGTGGAAAGCAAAGATAAATTATACCGAACACTCACCAAAGTTGAAGGGATGAGGGCAGCAGCAACACGAAATAATATACAAACACAAAAAGTACAATATTTTGTGGTTAATCCTTTATCAAGAGGAAAGAAACATGTGATGGTCAACACAGCCACAAGCAGAATCAACACAGATTTATATTTTTAGTATAATTTTTTTTATATCTTTCTATTTTTATTTATTTCCTTATTTTCTCTTAAAACACATCCCAATTATATATTTAAAAAATCATTTTACCTCAACTGATTGTCACAGAGATTATTTTGTATCAAAATTATCTTTAGTTAACTTTCTCCACCCATCACCAGTTCAATCCCCACCCTCCTGTGTGTTTCATCTTTCGTTCATACATGTAGCAGGTTTGGATGTGCTCACATCTTTCCCTCTGCCTTATGTCTCACCTCCTACATGACTAACTCGATTATTGACTGAAATATTGTGAATAGTGTTTTTTGTGTGTTTGTCTAATCCTCCTTCCTTCATCTGTGGTAAGTGATGGATTATTTTTCCCATCCTTATTTTCAGTGATTAACGGCATTTTCATTGTCTCCATTATCCACCTATAGTTTAAATCACACACCCAAGGATCAAAGTGTATACTGTTTCCAGGAAGGAATTAAGGCTTTGTGGCAACTCCTCGAGGAATTTAAAGGGGCAGGTTCTGATTGCCTTTTGCAGTGTTTATCAGTTTCACTGTTTATGTGAATGACTTTAATATGCATATTGAGTATAGTGTGTCGTTTGTGTTGTGTAAGAGAAATAATAGAGGTTACAGGGAGGAACATAGTATCAACCCAATCTGGTCTACTCTTCTGAAAGATACCATACATCCACTAAGTTTAACATTCCCATCCAACAGACAAATCACCATCATATTCCCTCACTTCATACACATTAGAGACAGGTTAGGGATTTAAAACAGAACTTTTGCACACAATGTAGTGTTTAGGAAACATGCACCATCCTGTTGGCCAAGAAGTTAAGGGTTAAAATTTCTTCCATCAGTGGGATTCCAACCAGCTAATATAGCAGATCTAAGATACTTCCTTGGTGCCCCAGTGACTTGAGTGAATGGGATTTTAAATTGAGGTATTATTTTAAAGTATGGATAAAGTTTTTATGTGTCCTCCGAATCTTCAAAGTAATAGAAAATAAACCTGGGCTGGTTGAAGAAGTCAACAAAAGCATGTTTAAAAGTCAAACAATTTGAGATAACAAATACCTTTAAGACAGGTACTTTAAATGTTAGGGGACTAGAACAAAAGGATTTTGAACTAGAAGAACTAAAAAGATGCCAAACTGATATAGTCTCGATTTAATTTCATAGCATCAATTACAGAGACAAAAAAGGAACTATGACGATTTAATAGAATTATGTAAGTATTAATTGTTTTTAGAGAATATGCAAGAATAACAGCAATGAAATAAAAAGAATGAAAAACAAAATTTATAGTTATAATTGAATTAATGAAAGAATTGTCATTCATTTTCTGATTGCTTTACACCTTGTCAAAGTCATTAGAGGTGAGAAAAGACTGGGGGCAAGGAACAAGAAGGAATTTGGTCATGGCTTTTTGCAGGAAGCATCCTGGCATTCACCTGGAACAATTTGGGGAGACCAAAATCTGGATGCCCAGATGGGCATTAAAACCCATGTCCTCCTGAATGCGAGGCCAGAGCGTTGCCACTCACCCACCACACCCAGTAAGAATTGCCCTGCTGAGGTTTAAAGGCAATTGTTGAATCTATGCTCCAAAACAAGCTTGAGATAAAAAATCTAGGGAATTTCATAATGAGCTATATAAAAATGTATAAAAGTGACGATGTCATAATATCGTAAGACCTCAGTGCAAGAACTGGAAATTGTTACAGATATGCTGTGAACAAATGGAGAGATAATACTAAATTCTAAACACCAATCCCTAATTGATTTTTAAGCATTTAATTGTTTCCAAATTACCAGCAGTTTGTTTAGCCATAAAGATTTCATGGTCTCAACATGGAAAGGTAAAATATACCCATCACTCACTAGAGTTGAAGAGAGGAGGGCAGTAGAGGCCACAGGCATCTCAACCAACCAGTTTCATATTATTTTGAATAATGAATTATACAAGAAAAAACTGTGCAAGATGCTCATGCCTGAACAAAAGTCAAATAATGTGAACATTAGCAGACTTTTGGAAAAGTTTGAGAAAAATCCAAATGTCCTTATGGGGCACTGTAGTGACTATGGATGAAACATGTATTCATCACAACACACCAAAAACTTTTTTTTGTTTTCATCATTCTTTCGACTGGTTTAATGCAATCCTCCATCACTTCCTATCTTGTGCTAACCTCTTCATCTCTACATACCCCTTACAACCCACGTCCTCAATTATCTACTTCATATATTCTAATCTGTGTCCCTCTACAATTCTTACCTTCGACTGTTTCCTCCACCAGCGAATTAACCAATCCAGCATGTCTCAAAATATGACCTACCAGCCTGTCTCTTCTTTCTGTAAGCTTCTTCCACAAACTTCTTTCCTCACCCATCATATCCAAAACTCGTTCGTTTCTTACTTTGTCAGTCCATTTAATTTTTAGCATTCTTCTGCAGCACCACATTTCAAATGCTTCAATTTTCTTTCTTTCTGATATTCCTAAAGTCCATGTTTCACTACCATAAAGTGCTGTGCTGAACACATTCAGTTTTAAAAAGTTCTTTCTAATTCCTACATCAATGTTTGAAACTGAAAGGCTTCTCTTTATAATAATAATTGATAAAATTGTGATGGAGCACTCCAGTGGCAATCACCCTACACCCCATCTCTTTCCCCTTCAAACCCACTTTTTCCCTCTAATAATTTTTACTTTAAATTCTTTCAGTGTTTCCGGTAAGTTATTCATCACGTCTCTTGACAATTTATTCCAGTCCCTCACTCCCTTTCCTATGAAAGAAAATTTTCCCACACCCTTATGCCTGAAATCAAGTTTAAGCTTGTGGTCATGGTCAACCTTACCCTTCCAAGCTCCTCTTTTAATTTTCCCACCAATCTTTCCATGCTTCATCATCAGTATAGACTTTGTACACTCCCATGACTCTCTTTACCCTCCTCCTATCCTCCAATGAATCCCACTCCAGCTAGTTTATCATATTAGTTACTGATGACCTTTTTTATGAAGGCTCTTTTTGCTAGTGCTATTCTGCTTTTAACATCATACCTGCTTCAGCCATCAGTTGTAATTTTGCATCCCAAGTAACAGAATTCACTTATTCTCCTATTGCATCCGATTCTATTTTTATATTTAATCTACTAGTATTGGTATCATTTCTGCTACATTTCATCACTTTTGTCTTGCTTTGATTTATATTCATTCCAAAATTTTCCTTCAGTATTTTGTTCATGCCATTCAGTAGCTTCTCAATATCCTCAGCCTTTTCTGCTAACAAGACGATGTCATCAGCAAATCGTAGCATACTGATTGTTTCTCCCTGAATGCTTATGCCACATGGAAATTTTTCTTTTACTTTTTTTATTGCTTCTTCTACATACAAATTGAATATTAATGGGGATAGACTACAATCTTGTCTCATACTCTTTTTAACTGATGCATGTCTCTTGTGATTCTCTACTTTTATTATAGCCACTTTATTCTTATATAGTTGAAAGAGTATTCTTCTATCTTGATACTTTAGACCAGACTTCTTTAAAATTTTGAACATCTTGTCCCACCTAACATTATCAAAAGCTTTTTCTAAATCAACAAACGCCATAAAAGTATCTTTGTTTTTCTTGCTCCGCCCTTCAAGTATTAATCTTAAAGACAGAATTGCTTCCCTTGTACTGCGATTTTTCCTAAACCCAAACTGATCTTCACCTACTATCTCTTCTACTACCCTTTCCATCCTTCTGCATATTATTCTGATCATTAATTTCGAAGGATGTAATGTTAGACTAATGGTGCGATAATTCTCACTTTTGTCGGCTTGTGCTTTCTTCAGAAGTGTCAAGATGACATTTTTCTTAAAATCATTTGGAATTTCTCCTGTTTCAATTTTTTGATATCAGCTTGAACAAACTTTCAATTCCTTCTTTTCCTAGGGATTTAAGAAGTTCTGCAGGGATCTCATCAATTCCAAACACCTTATCTGCTTTTAAGTCATTCAGATCTGTTTTAAATTCTGTCATCAAAACAGGATATCCTAAGTCAACATCACCTTCCTTTTCCTTTACACTATTGTTCAAGTCGTCCCCATCATACAGTTTCTCAATGTATTCCTTCCATCGGTTAGATCTATCGTCTGAGCTTAAAATAGGTTTGCCGTTAGAAGCTTTAATGTTCACACGTCTTTTCTTAATTTCTCCAAAATTCTGTTTGATCTTTTTATATGAAAAATCTACTTTACCAATGACCATTTCCTTTTCTACTTCTTCACACTTTTCTTCTAGTCATTTTTCTTTTCATTTAATATTTATTTGATTTCTAAATTGCCTGTATTGCTCTCTTCCTGTTTCATGACGAGCATTTTTTTACCTTCTCCTCTGATCCATCAGTTCCAAAATTTCTTCTGTGATCCAAGGTTTTCGGGCAGCTTGTTACCTAAAGTCTAATGTTTCTTTACCAGCTTTCATTATTTTGGTCTTATATGCATTCCATTTGTCCTGAGTTGAGCTCCTTTCAGAGTCACTAAGTCTAACATTCCTGCTAATTTTTTCTCGTGCTAGATTGTTTCAGTTTATTCGCTTCCAGTCTGTTCTGCTTCCTTATTCCCTCAAATTTCAGCCTGCACTTCATTACTATCAAATTACGGTCAGAGTCTATATCTGCTCCTGGGTACATTTTACAGTCTAGAACAGTGTTTCCCAACGTGGGGCCCACGCCCCACAGGGGGGCAATTTGGTTTTTTTAGGGGGGCAATTTAGAAATTGACTTGATACGACTTTACTGCTTTCTCTTTGGGTTATTTAAACACAATGCCAGATATGGTTACAAAATATAGCAAAAAAGCAAATTCTTAAAAGGATCACACTAAATTGCCATAATAAATGTTTATTATAAATCTTTTGAATTTGAATTTTAGTATTTCATTATATGTTTTTTAATTTTACTTACTGTGTTTTATGATAATATTAAAGTGTTTTCTTTCAAAAACCATCCTATATCAGTTTCTTTAATAACAAATAACTTTTTTATTAAAAATTATGTATGGGGGGCAAAAAAATGTTGAAAGTGGGACACGACCCAAAAAAGGTTGGGAAACACTGGTCTAGAACTTGATTCCTGAATCTCTGTTTGACCATGATATAATCTAGCTGATATCTGCCTGTATCTCCAGGACGTTTATATCCTTCTTGCATGGTTCTTAATGAGTGTGTTTGCCACTACTAGCTTATATCTTTCACAAAATTCTAACAACCTGCTTCCTCGCTCATTTCTTTCTCCTAGACCAAAACTTCCTACAGTATTCCCGTCTTTTCCTTCTCCCACTATTGCATTCTAATCACCCATGATTATTAGATTTTCCTTCTCCTTCACATATTGGATTCATTCTTCAATTTCAGCGTAATTTTCTCTATTTCTTCGTCATCTTCCTGTGACATTGGCATATTCCGGTACACTTGTACTAATGTGGTTGGGGTGAGCTTAGTTTCTAACCCAATTAAAATAATCCTGTCACTAAACTGTTAATAATAACTCACCAGTTTCCCTACTTTCTTATTCATTACAAATACTACACCATTGACAGCTTGTGTGCTAATTATTCTGTGTTCCCCAGACCAGAAATCCTGTGCGTCCTTCCATTTAATCTCACTAATGCCAACATCTAACTTATGTTATCCCATCTCCCTTTTAAGTTTTCTAACCTACCTGCCCTAGTCAGACTTCTAACAATCCACCCTGCGACTCGTAGAATGTTTCTCCCTTACACCCCTCCAAAAATGTAACACCAGTCAAAACAGTGGACTGTATGAAGTGAATAGGCTCCAAAGAAAGTGAAAAATAATGGTTTCATCTCTTTGGATGCTAAAGGAGTCCTATTGATTGACTACCTGGAGAATGGAAATTACTGTAGAATACTAAAAATCACTTTTGGAGAGACTGAAGACAATGAATGTAGAAAAACATATGGGAATGGCCAAAATAAGATCCTGTTTCACCATGACAATGTCCTGTTGCATTCAAGTTGCACTGCTCAGGAAAAATTGAGTGAACAATGGTTCAAATCATTCTGCATCCAGCAAATGTACCCAGTGTCGCCCATTTGGATTAAATCATGCTTCCAAAACTTTGCTGGCTGGACATAAATTTTTGTCAAATGAAGATGTCATACAGAAGCCAAATGGGTATTTTAAAAGACCTGAAGCAACCCATTTCCATGAGGATTCACAAAGCCGGAGAAACTTTTGAACAAGTGTGTTGAACTTCAAGGCGACTGTCAAAAAATAAAATACATTTCAAGAGTTAATTTGACTTCTGCAGTATCAAACAAAGTTACTTATCAAATCGCATGGTGTCCTTGCCATGGTGTGTTTTATTTTTAGTTTCTTGCTTACAGCCTTACTAAATGGAGGTTCAATTTCTTTTGATTCTTCATGAACATTTTCAATTAGTTGAACTAGGTCATTTTTTAAACCTGACAATAATTACCAATAATTGTGAACCAAAATAAATTTTATTTATTTATTTATTAAATGTTTCAGTACTTATAATTTACAATGTGAGCAATTGCTCTGTACTACAGCTGAACTTTTTTGTGAATGTTGGAGTTGTATAACACTGCACTGTCCCATGTTACACCTAACTCGCATCTCAAGACTGAACTCATATCCTGCTTGTTCTTTCACATTTGGTTGGGATTCAGCTGCTAGCCAATCCATTCGCAGTACCTTAAATGGAGCATTTAGTTTCGCACACTTAAGATCAAATGTAACAGAAAAACTGGGTTCTCCCTCAGCTTTGTTATTCTGTCGTTTCAATACTCTTTGCACAATTTGTTGACTGCCACTTCCACCAGGTGTTTTCACAGTCACGATCTTAGTTTTGTTCTTTTTATCAGCAGATTCTCCACCTAGACAGTCCACTAAATTAATCCAGTGGACTGTGTTTCGTAGGTACCTATAAAAATATATTTATATAAATGTTAAACAACACTATAAAATAATTATTATTATTATAATTGGAATTGCTACTTATTTACTAACAGGACAGAAAAAATGAAACCTGGGAATATGAATGGCTATCTAGTGTAAGGGGCAAAACCAGTATACTGGGGTGAAGTATTGGTTTAGTTACCTTAACTGGCTTCTGACTTGTTGAAAGTTCTACTAAGTTTGCATTAATAAATTTGAATGACCATCTATCTGCCTGGATAATTCAACTGTAAAGCCTATCGGTCACCACAAAGCTTATTTAAACCAAAAGCTAAGGAAAGGTTAATGTTCACTATGAAAGCATTTATGTCCACATGGTGAGAAATTTTGAATTTATTTCACAGTCAAATTTGAAAATAGCTATTACAATCGAATTGGCGATCGAACTAAACATCTCCAAAAACCACAAGTCATGATGAGGAACAAGTACCAGACTAAACCACTTTAGAAAAATTATAGTTCCATAGTCAATGCTAGCATCCGTCGCTGGTGGGAAAAATTAACATGGCGGTGTATCACGCACATGTAGTATCTCAAAGTTCAAAACAACCGGAAGCCATCTTGGTACCGACACTCGCACTACCCAACAAAACACACTAGCTCATGATTACTCTGCAACTTGAAACAAAAGGCTAAAACATGAAGACCAAAGAATAAATAAAGACGAATTAAAACCAAATGTTAAAGAAAGCCAGACGACCTGAGCCGTATGCTATCCTTGATCTACCACTTACCAAAAAATAGTCTAAAAAAGTTTAATTATCGATAGTGTTCAAAGTTTAACAGTGTGTAGCCTGGCCCTCAAGGTTTATTAAAAGTATGATGACTATAATTCTAAATTAACACATCTTGTTGTAAATCATTAAAGTGTGAGGGTGCAGTGGTAATGAATTTCCTAAAATTGTTGGTAAATCCCCGATCTATTTCTTAATTTGTGCAATTTTAGAAATTCCTGATGGATTGCAAATTATTGTGTTTAAATTAGTGTCAACGTGTTCTGTGTTTGCTCCTGATTTCAAAAATGTAACTATTATTATTATTGGTGGTGTATTAGATAAGATATTAATCTTATAAAAATCGAGTTTGAAACTGTTTGGACGACATGTTAGAAAAACTTGGTTTCTTGTTAATAATTACTAAAGTGTTGTTTATACAGAAAAAGTGTTATTAGCTGAATTTTCTTTGAATTTTATTATGTGTTCTAAAAGTTATTTTGTTTCCGGAAGTGTTGTTGTCTAATCGTAGTTTAATTTCGAAATTACCACGTTTTTATTTACGACGTAATAACTTTAAAATTGATTTAATATTTGTTCTCCTGCAAGGAATGTTTTGAAACTTAAATATGTTATACTAGAATCTTTACTCTTTTAGGAAATTTACTTTTTAGTTCAGGAAATTATCGAAAATGTGTGGTTATTTAATGCTGAAACTACAAGTGTGTCTAACAAAGTGTTTAAAATTATTTTTACTCTATTTACACGGCATGAATCTACTGAATTTTAGTGAATTTAACTTTCTTTCTGATTATTATTGTTATAAAATTACTTTACTGCACCGAAAAATATTGAGAATTAGTGAAAGTATGTAACCAAAATTGACTGTTTACAAATTGGATAGTAATGGATTACACTGTTTCAGGTTAGTTTAAAGGTTATTATACATTGTTTATTTAGAGCTTGTATTGTGTGTTGAGTGACTTTACTGTTTTTAAATCGGCTTATTTACTGAGTTAGGTTGCAGTATTGGCTTCTGCATGAAACGTGCTAACTGAAAAATTTTATGTTTACTAGAAAGTTAACTCCCTCCCTTATGCTCTATAGCCAAACAACTGAAATTTACCCAAATTCTAAGGTGCTTACACTAGGCTGATTAAGGATCTTATGTCAATAGTTTTATTGTAGCTACCTCTGTGTCTGAATGTAATTCCTTAGATTTTCAAAAAATGATAGTAGTGTCTTAATATGACTTAATTTTTTCAGTTTTTGAATAAGCTTCAATCAGTTTCATGAAATGATAGAAAATAGATTCCTTCAGTAGTGATTACTCCTAACAATATTTTGAAGCAATTCCCCATATACGATTCAGTGGCACCAGTCCATTCTCAGAAATACTAACTGAACAATTACAGTACATATTAGCATCAGATTAACATGTATCAAAAATTTAACAAAACGTCTCTCTCCCTAATGCTGTGCTAAAAACAATAGGTTATATCAGTAATACAGGCAAAACAATTAGTAGTATCGGAAGTAAAAACAAAATCACCCATCAGTCGCCAAAGTTGAAAGGAGGGCAGCAACGACAGAAATCACTCCACAAATATATTTTGGGCTATGCCCTTCTTCATGAAATGAGCAAACACACATGGTAAACACAGTAGCATAACTGGAATTACTACTACTTGTAGTGAAATTGAAATGAAGCTAATGCCTTGCTAGAAATTTCTGTTCACCTACTTATGCGTTATATGCATTTTTTTTTCTGTAAATCCTCTTACTATGCGAGTTATAATGTTGAAGCAGTCATGGGAGGGGAATCAGTGAGATGGTTCAGTTTGACTTGGGGCCAGATTATGAAGTCTGCAGTATTTTCAAACCAAATGCAGATCTTGGAAGTGTTGTAGCAAATGTGGAAGACTTAGGGAAAGATTTCTCAAAGGAGGATTGTATTGTAATTTTAGGTTTATTCTTGATAAGGACCCCAATTATTCAATTGCGGAAAACCTTGCTCACATTTCCAGGAACATATGGCAGACGAATGTGGGATTTGTGAGTTTGCTTGAGTGTTATGATAAACCCTGGATGTGGCATAACATTAGGCGTACAAATGCATCATTGGAAAGGGTTCTCTGGCAGACAGCAAATTTACACATAGGTTTGATAGATGTGGCCTACATTGGTAGGGACAGTTATACTCGCCATGGACGCCATCTGAATATCATAGGTAAAATGAAGCTTACGCTTCTTATTGCTGATGAGATCAGGGGATGCCAGGTGAGTGAAAGAGGTATTCCTGTTATAAGTGGTGTTAAGTCGCGGCCATTTTTAGGGTAATTAAAATAAATGTATTAAGATGTCTGAAAGAAATCAACGTCTCTCCTAATCAAAACTTATTGAAATTAAAAATTCCAACTGACATACCAGTATGTACTAATAAACTAAACAATTTAAATTAATTGAATCAAAGTGTTCAGACCACTATTCTCCATCAAAATATAAGGGTAATATTTAGTAAAACTGATGACATTACCTTATGCCTTGAAGAGATTCAAAATTCCAGAAATTTCAATGTAGATGTTTTGTGCATATCTGAACATCATTTGTCTGACACAGGAATATCTCAACTGTCCATTCCAAATTATAAACTAAGTCCTCATTTCTGTAGATGTAAAATGGAGAAAGGGAGAGTTGCCATTTTTGTTATAAATAATATTCAATGCAACGATGTACGTGTAAGTAAGTATTGTATAGAACAACACTTTGAATGCTGTGTTACTAAACTAGAATATGGTTAGGAAGAGCTCATAGTAATAGCAATTTACAGGGCCTCCTCAAGAAATTTTAGACTGTCTTTATCTCAGTTAGAGTCTTTGCTACTATGTTTCAAAAATAACAAACAAATAGTTTTATGTGAGATTTTAATGTTGACTTTCTCGATCTCAGCAATGAGAGGCTAGATATGGAAGCCTTGATGCTGTCTTTTAACTTAATGCCACTTGTAAATTTCCCTACTAGAATATAAAATAATAGCAGGACTGCAATTGATAATTATCAGAACAGTAATTACAATATACTTCCAGTAATAAATGGTATCTCAGAACATGATGCCCAGCTGTTGTGTATCAAGTCCAGAAACAATATTAAACAGATAAAGAAAAGCTGGGTATATACAGAGAAGAAATATTAATGAAAACAATATAAAACATTTCATAGATTCCTTAAATAATGAACAAGGTCAGAAGTTTACAATGCACAGGGTGTTAATGAAAAATTCGATTCCTTTCTCAATATATTTCTAACACTTTTTGAAGGAAGTTTCAAAAAAAAACAAAAAAAAAAAAAAAAAAGTTGTCAATACTCCAAACAATGAACTGGGTAAGGGATGGATAACAAAGGGTATCAGAGTATCTTGTAAAACAAAAAGGGACCAGTACTTAAAAGTAAGAGAATCAGATAACTATACACTGAATGCTCGGTGGCTGGGCTTTATGGAAGGCTCTCATTACAATTACACTACTTAATAAAAATAAGACTATACCAGAAGTTGTAAAACAAAAGGAAATTATTGATGAAATTCTGAATGATAAAACTTGATACTTACTTTTACAAAGAAAAGTATTATACAGCATCAAGATAACCGCTGTAGACAACAAACCGAAGAATTGCTGAGCAAATACAGTTATACACATTTTCCTATGCAAAAATACCAAGAAATGTAATAACAAAGGCCAAGAACAGGTATATATCAGAGAAAATACAGAATTCAGGCAATAAGATGAAAACTATATGGAATATAATAAAAACTGAAACAGGAAAATCTGTAAATCACTCTAAAGACATAAAAATAGAACAAAAAGGATCTGTGTGTGTAATATTTAACAAACATTTTGTTTCAGTTGTAGAGAAATTGGGCATAGAAAAGCAATCCCCACATAGTGCCCTAAGACTTCTTCAGACTGCTTTCCCAAATAGATTTGTGGAAACGCAATTTCCACCAGTAACAGTCTCAGAAATAAATAAACTCATGAAACAATGAAAACCTAAAAATTCTTCCAGCTATGAAAATATTTCAAGTAAATTACTGAAAAGATGTTCAGATTTTATATATCACATACTTGCCCACATTTGTAATGAATCCTTAATGGAAATATGGAGTTGTAAAACCGTTATTTAAAAAAGAAACATCATGTGTAGATAACCATTGTCTCATTTCATTACTTTCAAGATTTTTGAAAAAGTCATGTATTGTAGAGTAATAAAACATGCTACACAAAATATCATCCTCACAATTTGGGTTCCAAAAAGGATCATCTATAGAAATGGCTATATATTCATTTTTAAATAACACATATGAAAAACTGAATAATAAATAGGGGCCTGTAGGAATATTTTGTGATCTTGCAAAAGCATTTTACTGTGTAAATTATAAATTACTTTTGACGAAAATGGAATACTATGGTATTTATGGAACCACACGTTAATGGTTTAAATCATACATGGAAAGTTAAATGCAAAAAGTTTCCATTTTTGATTCTAAAATAAGCAAAGATGTTTCATCAGACTGCGAGAAAATAAAACGTGGAATTCCATAATATTCTGTCCTCTTTTTGTTGTACATCAATGACCTTCCTGAAAACTTATCTGACAAAGTTAAGTGTGTTTTATTTGCAGATGACACTAACCTGACTGTGAAAAAAACACCAAACAGGAATCTAGAATTTAATGTAAATGAAGTACTTAGTGAAGTAGCAAATTGGTTAATTCATTAAAATTAAATTCTGAAAAAAAAAACACATTATATTAGGTTTAAAACAAAAAACTATGCACAGCCAAATTTACAAGTAAGCTATAAAATATCACAATATTAGAAACAAAGAGTATAAAATTCCTTGGTATTAAAATAGATGAGAAACTCTGTTAGCACGAACATATCACTTCACTATTGAAGAAGTTAAGTAGTGCCACCTTTGCAATATAACACTTTCTCAAACAGCAGATCTAAAATTAACGAAACAGGTGTACTCCTCATATTTTCATTCAGTGATGTCATATGGCATGATTTTTGGGAAAACTCTTCACAAAGTAAAAAAGTTTTCATAGCACAGAAAAGAACTATTAGGATCTTGTGTAGGGTAATCCCAAGAACTTCTTGCAGACAACTTTTTTTAAAAAAAACTCAATATTCTTACAATGACTTCTCAATATATATATTCTGTCATGTGCTTTGTCATAGATCATTTTAACCTGTTTACTTCTAATTCACAGGTACACAATTTCAATACAATAAACAGAAATAACTTGCACAAAACACAAACATCTCTGTCATTAGTACAAAGAGGAGTTAATTATTTTGGTGTATATCTGTTTAATAAACTTCCCAAGAGTATAAAACAGTCTGCAGAAAATAAAGATATATTTAAAGAAAAGCTGAGAGATTATCTTATTGACAACTACTCCTACTCCTTTCAAGAATTTGAACAAACTAATTAATTGTATTCAATACGACTTTTTCAAAATTCAGTTGTAAAAATTAAGTAGTAATATTCAGGTATCCATGTCATATCTTGCACAATTTTTTCTGGTTTTTGCTTTGGGTTTTATGGCTTGTTCAGATTATTAGAGACAGGATGACAGCAGGAAAGGGGAGGAATTCGGTAACAACCTTTTCAAGATTCCATCCCAGAGTTCGCTTGGAATCAAAATCTGAATGGCGGAGAGGGATGCCAAAATGCCAGGCTCAAGCATTACTGCTCAACCATCAAGCTCAGATATTGATAGTAAAGATGGTGACTAATTAAATAGGAGGGGCAAGGGAATACTTTCTGAATTGTTGGCTAGGGCTGTGAGGGATCCCACTTCCAGTGGTGACGGGGTTGGGGCTGTGCCTTTTTCAGATTAAGGGGTAAAAAGAGGTAATAATAGGGATACTGAGTGTAGATCCTTAGTTAGAAAAATCACTAATACTAAAGAAATAGAAGAGCTTTTGAAACAATATCAGAGGGGGAGCAGATCTGGGAAGGCGAATGTAAGTGCTGAAAATCTCACAAAGCCAGTGATATGAGTGTTACTGGTAAACTGTAGAAGTATAATGAACAAAGTAATGGAGCTTGCGAACCTAATAGAGATACATGGACCTCAAGCAATTATAGCGGTAGAGTCCTGGTTAAAAGAAGGAGTACTAGACAGTGAGGTTGTTCTCGATGGTTACAGAGTGTACCGCAAAGATAGAGGAGCAACTGGGGGAGGGGTATTCATACTGGTTTGCAAAGACTACTACAGTTCACTGGTGTTAAGAGATTATGACAATGATTTACGTGGGGTAGACTTCTGAGGAAATAAAAAAAGAAAATGTCAGGGTGTTGGCTGCTTACCGTACTAGGAAAATGAATGATATAGATGAGGCTCTTGGGGAGAAATTAAATTCATACTCAGAGTTCAGAAGAGAGCATTGAATGGTCATTATTGGTGGGGATTTGAACTTACCATGTGTCAACTGGGTAAGAAATAAAATTAATAACACAAAGATTTGCAAATACCTTAGTAAGGGAAGGAGGCTTTACACAGGTGGTTGAACAAAAAACAAGGGGACCTATCATGTTGGATATTTTCCTAATATAGCTGGATGATAACCTAATTGGGTGTCAAGTAACTGAAGGAATAAGTGATCATAATGCAGTTCTCATGGATATAGGGACTTCAGTAAACTAGTGGCCAGAATTGAAGGGGGAAATAGATACAATTATAAAAAGGCACAAATCTTGAAACTGAAAAGATATTTCAGGGTCAATTTTATTAAATGGAAGAATGGTACAAGTTCAATGGAGACAAAGTGGGAAGAGTTCAAGGAAATAATAAAAAAAAAAGGTTAGACATGTTTATTCCAAAACAGAGAATAAAGAGAAGTACAGAACCTTCATATTATAACAGGGAGGTGAGGAGATTAGAGAGATTGGTGAGACCAGAACATAACAGAGTCAAAACAGCAAGGCAGTAGGGAAGTCATGAAACAACTAACCAAGGAATTAATAATATCAAAGAAACTGGCTAAGGATGAGTCTATGAAGAATATTATTGGTGCAGGGGTACCTATGACTGATGCATCTAGAAATTTCTATAGCTATATCAGGAAACTGAGGGGAAGAGAGGGTATTGAGACAATTATAGATAAGAATGGAGAAGAAGTAACTGAGAATTTTAAAAAAGGCAGAGTTATTAAGCAACTGGTTTAGTGAGATCATTAGGGACAATAATTAAGGAGTTATATCTGGAAACACGCCTATCCGCACAGTTGGAGGGGAGCAGATTAGAAAATTTGTAATTAAATATGAAGATATCATGAAGGAACTAAGAAATCTAAAAATGTTTAAAGGGGCTGGTGTTGATAATATTACTACGAATGTCTTAAAGATAGTAGGATGGGACATTGTACCTTACCTTGAAACATTATTTAAATTGAGTATGGAAACTTGTTTTTACCAGATGACTGGAAAAGTGTGATAGTAGTACCAGTCCATAAAGGAGGGGCAACAAACTGGGTTGAAAACTATAGGCCAATCAGCTGGACATCAGTGGTAGGAAAATTACTGGAGAGATTAATATGAAACCATATTAGAAGTGTCTGCAAGGAACGTAAGTGGACTTCACATCGGCAGCGTGGCTTTAGCAAGAATATTCATGTGAATCTCAGTTAGTAGGCTATATGTAAGACATTTCTGATGAAATGGACAGGGGATGTCAAGTTGATAGTGCAGCATTAGATCCTTCAAAGGCCTTTGGTAGAGTGTGCCATAAAATGATGCTAAATAAGGTAAAAGCAATTGGAGAAGAATTCCTAAAAGGTAGAAAGCAAAAAGTTAGGGTAGGAAATGTAGTATCAAAAGAAGTAGGAGTGAACATGAGAGTCCTACAGGGTAGTGTATTGGGACTATTGTTAATCGTTATTCTAATGAATGATTGTGTTAATGGTTTACTGTCAGATGTTTGATTGTTTGTAGATGACATAATGTTATATAAAAGGATAAAAAAAATAGTAGACTGTAAACAGCTGCAGGGTGATCTAGATAGGATAACTAACTGAGTGAGTCAACATGGGATGAAGATAAATACAAAGAAGAGCCAGCTTATAAGGTACACAGATAAAAATCTAAAGGTTGATTATGATTATAAAGTGGGGAAGAAGCTACTTAATGAATACTCGAAATGTAAATACCTTGGCATAACATTTGATAGCAGACTTAACTGGGCAGGACACTTTGGACAGGCAATAGGGAAAGGGTTCAAAATCCTTCACCGGTTGGAAAGAATGATGAGGGGATGCACTAGAGAAGTAAGGGAATTGAAGAACAAAACTTGGTCAGACCACTGCTGGAAAATGGTGGTGTAGTATGGGATCCACATTTTGGGTGTCAAATACAGGAGTTGTAGGGGGTGCAGAGGAGGACTGCCAGATTTGTCTTTGGAAATTGCCACAGAACACAATAGGTAACTAATATGATAAAGTATCTGGAGTGGCATTCATTGGAGGATAGAGAGTCATGGGAGTGTACAAGGCCTATACTGGTGATGAAAAGATATTGGTGGGAAAATTAAGAGAGATGCTTGGAAGGGTAAGGTTGGCCATGACCACAAGCTGGCACTTGATTTCAGGTATAAGGGTGTGGGAAAATTTTCTTTCGTAGGAAAGGGTGTAAGGGACTGGAATATATTAGCAAGAGAAGTGATTAATAATTTAACAGAAACACTGAAGGAATTTAAAGTAAAAATTAGTAGAGGCCAAAAGTAGGTTGAAAGAGGAAAGGAGAAAGGGGTGTGTAGGGAGATTGCTACCAGAGTGTGCACTCCATCGCTATTTTATCAATTATTATTATTATAATTTCCATCTTGTAATGATAGTATATGCCACAGCTTTAGTGGGTTTAAAATGCTTAAGCAAAAATATATTATACTAGTACCTGGGCTTCAACAAACATTTGTCTGTTTAGTTAAAAATTTCTGCATCTCTGGCCAGTCAACTGAAGATAGATACTTATATTCCAAAAATTATTTCTTTTAACTTTCATTTGCTTCAGCTATATACTGTATATAAAAGAAATGCAAGACAATGCGTTTCATCACTGCAATTACCAATAAATTCAATTTTATGCATTATTATTCTTGAATGTTATAAAGCTTAAATTTTTTTGTCCCAAAATGAAATTCCTCACAGTTAAATTCATAATATTTCTCAAATGACCTCTTCAGTTCAGCAAAATAAATATTGAACTAAAAAAGAATCATCATAGAACCTGTAAACTAATCAAAGAAATTTATAATAAGAATGCATAATATGAGGAATGGAGGTGAACGTAAGAGTCACCTCTTAGATGAGAAATGGGAAGAAATTTAAATTCAAGGGAATGTGTACACTATTTGCTAACACAGTAAATAATGTCATGTTTCTATGCCATGGCAATCTTCAACTTCGGTAAGTGATGGTTGTTCTATCCAAATGTTTGGGATATATGTTGTTGGAAAACAAAGCCATAGTAGCATAAAATTTGAATAGGATAATAACAACCGCTTGCCACAGTTGAAGGTTGGAATGGTGTCGAAACACAGATAGACATGCACACTAATTGAGTATTAAATTTTGGGGTTCACATCCCTTCATCAACAGTAGAATGAGGTGGTTGCTACATGATAGTGGCTCACAGATAACTAAGGGCTCACCCAGATGGTTTGTGCCTCATGGTGGGGGAAAGAATTAACATGGCAATAAGTGTGGATTGGGGGTTGAAGAGTATGAATTCAAACATTCTAAATTGGAAACTATATTGCAAAAACATACCACTGCCCAGTGGAAGGAGATGGCAGCAAATATTGTACCAAATTTTTTGTACAGAACGATAAGGTAAACTGAAAAGAAAATTGAATAAAACTTGAATTAAAACAACAAAAATTTAATTTAAACAATAGCTATGGTAAGCAGTAATTCATATTGGGAAGAGAAGGTGAACACATGCACACATCCTAGCACTACCTCACTTTATTAGTTCAGTCTATCCTATCCAAACCCTTCTTTACTTTCCCATCTCACATCTACCATCGGATACAAGGAAATGCTATGGGGACATGCATAGTATCTTCATATACCAACCTTTTCCTGGGCAGACTAGAGGAATGTTTTCTTCAAAAGGCTACCCTATAACCCAACTTGTGGTTCGCGTATATAGATGACATCTTTATGATCTGGACCCACTGTGAAAACTTCCTCCTTGACTTCCTGAACTCTGAAGAACAGCCACTACATAAACTTTACCTGGTCCTACTCTCATTCCAATATCACCTTTCTGGACGTGGACATCTTTGTACATAATGGTCACTTACACACCTCTGTCCATATCAGGCCCACAAACTGACAACAGTATCTCCATGTTAATACCTGCCATCCACATTATGCAGAACACTCCCTTCTCTACAGCCTATCAATCTGAGGCAGAAGCACCTCCTCTGACCAAGGATCCTTTTTTTTTTTCCTTATGACCTTATGCCTCATTGACAACAAAGACATTAGAGGTGGGAAAGGATGGGGACAAGGAACGGTAAAGAGTTCAGCCATGGCTTTTTGAAGGAAGCATCCCGGCACTGCCTGGAGAGGTTTATGGAAACCATGGATAATCCAAATCAGGATGTCAGGACAGGGATTCAAACCCAGATCCTTCTGGATGCGAGGCAAGAAATCCTTTACCATTCACTCCAACAACCTTGCTCGGTAATTGTTCACAAACAAATATCCCGAGTCAAAAACTGTCCAGCACAGTGGCACGCATAACCCAAAGCCACCCAGTTTTCTCTTAGCCTGGAAATGCTAAACCAGATTCTTTGTCTTTGCTATGACTTCCTCAGAACTTTTTCTGAAATGCATCAAATTCTCCCCTCTATCTTTTGCGCCACAGCCTGTGTTACCTTTAGCAAACCATATAATCTAAAAAACATGCTTGTGCACAAGTACAAACCCCTTAATACTCTTAAACCTCCCGGCATCTCCTTCCCTTTGCAAAAAGTGCAATATGCAACCAGCCATCACAACCTATTGTAAACCTACCACTGGTGAATCCTACTCTACCATAGGCCATGACCCCTTCTCCTATGCCACCTCACCTGCCTCCAATGCCACAGTTCTTACATCAGCCTCACCTCGAACATGTTATCCACCAGAATGAATGGTCACAAATGAACAGTTTACTCCCAAAATCTAGACCACTCAGTTTCTTGCAATACCAACTCTCACAAAACTCGTGACTTCAATAACTGTTTCACAGTGACAGCCATTACAATACTTTCCAATCCCAAATCTGCAGATGAGAATTGGCCTATCAGCTTATTCTTGAGAGCAGACACCCCCTCTCCCTGCCTTTTCCACCCTGCTATGGACATTAATTTTTATATATATAGACTTTATTTAAATTTTTTATGATTTTTATTGTTATTACTGTCATTAACATTTTTAAATATATAAAAAAGTTTCTCCTCTTTTACATGTCCGCTTTTCATCTCACAAGTAATATCTCTGATACCATAATTGTACCCCCCATCACTTTCAATGGTCACTTCCATGCAACATATGGCTGTGTTGACCAGAGGTGCTTGCGCAAGCTCACTCACATGTTTCTATATACTTTAAAAAGGGTATGGCCTGAAATATTGTGTTTGTGAATGTATATTTTTGTTGCTGCTGCCCTCTTCCCTTCATATTTGGTGGATATAATTTATCTTTCCTTATATATATACGAGGGCTGTCCAGAAAGTAACAGACGTTTTGACCTGGCGCACAATGGGTGCTCCTAGCGCCGCCATCTTGGCGTCAGACTGTTCATACATTCAGTACGCAACAGCCGTGGTAGTTTGCACATCGTTCCTATCGTACTTTGAATACAGTAGAGTGTTAAAATGAGCGCTGCAATTAAAAATCCCGCCAGTTGTGAAGTGCGAGCTGTAATACGGTTTTTGTTAGCGAAAAATCACAAACCAATTGAAATTTATCGCCAGATTTGTGATGTGTACGGCCAAGGAATAATCAGTGAAAGCCGAGTGAGGCAATGGTGCATTGATTTTAAAAATGGTCGAACCAATGTTCACGATGAGGACCGCATGGGTAGGCCTAGTGTTGTGAGTGATGAACTGGTGGTGAAAATCAATGAAAAAATCCGTGAAAATCGTCGTTTCACGATTACGGAGCTTTCAGAACATTTCCCCCAAATTTCACGGAGTTTAGTTCATGAGATTGTGGTTGGTAAACTTGGTTACCACAAATTTTGTGCCAGGTGGATTCCGAAAATCTTAACAGAAGACCACAAAAAACAGAGACTTGCTGCAGCACTGACGTTTCTGGAAGACTACGCCAAAACTGGAAACCAAGTTATCGATCGTATCGTAACTGGCGACGAGACTTGGGTAAAGCACGTCACCTGTGAAACAAAACGGCAGTCTATGGAATGGGGACACACGCATTCGCCCAAGAATCCGAGGAAGTGTCTGCAAACGCTGTCAGCAGGAAAAATTATGGCTACTGTGTTTTTGGATGTTAAGGGTGTGATTCTCGTTGAATTTCTTGAACGTGGCCAAACAATCACATCAGAAAGGTATTGCGAAACACTCAGAACTTTAAGACGCGTGATACAAAACAAGAGTTGGGGAAAACTCAGTGAGAAAGTTTTGTTTCTCCACAACGCTCGTCCACACACGGCCAATCGTACCCAAGAGCTCTTGGATGGAAAGTTTTCAATCACCCGCCGTACAGCCCGGATTTGGCACCGAGCGACTACCACCTGTTCCCGGCGATGAAGACGTGGCTCGCAACACAACGGTTTGAAACTGACGCTTAACTGCATGCCGGTGTAAACCAGTGGTTGAAGTCTCAAGCGGCAAATTTCTACAGAGAGGGTATCGAAAAGCTAGTACCACGTTATGATAAGTGCCTTAATTTAAATGGTGAATATGTTGAAAAATAGCCTAAGAGTTTACCTCTAAAATGTATATAATAAAAATCGTTTTTTTTCACTTTGTTTATTTTTTATTACAAAACGTCTGTTACTTTCTGGACAGCCCTCGTATATAGGCCTATATATATATATATAGGATAGGGGGAAAAATACCCATCACTTACCACACATCAAGATGGGAGTTCGAGAAGAACACACAAAAAACACAAAAACAAACAAATTGCACAATATTTCAGCATGAGCCTTAATCATATGAGAGGTGAGACATATGGCAGGGGAAAAGATGTGGTAACATCCCGACCCGCCACATGAATGAAACAAAGGCGGAAACACGGGGTGGGTGTGGAATTGCAGGGCGTGGGGGCGGGGGGGGAGGGGGGGGGTAAGGTTGACAGTGATAAAAGTGAAACAAAATAATGTTTGTGTAGCAAAATTCAAAAAGTTGTTATAATTTTATTTAGATCGGTTATAGGTGAAAATAAATGGAGGTAGAAATATATGTAAATGTAATTTAAATAAATGCAATATACATATATAAGTAACTGACTGTGAAATGAAATGAAAGATAGTAAGTGACAGGTTTAGCATAGGTTTAGGCCAGGGGTGTGTCTGGTGTCAGGGATATGTTGGTAGGCTAGTTCCCATCTGCGGAGTTCTGAAGGGGTGGTGGTGTTCGCAAAAAGTCTTAACAGCTCTAACTGTGAAACAGGTGTTGAGGTTGATTGAATCATGTGAGTTGGCATGAATTGTCACTGGATGGTCTGGGTTGGAAGTATAAACTTTTTGCCTGTGGCCATTCATCCTGCAGGATAGTTGTTGAGTGGTGAGACCAATGTAGGAGGCAGGTGAGTTGGTAAATAAGGTGAGTGGTAGCACATGTTGCATGTCCAATTATGGGAAAAGATTTTCCTGTGACAGGATTAAAGTGGTGGTGGAAGGGTGCATGCTTTATGTTTTACAGCATGATACAAGGGAAAGAGCCCTGTGGAGGTCTAGGAGAGTCAGAGGGTAAATACTTGTGGACCAGGATGTTTTTCAGATTGCGTGGTCTGCTGAAGGAAGTGTGGGGAGCAGTGGGTAGGATTTTAGGAAGAAGGAGACACATTTCAGGGAATGACCGTAGGAAGTCATGCCCATGGTGGAGAATCTGGTTGGCGGATTCCAAGACAGGAAAGAACTGGGTGATGAGTGTTGGTCCATGGTCAGTTTTAGGAGGTGCAGAACGAGGGTTATGGGAGATGGCTCGGGAGGTTTGATTTTCGACAAGATCGTGGGGGTATTGGCGGAAAACGAGGGCCTGTGATAGTTTTTGGGAGTAATTTCAGAACTCCACAGATGGGAACTAGCCTACCAACATATCCTTGACACCAGACACACCCGTGGCCTATACCTACACTAAACCTGTCACTTACTATCTTTCATTTCATTTTACAGTCACTTACTTATATACGTATATTGCATTTATTTAAATTACATTTATATATATATTTCTACCTCCATTTATTTTTGCCTATAACCAGCCTAAATAAAATTATAACAACAACTTTTTGAATTATGCTACACAAAGATTATTTTGTTCCACTTTTATCGCTACTCAACTTTACCCCTCCCCCCCCCCAATTCCACCCCCACCCCGTGTTTCCGCCTTTGTTTCATTCATGTGGTGGGTCGGGATGTGACCACATCTTTTCCCCTGCCATATGTCTCACCTTTCACATAATAAGGCTCATGCCAAAATATTGTGCAATTTGTTTGTTTTTGTGTTTTTTACGTGTTCTTCTCGCCCTCCTGCCTTCATGTGTGGTAAGTGATGGGTATTTTCTCCCTATCCTATCGAAATCTTAGTGCCCAATGGCAGTTTCCTTGTTTGTATTATATATATATAATTGCTCCATGTGAAAAAAAGAATGGTTACCGCACTAACTAGGCATAAAGAAGAAGAAATTATAGTAAATCAGATACTTTCTACAAGGTAGATAATCTCATGGCTCTTGCCATTTCTGATTTTAAATTAAAAACTAATAAAAATATTTTACCAGTGGCAGATGCAGGTGGGGTGGGGGCTAAGGGGCTCTAGGCCCTTCCCCCAAAGCATTTAGGTCACTCCTGATGACATTGTAATTTTGGGGACCTTTTTTATGCAATTTTGGTATAAACCATCATTACGATTAGATGATGACATGTTTTTTAAGCGCGGGAAACGTGATAGTCGCTTGGGGCAATGTCGGATTTATAGGGGGGAGGGGGGGGGGTGTTCAATGAGATCCCAAACAAATTGTTCGATGAGGGTGGTCATTTTATTTGAGACATGCGTGTTGTGATGGTGCAAAGACACTACCTTCGTGAGCATTCCTCGTCTTTTGTTCTCGATATCCCACCGTAGTTTCTTCGAAGTTTTGCTGTAGCAGTCCAAGTTAATTGTTGTTCCTTTTGGCATGAAATCCACCAAAGATACCCCCTTATAGTCCCAAAAAACAATTGCCATCACCTTACCGGCTGACTTCTCTGGCTTGAACTATTTGTACTTCGGCAAAGATGGGTGACGCCATTGTTTGGACTCCTTCATTTCAGGAACGTAATGATGCACCCAGGTTTTGTCCCCAGTCACTATCAAATCCAGGAAATCTTCACCTTCCTCTAAAAAGTCGCGACCAAATTCTTTGACACCTTCCACGCGCTTTCTTATGCGTTCGTCGGTGAGCTGTCTGGGAGTGTCTGAAACAATTGTGCATATGGAGATTTTGCCACACTCTCCATTAAGTCTCTCGGTTATCTCATCAAGAGTTATCCTTCGGTTACTGCGCACCATCTCATCAATTCTGGTCACCGTTTCGTTGAACACGCTCGGTCTTCCAGGCCGCTCCTTGTCATGAACGTTGCTGCGACTGGCAGAAAACTCCCGGCACCACTTCTGCACATTTTGAATGTCCATACACTTTTCCCCGTACACTTCCACTAACTGATGATGGGTTTCTATATGTGTAATGTTTTTTGCGTTCAAAAATCGGATCACTGAGCACAGTTCACACATGGCAGGTGATCTAAGCGACTGCTCCAACGCGGATGGCTGTCAAGCAGCGATTGATCGTCCGATTGATCTAGAACCTGTGCCAGTCGGTGGTGAGAGAACCAAGGAACACGACATTGTTGTCGGATTTCACCTAGCATTGTTGGTTTTGACACGGCGTCGTTGGAGACCTTATTTTTTGAACTGCCCTCGTAGACAGAGGTGATTTTGCATTTATAATATTAGTACAGTAGAACACAAATTATCCGAAGCAATTGAGACCAGACCCCATTCGGATAATCAATAATTCGGATAGTTGAATTTTTTCCAAAAAGGGTCTGTTTTAATTAATGTCTGTATATATATTGAAAATGGAAGAAAAAACCATTTTTAAAGAAAAACAGCTTTTAATTTATTTAAATGAAAAGGCAACACTTTGACATGTTAAGGATAGTTACAAGTGCTGTACATTAGTACAGTATGTACGTACCGTATTGTAAATAAAAGTCGTTGCTTGCTGAACATCTCTGACAAAGTAAGCTGTTTGGCTGTATTCATCTGTTTTTAGGCAGCAAAGTCGAGCATCCGCTTGACAGTGAGCGGTTGCATATGGGTGTAGGCAGAATCATTATTTTTTGAATCGCACTATGTTTCTGTCTTAATTAAAAAAGCGATTCGGATAGTCGGAGTTCGGATAATTGGAGTTCTACTGAATACATACACTGCACACTTATAAAAATGATAATACATGAAAAATTCAAGAAACTCAATTATGTCGTAAACATAAACACGTATGGCGTGGAATAGACTGTTGCATAAAGAAACTGAAACACAAATCCGTCTACTGTAATGTTACCCAACCTAGATAGCCAAGTGTTGTGTCGATAAATTAACACATCACCATCTGTTAGGAACTTATATAACTATAATAATAATTTCGTACAGTTGTAATAAACTGGTGACAGGGTTTCTATTGGCTGCGCATTCCGCCCATCATAGCTGCTCTAACTTAGCTCCCCAATCCTGCCGGGTACAGGGGACCTACAGTTTGAAGTGGAATCTGAACCATGGTACCGTTCTGGCGTACTTCACATTACACAGCAAGCTGTGCCAGAGGTGAAGGCCGAGTTAAAATACTTATGAAAATCGCCATCGAGACAGGGATTCACACTGGGAACCTTTCAACCTCAAGTCAGACACCTCAACCACTGAGCACCAAACCACTCAAACTTACAAATAATTACAAAACATTGTCCTATGACAAACATTCAATGAACAGATAATTCACAATAATAAATATTAGATCAATAATCGAGATAAAAGCTATCCTATTTTTTAAGTTGGGCCAAATTTCACACAGTAAGCCGAATTTCACCAAAATCTGTTAAGTAGTTTTGGACTTTATCTCGGACAAACATCTTGATGCGAGATTTTTATATATATAAAATATGCAATTATTTATGTATTATTTTTTCTGGTAAAAAAAGTCTTTATTTTATTTTACACAGAAATTTGTCCATCAGTATTGATGGTCAACTTCCCCCCAAACCACTTCCACTCCTCGCTTTGCACCTGGTACATCTCTGATGCATTAAGTCTTGAAGCATACACATCTGATCCCTTTGCAATATATACTAAACCGGTAGTCATGAATAAAAATTATCATGTAATACTATAAAGGGAGTTTGAATTTGTAGTGGCCATTCTGCCTTCACCTGTGATTAGTGTCAGGGTTTACTTTTCCTTTTCTTCCCTATTTTTATAGCCCAAAAGCATTTTCATTTCCCTTTTCAAGAAACTCATGACATTACTAATTCGAGTATTTGCAATAGCAAGAAAATAATATTTAATACTTTGGTTAGATTTTGAAATCAAGGTGTCCACCAGCCAAAAACCTACTCTGTTTCAGTTATGTGACATGTACAATGAATGGCCTTGGAGACTGCTCCGATTAAACCTATATTTTTTGTTTGACTACTTAGTCGACTCATTCATAGTCCGGCCAAATGGCTCACTGGAGTTCAAGAATTCTTGTATCACCTGAATTCAGTTCATCCAAACACAGGCTTCCGTAAAGAGGTAGAGTAGAATGGGATACTCCCATTCTTGGCTATATTAATGAAGCACAAGCCGGTGGCACTCTGTTGCATAGCAAGGTCATTAAATGAGTTCACCTATCTTTATCTGTGCTTAGCGAAAGTCTAGAAGGTTTTGTTTGAGATCATAAAAGGGGATGCCCTCTTTCCTTGTCAGGTCTATCTAAAACCAGCATTGCATCAGACTGGTCGCTTGTGGAAAGTTTTAAACATGAAAGCGAGAAACATAACTTCAGGCCTCAGTCAATATTTGTGAATTTCTATCCCAATGCAAATGATCGTAAACTTTATTCAGTAATAGAAACTTTAAATAACAATGTGCTCATTAGTAATTATTCAAAATTTATAACAGTTCTATCAAGCTCACTCTGTATGGGGTTGCAATTGAAGTCAATGTTTCAAGAGTGAATACTTTATGCAGTGTTTGTATTTCTTGGAGAACAAACTGTAATTTTCATATTTGTGTTAGAAGTCCAATTTAGAATGCAAAACATGTGATCTGATACCACTTTAGAGTCAACAACTTTTATAGAATATAGGGAATGATTATTAAGTAGTGGCTTTTTATTTGGATGTTTAAACTCTCCACCAGACTAAACAGACTGGTGACCACAAGTATTGAATGCATCTTCATTAAGGTATCAGAGACATCGACGAACAATAATCCTCTTACATGGTCGCAGCTTATGTACAAATGTTATAGTACCCCATGTAACATTTAATCATAACAATGTTTATAGTACAATAAAAACAATTTTACTAGAGATATTAGCCATACTTATAGTTGTATATGTATTAATCTGATGACAAAGTTGGAAAGGGAATATCAAAACAAACAATGAAAGTGAAAAGCTGCCATTTACAGAAAGCTATAACTCCGATGACTAGAGAGGGGATAAAACCAAGACAAACCCAATCCCCCAATATTTTGGGTGATCCCTTAATCACATGAAAGTGACTTGAACTTGAAACACATCACAAGGCCATATGACACAAAGAGGCAAAACCTCCCCTTGTGAACCCATTCACTTGATTTTTAGCTAACTTATCACATTAATATCAAACCAGATACATCTGATTTATTTTCATCAGGGAAGCAGTACCAAACTTCCAGTTACCATGAGAAGCTTCAATTTTTTTGGCAAATAAAGCAGTTTCTTATCAAAGTAGATTTTTCATTAGATATCAATGTGACAATTGCCACTTCTGATCGTTGTCAGTGGCAGCATCAAAAATGTTTCTTGCAACAGTAACAGAATACTTACTTTAGTTTCACACAGTTGACTTATGGGTTCACAGTGTACCTAGGTTGAAGTCATCCGATTACAAAAATGACAAAAGATGAACCACAAATATTATTTTTGTCAAGTCCGTAAGATATGAATGAATAAAAGAGAATACTGAAACTGCAACTTTTCTTCTGATTTAGAGCTCACCTGAAATATTTTTTTTTAATTGTGTTTCATTCATGTTTTTGCTATCACAACTGTCCTCCCTTCAACTTTCATATGTAGAGTGTTTACTTTCATTATCCACATCAAACTCATATTGTCTTGTAGTAGTTTTTATATTCAATTTTACCCATAATAAGGATGTATAAAGCATTTCTACCCCTCTTTAAAATTTTATAGAAGCTCTTTAAAGGAAAAAAAGTTTTTTTTTTTTTTTTTTTAGCTCATGTAGGGTACATGTTCTGTTATTTAGGCTGTTCGTCACTCATTCAGACAATTATAAAAGCAGTAACCAAGAAAGTCTTTTGTTGATTAAAATATTTTAACTGAAATGTGAAAAAACAAATAATTACAAAAGCTTTATTAATTTACCAGCTGTGCCCACAATTTGACATTTGTACTTCAGTCATTGAAAAAAATATTAAAGAAATGTTATCAAAGGCATACACAGATAAAATCAATAGTATCCATGCCCTCCCAGTGCTAGAACTAAATGCCAATATTTCAGCTAACCTATATGGCCTTCTTCTAGGGCAGAATTATACAGTGTTGTGTTTCACACATTTAGCAGAGTCTGTAAAACAGACCACAACACAGTTGCACCCTAGAGAAAAGCCAAAGCAGGTCTCTGAAATTGCAACATTTAATACTAGGATTGGATGCCACCCTGTGAGCATTGAAACTATTAAAGAAATATTACCTGCATAGAAATAAGTAGAGAATCTTCTTATTTGCAGATCCTCTTTTTGGGTCTACTGGAGATTGCAACTCCAGCACAATAACTTTCTGCCACATTTGTTTTTAAGCTGCTTGGACCACAAAAGCTAAAAATTGGTTTACAACTGGATTATTTTGTGAATTTATTAAATCATAACCATTACTCTGGATTAACATTGTAGAATTAAATGGGAGGGGTCCATTAGAAATGTCAATACCAATTTGTCTGATATAATGTGCTTTCCGAGTCTTTTAATATTCTATATATTTCTGTTTCAATATTTCTCAATTTTTTTGTGTCAAGTTTTCTAATGCATTTATTTCTGCATTAATTTTTATACCAGACCATTTGGAATTTATAGGTATTTATTACAAGGTTTCATGATCATTCTTTTTTTTTCCCAAGGAATTTGAGCATTCCACACCCGAAAAACCGCATTTTCCATGCAGATCCCACTAGTGACATACAAGGGGTGTGACACAAATAATCAGACTGATTTTTTTACTTAACAAAGTTTTTTTTAACAACAATATTATCCCCTTCAAAGTAGTTCCCCTGGGCAGCTATATACTGCTGTGGAGTCGTCGTTTCTGATCTTGGTAGCAGCGCTGAAAGGCTTCAGCTGGTAGGGCTATTAGGTCCGTCACAGTCTTTTGAATGTTCTCCAGAGTTCCAAAATGAAATGTTTCAAATTTGGGTAAAAGTCACAAAGACTTAAAGCAGGAGAATAGTGGGGTTGAGGAACAACAGGAACACGCTTTGAGGTCAAAAATTCAATTATCGAAAAAGCCATGTGACATAGGGAATTGTCTGCAATGTTTGATCTACCAAGAATCACTTTTCCTGAGCCTTTCAAGGACAGTTTCATAAAACACTTGGTTAACAGTTTGCCCTGGAGGAACAAATTCTTTATGTATGATACCCCTACTGTAAAAAAAGCAAATCGGCATTGTTTTGATTTGCTCATTCAACCTTTTTTTCCGATTGAGGAGTTGACAGAGTGGGCCACTCTTCACTCTGTTTCAGGATCATACTCAAATATCCAGGATTTATCACCTGTGATAACAAGATTGAAGAATTTTTGGGCATTATCAATCCTCTCAAGACGATCAATGCTTATGTTTCTTCCATTGCCCTCTGTCCAGTTTTGAGGTTTTTTTTGGCAGAAACCTTTCGCATGTCCAAGTCATCTGTCATAATTTGATGTATGGTGAAAGTGTTTAAATTTAACTGTTCACTCATCATCCTTATTGTTAAACGACGTCTGATCTCACAAGAGCCCTCACACGCTCAACATTTTCATCTGTTTTTGAAGTTGAAGGTCTCCCTGAGCAAGGTTGATCTTCAACATGTTCTCGGCCTTCCAAAAATGATTTGTGCCAGTGGAAAACTTGTGCTCTTGATAAGCAATGTACCCTATAGGCCTGCTTCAACTTTTCAAAGGTCACACACATGGATTCCTCAAGTTGATTGCACAACATTGCTCTAAATTCTAATGCTCCAATTTCATAACACACACACACACACACAAAACTTCACTGATGGCACTGTCAAAAATAATGTGTTGGCTGAACAGAGTTGAAACTCAGACTGAGCATGTGGAAGGGATGAGCAAACAGGTTTAGCACAGACCGGTAGAGGCAGTATTGGCAGATCGCTCGCAGTGTTACCAATCTCATTACTTTTCTCAAACACCTCCTATGTGGATCCAAGCGTGGCTACATAAAATATCTTACGCAGACTGCTGTGATGTCATAGGCTAGTGTGGTGAAACATTGTTGTAGAACAGTATCACAATATCCAGTAATCCTCTCTTTTTCTTCTGAATTTAGGTTATACATAAACATTTTAAACACATTTTTGTGTATCATTTGTTTCTACCACCCCTAGAACCCCTCTGGAATTTTTATGTAACATATTGAAATAGAAAACATCTTGTATGTTAACTGATAACACAAGCCAGCACTAAGTATAATTTCATTGAAGTATGTTCATTAGTTTTTGTTCACTCTGTGAACAGATGGGCAAATATAAGAAAATTTAAAGTTTAGACCTCTTTATTGTTGGGTAAAGTTCTCTATATGTTAACCAACATGAGATGCCTCTACTATGTTTAGTTTCATTGAAATCTGTGCACTAGTTTTAGCTGGATGCACACAGACATAAATTTGTACATTTATGGTTTTAATCCCAGTGTGATTAGGAATTAAGTAGCTAAGCTGTGTGTAAAGTATTTTAGATGCTAACTAATGAGATAGAAAATTGCTGTGTGCAGTTTTATTGAAACCCATCCATTACTCTGAGTGTTGCATGCAAACAAAAATTTCAAAATATAGTTCATCAGGATAACTGCATAAAAAGTATCCTATATATTATGTAAGTGAGATTACTAAAGATTGTGATTCCTGGAAGAATTGGTGACATAATATTGTAGTAGTCAAGCACAAGACACCACTAGAATTATTTTCTGAAGTAATTTTAGTGCTTTAGTGCTGGTCCAGGGTGTATTAAGATCTAATTACTGCTTGAAAATAATACATATTCTGGTTGACTACTGCAATATTGTAACAGAATCGTGATCTCTGGTAGATCCACATAAACTATCGCTGTGCAAGGTTTCATCACTCAGCCTCTGTAGACAAAGATTCAAAATTTTACCATTTTGGCATCCCTACCACCAGTAGCATATATTGTAGTTACACTTTTTGAAATAAATTTGACGTCCAGACCTAACTTTTCTACAATTTTACTATACAGCATAGATTCTACATGTAGTTCATCTTCAGGTATAATTTTAGCAAGGTCTACATTATTAATAAGTAGTAATATACTATGCACATTTCCTCATGTTTTACATTGCAAATAAAGTTTATGCATTACTGGATTGTGTGGACAGAATCTAAAATCTGAATATTTAGTAATAATACAAAATGGCATTAACTGTGACAAAGTAACCTCATATCAAAACAGAGACTACAATATCAGTAAGACTATAAACTCTACCAGGATGTATATATATGTAAGTTCGTCTGGGCAACTAAGACCAGGTTAAGTGTCATTTTGGGTTGAATTTGTATTAGAGGTGTCAATATCCTTGTTACAACTAGGGTTTTTGTTAGTCCTAGAGGGGACCTACAGTTTAATGTGAAATCTAAGATTATTATAAATTCCCTGTAAAGGGTCATTCCATGCGAATTCAACCAAAAAAATGACATTTTGACACCCACCGACACGGATTTTGATGAAACTTGTCGAGTTTAGTCCTCTAATATCGAAAAATATCAACATCAAATTTTTGCTCTCAATTTGGTTTTGTTTTCATTTTACAGCAAATTGAAATTCTGAAAGTTTGGTATTTTCCAAAGGCTGACAATTCTGCTCTTTGACTGAAAATAATTTATATTTAATTTATTTTTCAGTAAATTTTTATGAAAATTTGCATTAACATTAATGAAAGCATGAGGATTCCAGAAAAAATATGAAAACATTCCAAGAAATATTTTTAAAATAGAAAAAAAAAATAATTTTCATGAATTATTTTCTGAAAGTGTGTAATTTGTTGAAAGTCATTAACAACCAAAGGGAATATAATAACCCAAAAAATTCTTTTTCAAAATGATCTTAGAAGTGTGTTCTGTCATTTAAAAAAATAAAATTAATGGCTTTTTCATTTCTTTGTATATATTTTTAAAATTAAATATAATTTATGAAAATTTTTCATTATCAAATTTGTTTACATAGATATTATTTGCTGGAAAAGCAATTTTTAATGTGTTATTTTACTAAACATTGAGCATCTATTAGATCAGCTTGTTATTTAATAAAGTTTTTTGTTTGTTTATTTTTCTCTCTCTGAAATACTGACTCAACTTTAATTATTTTTCCAGCTTCTTGCATTTAATATGATGACTAATATTTTAATAACCTTTAAAGATTCAAGTTTATGTGGATTTGACAAATAGAACATGTTTATATATATAATACATAATATTTAAGAAAAATTTAACTAAAAAATACCATAACAGAAATTTTTGGTTATTAATTTCCATTGGATGTTTTCCTAGATATAGTACTAATTAAGTTCTTAAACTGATTCATTCTTTCTTGGATCATCCTCATACAGTCTGTAGAGAATTGATAGACTCTCCCAGTTGATGCTGCTGGAAGGTCTATAACAGCAAACAGGGCGTGGAATTGGAACAGGGTAGATATCTTCTCGTTTTGGCCACTAAAATGATGGTGAGAGTCCTTGAGGATGCAGAAATTTAATTGTAGCATCCCCTTCTTCATTGATGTTTGTAACAATCCCAAAAATTATTATACATGCAAGCAACATAGCATGTGATGCATAGCTCATTTACTGTCACATATGTTCAGCATTTGTCTTTCAATTTGTAAGTTAAACTGCTTTTGTCGTCACTACTGATTCTGCTAGCCTCCACAGTTCCCATACTGTCTAGTGGCTTAAAGTTGTGTTAACTTCTTATCACTGGAATTGTTGTAACACCTTTAAAATGATTTTCAAGATTAGATCGAATAAAGTCTACAGGTTCAATTTTATGAATCTACATGAAAAAGACTAACATAAAAGGCCAATGATCATTTTTCGCCACTAGTCATGGCAAAACTGAATGTGATGGAATTGGAGGAATGCCGAAAAGATTAGCTAGAAAATATAGTGTCCTAAGACCTGCAGAAAAACAAATAATGACACCAAATGATTTTTTTTTCATTTTTGTAAAGACAATATTACAAAAATAAATTTTTATTTGATTTCTAAAGACTGATCTTGAAAATCGTTTTAAAGATGTTACAACAATTCCAGGGACAAGAAGTTTACAACTTTAAGTCTGTAGACAGGACATGAACTGTGGAAGCTAGAAGAATCAGAAGTGATGACAAAAGCAGTTTAAAACTTACAAACTGAAAGTCAAATACACAAAATATGTGACAGGAAATGAGCTATACTATCGAATGCTATGTTGCATGCATGTATGAAAATGTTTGTTATTTTGGAATTGTTACAGACATCAGTGAAGAAGAAGGGGATGCTACAATTAAATTTTTGCATCCCCAAGGACCCTCACCATCATTTTAATGGCCAAAACGAGAAGATATCTGCCTTGTTTCAATTCCACGTCTGCTTGCTGTTATAGACCCTCCAGCAACATCAACTGGGAGAATCTAACAATTATCTACATACTGTATGAGGATGATCCAAGAAAGAATGAATCAGTTTAAAGAGCTTAAATAGTACTATATCTAGGAAAACATCTAATGGAAATTAATAGCCAAAAATTTCTGTTATGGTATTTTTTAATTAAAATTTTCTTAATATTATGTATTTTCTATTTCTCAAATGCACATAAACTTAAATCTATAAAGGTTACTAAAATATTAGTAATCATATTACATAAAAGAAGTTGGGGGGGAAAAAAATTATGTTGAGTCAGTATTTCAGAGAGAGAGAAAAATAAACTAAAAAAACTTTAGTAAATGATATAAATAACAAGCTGATCTGATAGATGCTCAATGTTTAATAAAATAACATATTAAAAATTGTTTTTCCAGCAAAATAATATACAGCTATGTAAACAAATTGGATTATGAAAAAGTTTCAAAAATTATACTTAATTTTAAAAATACAGTATATACAAAGAAATGAAAAAATCCATTAATTTTTTGTTTTGTTTTAAATGATAGAACACACTTCTAAGACCATTAGGAAAAAAGAATTTTTTGGGTTATATACCCTTTGGTTGATAATGAATTTCAACATATTACACACTTTCAGAAATAATTCATGAAAATTATTTTTTTTCTATTTTAAAAATATTTCTTGGAATTTTTTCATATTTTTTTTTCTGGAATCCTCATGCTTTCATTAATATTATTGTACATTTTCACAAAAAATTTACTGAAAAATAAATGAAATACAAATTATTTTCATTCAAAGAGCAGAATCGTCAGAATTGGGAATGTATCAAACATTCAAAATTTCGATTGGCTGTAAAATGAAAACTAAACCAGATTGAGAAGAAAAAATTTATGTGCATACTTTTCTGTATAGAAAGACTAAACTTACCAAGTTTCATCAAAATCCGAGCCGGTGGGTGTCATAGCTTGGTTGAATTGACATGGAATGACCCTAAAATAAAATAAAAAATGTAGAATGTCTATATTTTAGGCAATTTCATTTCAACTGCAATAAAAGTGTCACATTTAAATGGAATCAAAAAAATCTTCAAAAGAATAAAATGAAATGAGTGGCATTGCTGAAATTTTGTAATTCCACAGATAAACAAGCATTACTTCGTTGAGGTGTTTTCCATATAATCACCTGAGAAAGATGCCACGACGTTGCTTATCCAGCTGTTGGCCTGAAGAATCACCACAGCTGGCAATGTTAAGAGGTGGAGGATGCTGAATGGAACTTAGCCTACCAGTTTCATACACACCAGCCAAGTGACATAATGTGCCACATCTGCTGAATACCACCTCACAGTGGCAGGCTGTGCAACAGTCGAGGATGTCTATAACCTAATTGTGCAGAAAGAAAACACACACAAAATAATTAAACAATATATATTATCTAATAAATTGTATTTAATGTGGCAAAAAGGTGACATATTAGTGATGACATAATTGTTTTATTTTTACTTCAGAAAAAAAATATCACATGAATAATGCTCCATTTCCCTTTCTAACATTTATCAGGTAGTCACATAATGAATCAAGGTTGCATCCTAAGGGCTGCATCCAAACGAATAACTTCACCATTCAAAACAGGATTTTCTATAATAGCTTGCACAAGCATAGCATATTCGTCTGGTTTGCCAAGCCTCTGTGGGAATGGTACACTTTTAAACAAGGCAGCTTGTACTTCTCTGGCAATGCTGACATCAAGGGAGTATCAAATAGACCAGGGGCAATAGTGCACACACGTATACCTTGTGTAGATAGATCTCTAGCTATCGGCAAAGTCATTCCAACTATTGCATTTTTACTAGCTGAGTAAGCTGCCAGGCCTATCTGTCCATCATAAGCTGCCACACTTGCAGTATTAATAACAACACCTCTCTGCCCATCCTCATTAGGTTGGTTCTCACCTATGAGTCCCACTGCTAAGCGAATAACATTGAATGTACCTATAGCATTTACTGTAAGGACTCTTGTGAAGTCTTCTAGCTTGTGCGCTTGTTTCTTATTAAAATTATATGTTCTAAACCCAACAGCAATTCCTGCACAATTTACAAGAACATCCAAACGTCCAAATTTGTCTGTTACAACGTTAAGAGCATTTTGAACATCTTTTTCTGATGTAACGTCCACTGGAACGAAAACTGCATTTTCTCCCAACTCTTTCACGACCGATGCTCCAGGAGACGTCGGAAGATCACAAACAACCACACGAGCACCTTGGTTCACTAGACGAGCAGCTGTCGCCTTCCCTAGTCCAGAAGCTCCTCCTGTCACAAGACCCACAAAATTTTTTATCATGATTTGGTGTTTGCTGGATAGTAAAGCCTTACTACAATCAGTTTTTGCAAAACCGCACTGTCAAGATCTACCGAGATACAGTTGTGTTTATTCAGTCTTATCGTCAATATGACGTCACATCAACGCCAGTCAGTGGCGGAATCGCAGTCTAGGATTAAACCTATCAGACAGAATAATCTAAAGACAGCAAATTCAGAAGAAAAAATATTTAAAGGTTTTAAGTTTGTAATGTGACAAAGTACTTATTTTATTTTTTCTGTGGATTCTTCCAATAACTACTAACAAGCAAAATTCACATAACGCGCACTGTGCGCATGGAGGACTCCATGACTGTGCGAGTGTGCGGCATGGAGGAAGGAAATACATGGAGGAGAAGTGACGTTAAATTGGTGAAGCAGGCTCACGCATGCGCAGTGGCGGCAGCGGCGATATTGCGCTTCCAAGCAATTGCGATGTTCCCAGTGTATCCCGAGAACTAAGCAAGATATCGAAAAATTTTATTCTTTATTTTCGAATTGTCTCGTCATGTTATATAAGAATCGATCATTAAATTTGACTTTTGCGAAATTTTTCTTCTCCATTTCAACTCAAGACACCTCACTTTTGATACAGTATATCTCTAGAACAAGGTGAGATATCGAAAATTTTTATTCTTTATTTTTCATTTGTCTCGTCTTTTTAAATAAGAATCCATCATCAAATTTGACTTTGACCAATTTTTTCTTCTGAATTTCAACCAAAACCATTTCACATTTGGGACAGAATACCTCGAAAACTAAGCAGGATATCAAAAAATTTTATTCTTCATTTTTTATTTATCATATCGAGTTACATAATAATCCTTCACCAGATTGCGGCGTCACCTTTATCCTAGAGTCCCCTTGAGGTTTTTGTACATATACCCCGTCTGTATGGAAGCGGCCATGCCCCCTCCACTCCGGCCATGCCCTCCCACTCCTCCTCCGCCCTGCTTCACTTCAATGCGTGGTGAAGGTCTCTTGCGTCGTCTCCATATATTTCCTTCCTCCATGTTGTGTGGCGATCAAAGATAGCAAATACCAAATGAAGACACTTTTGGTATGTTGTCTGGGTTCAACCAAAGACATATGAGGGAAGTTTGATTATCAACTAGACCGAAATGAAAAGGAGAGTAGAAATAATACCCAAACCAGGAAACAAGAAATGACAAAGAGAGAAATTCAATTATGTTGTAATTAAAATTTAAAAGACATAAACCAATATTTAACTTAATAATGTATGAGATCACAAGGATAGTTTAAAAGTCATTAACCAAAATTAGAACATGTTTACAGAGCACAAGGCATGAATGAAAAACACTATTTTCACTAGTATTGTATTAAACTACTTTGCATTCCCATTAAAAGGTGTTGTGCTTTTCAAAAACCATGGATAACTGTGTGCGTTAGAACATAATATGCATTTGATAAAGGTAATTATATATTGCCTCTAGAAACAGTCACAATGCTAATGTTAAGACACATTACAATTGGTAATTCAAAATACTGGATCAGTTATTAAAGAATCTAAAAGTATGTTCTACAAACAAACAAATTAATGAATCTGAAAATAAAATTAAGCCAATATGTAAAAAATGAATTAGGGGAAAATAACCAGACCACTAGAATCTTTTTTTTTTCTATTGCCGATAAATTTAATAAACATTTTTTATCAGTTGCTCATAAATTGATTACCAATAGCTCAGTGACACATAGTATGGATTTCGTCACTAAAGACTTCCAAGAAAAATTTGGCGCTATGTCTGTAAATTTACCCAACTCCAGAAGAAATAAGAAAAGTTATCAAGTCTCTAAAGAGCACATACTCGAGTGATTCTGATGGAATTTCCAGCAGTTTAATTAAGTAATGTACTAAGTTACAAGTTTAATATATCTTTACTTGAAGTTACCTTTCCGAAAAGGCTTAAGTGTGTTGTAGTTAAACCACTACGAAAAAGAGTATCCATCAGTTGTATCGAAATACCGTCCCGTTTCATTACTAACAGCCTTCAAAGTTTTTAAAAAAGTAATGTACAATAGAGTTACAACATCTCAAAAATAATAATATTGTAACTAAACCACAATTTGGTCTTCAAAAGGTCCGTTCAACAGAACATCTGATATTTGCATTCAGTCATAATATTTTAGAAGGAATAAGTGACGAATTAATGCCTGAGGAATTTTCTGTGACTTGTCTGAGGCATTTTACTGTATTTATCATGAACTTCTGATACAGAAATTAAAGTATCATGGTATCGATGGCATTGGTTATAAATGACTTTGAACAGAAAGTGTCACTGGAACATTTTAAAGCTGCGTTATGTGGTTCACTGTTTTCTGAGTGGGAATGTATCAGATATGGAGTACCTCAAGGTTCTATGTTTGGGCCTACTATTCTTTTTAATATATATAAATGATCTACCCATCAAAAAACTCAACTGACTCAGCTGACACAAGAGTGGAATAAAAATACTCCAGATTTGTCAACATATTTCAAATTATGCGTTTGATCTTATTAATAAATGGTTTAAGCTAATGGCTTGTCTTTAAACTTTGATAAAATTCAATTCAGTTCATCACACAGATTGACACCAGACTTAAGCATAAAATTTGCAGACCAGTCCAATGAAGAGGTCGAGTGTATGAATTTTCTAGGTTTGCACATTGATCGTAATTTAAATTAGAGGGTTCATTTCTCTGAATTACTGAAGGATTCAGTAAATTAAGTATTAGAAAACCGCGAACTATATAGAATGAACAGAAAAAGAATGGAATTTCAGTCTGAGAGAAACAGGGGAATTAGGAACAAATAATATGTTGTGCAATTTCAAATTAACAACTACCCTAATCGGAAGCGTGGAAATTCGGTATCCTGACACTCCTTTGTATGTGCTCCAACTCCTGTATATGATGCCCAAAAGGTGGGTCTCAAACCACACCACCACATTCGATCAATAGTCAAGCCAACATTTTATAAACCAATTCCCCCACTTCTTTGGAACACTCTTGACCAGTAACTGATGGATTTTGTAAGCTTTTGCTACCAATTGCCCAATGTATCTTGTACAGCTGGATCTATTATCAAATGTTATGCCAAGATATTTACACTTCAAGCCTTCAACAAGCTATTCTGTCATGCGGGATATGACATTGTACCCTATCTAGTAATATTATTTAGATTGAGTTTGGAGACTGCTGCCTGCGTACCATAGAAAAGTGCCATAGTATTACTGGTCCATAAAGGAGGTGGGACAAATAGAGTTGAAGATTACAGGGCAATTAACCTAAGGACAGTGCTTACATATTTGATGGAAAGACTGGTATATTTGTAAGGATAGGAACTTGTGACATATATATGATAGATAGATATATAGATAGATTTTTTTTAATTGATAATGTTTCAGTACACTTCCATAATACAAAAAACCAATATTAAAGGCAAAAGAACATTACAAATAAATCCGCTTTTTGTGTGATATAGTCAAAGCACATATATACTCAGGTACAGGTATTCTTACAACCTAACTTATATACAAACTACATTACAAAAAATTACATTTGTGCTTCAACAATAGTGGCTTAAAACTAACACTACAAGAAATGCAGATTGTTCAGAAATCATTTTTAAACAATTTAATAAAAGGTAAATACCTTAAATTGCTATATACATTTATATACATACATATCTATTTATATATACATACACACTACATCTAAACTGTTAAAACAAGGTCTGGAGATAATGAAATATTTATCAGTCAATGGCTAATATAGCACGTAGAGCATCCTTTTGCATCCAGTAAGAATGAAAGTCCTTGATTTTATTCTTCCGTTTGGCACGAATCATTTCCAGTTTCGTGCCAAGTCACACGTTGGATGAAGACATCGGTATAATTCGTATAGTACTGTTTATTTAGTAGGCAAGAGTAATAAGTTCTGTAAATGGTTGAAATGGCAAGAATTATTATGTATACACTTAAAGTTGTTGCAGCGTCCCGTTTGGTAGAACATAGCACGCTTAAAATGTTTTCATGTATCGTCAGTTCTAACAGTTTACTGCACAGCTGTTGCACTAAGGTCCATAAGCCGGTGGTTTTCCGGCATTTTAGAAACATATGTGCAGTATCGCCTACATCAGTGCACCACGGGCATTTGTCCTGCTCGCTCATGTTCCATTGATATATTTTAAACGGTGTCATAACACTGTCGTGTAGAAAACGCCAACAGATATCAGAGTCTAGACTGTTATTTGGAGAACTGTAGATGGCAGAACAGTTGATTTCACCATCCACAAAATCACTGTGTCTGCATGTTGATGTTGCAGGACGTAGAAAATTTAACTGTATTTGATAGATGTTGCATTTGGCAGTAGGAAACGGAATTTTTTTTTCCTTGTAATAGCACCGTAAAAC